>JAWZYU010000108.1:263200-373459 GCA_038380435.1 Ryuthela nishihirai | reverse complement strand
TTTTGGAAAAGGTCCAAGTGGTTAGATCAAGAATATAACTAGAAGAACTCATATTGCCTCTGGAGTATATGAGAATGTCATTTACAGAGAGAATGAAGTTTTTCTTTTACCTACTGTTTCATTCTTTAAAAGTTTTAATTTGTGCTAGCAGATGATGGGGGAAAAATGCAAATAATATTTTATTACTAATTATACAACATAAAAGTAGTCATCTTTTAATTCTTAAATCTAAAATGTTGCATTTGCCACACCTCTCTCAGAAAAATGGGTACATTATTGCTGTCAGTGAAATATCTCTTAAGAATTACCACTAATTTTTCAAATTTCTGTCGTATATATATATATTATTTGTAAAACTCGATAACAACTCTGCTGTTTCATCATTTCAGTGATCTGTTAAGATATACTGTATATATTTAAACTACTAAGTATTTGAAAAATGTGAATTATAATATTTCATTAGTACCAATGAAACTAAAAAAAGTTTCCTAATTATCATTTACATTGTTCTCAATGGAAACTTCATAACGTTCACGTTTCATCAACAAAATTTCATATTTCTATCATTAATGCATTGTTGCAATATTTGTTTGAAATTTTGGAATTTTTGATCTTTTTCACCATTAAAGGGTGCAATTATAGTGTTCAAAAGTGTGAATAATATCAATTCCTCTCTAACCCTAAAAAGATTTTTTTCATTTATCTCTAAATACAAACAATTATCTGCTAAAACAAAAACTTGTGCTTTCCCACCCACCCTAGGTCTAAGAGTTCAATTTATTGTTGCCAGTGGAAACACTATGGTGTTCACATTCCACCACAAAAATTTAAAATTTCTATGTTAAATATGTCGTTTGCAATATTTGTTTCAAATTTTGGAATTTGAAAATTATTCCACCATTAGAGGGTGAAATAATAATTTTCGTAAGATTTAAAAGATGTGAATCATAATATTTTATCAATTCCTATCTAACCCAAAAAAGAATTTTTCATTTCTCTCTAAAAACAATTATCTGCTAAAACTAAAAAGGTGTTTTTGCACCCCCTCTGCCCAGCTGTGTCAGCGTTGAGATTTACCTCCGCAAAAATTCCCCGCCCTGCCCACGGTCAGTAGGGGACACCGATGGGCTTGGAAAGGCTGCCGTCCGTCGGATGGGATGTTAAGCCGTGGCCCTGTGTGCGGGAGAGCCATACCCTGTGCACGTTAAAGAACATGCTGGATGGCCTTGACGGGAGGCTATCATCTGTCTCCCAACAGCTGTTCCAGTGGGTCCCCTCCCCCAACCTTCTCTGAGCCTTCGGGGTCCGTGTGATCTGGCCATTTAGCCCATGGTGTGCAAAAAAGTGCCGCTCAGAGGTAAAACAACCCAACCAACCAGAAGGCCGTACAACTAAGTTATGACGTCATCATACATATTCGTAAAAAATTTGACATATCTTATGTATTTACTTCTATTAATATTACTGGTTTATTTTTAATACTAATCTTTATACTAATGTTTATTTACAAATATACTGTTTTCAGAAAAAAAAACTCTTCGTATTTATTAGCATTAGCATAATGCTGATGCATATGAATATTTTTTTAAGTAATGTGTACTTGTAAATATACCCTTGCCCTTACAGAACAGCAGAAAATTAGAGAACGAAGAGATGACGTCACAAACGGACAAAGTGAATTTAATTAAGTAATGTCGAAATGAATTGTAAATAAATATCAGGGTTGTTTACCTGTAAGTTGTTTTACCTTCAACCCAACAACTCTGGGTCTAAAGAGTAGACTCATTGTTGGCAATGGAAACTTCATGACTTTCACATTCCACCACCAAAATTTCAAAATTCTAGCATAAATACATCGTTTGCAATATTAGTTTGAAATTTTGGGATTTTAAAATTTTTCCACTGCCAGAGGGCATAATTATAGCTTTAGAGAGATTTGGAAAGTGCATATCATAATATTTCATCAGTTACCTATCCAACACAAAAAAGAATTTATTTGTTTCTGTAAACAAAGAAGTTTGATGTCTACAGACAGACAGACGACAAAGCAAAACTATTATCTCGTTTTCTTTGAAAACGAGATAAAAAAAAATAAAAACTACCTCATTGCCAGCTATCCAGTCCTCCATTGAAAAACACACTAATATCTTTTGCAATGGATATATACGATAATCCTGACATTTTTCCTAAAATAACTTTGATTCCATTTCGAACAAATTTCTATTTCGTACAAAATTCTGTTTCAAACAAATTTCCATCAAACAAAATTCCATTTTAAACAAATTTTAAAACTGTGTGTAAGTTGGGTTGTTTTACCTCTGAGCGGCACTTTTTTGCACACCATGGGCTAAATGGCCAGGTCACACGGACCCCGAAGGCTCGGAGAAGGTTGGGGGAGGGGACTCACTGGAACAGCTGTTGGGAGACAGATGGTAGCCTCCCATCAAGGCCCATCCAGCGTGTTCTTTAACATGCACAGGGTATGGCTCTCCCGCACACGGGGCCACAGCTTAACGTCCCATCCGACGGACGGCGGCCTTTCCAAGCCCATCGGTGTCCCCTACTGACCATGGGCAGGGCGGAGAATTTTGCGGAGATAAATCTCAACGCTGATCCAGCTGGGACTTGAACCTGGGAACTGCAGATTACGAGCCTGGCACGCTACCGACTGAGCCACCCCCCGCCCCATGTGTATGTAAGTGTTTTTAACAATATTCGAAAATGCGAATTATAATATTTTATCAATTTCTCTCTGATCCTAAAAAAAATTTTTCGTATATCTCTGAATACAAACGAATTATCTGCTAACTGGCAAACAAATTTCTGTCAAACAAATATCAAACAAGTTTCTGGATACCCATTTTTTCATACCTGTTGGTGTATATATATTATTAATTATTTTCGTTTTTATTATTTTCTGTATGTACTTGCACCACACATTGTAGTATAGGCTCAAACACATATATTGTAATTTACATAAAATTTCTACCAATTTGGACCAGCTGTAAAAATTTAAAAAAAAATGGATTTGAAAAAGGAATTGACCTTTGTGAAATAGTTCAGCTATTGAAATATAGTACATAAGAAAATGAGTGTTCAAAAAAGTGTATAATTTATTCCAATGTTTGCAAATTTTTGAAAATTATCTTTAAAAATGAACACATTTTTCTGAAATATATATTATTTAAAATACATTTTAGATTCATCATTTGATACATCACCTTTCTCTGAGGCTCATAATTCTTCCTCCCAAAAGGAGAATTTGTTGAGTGGAACAGATATCAGTGTTGCTTTAAATAATGGTATAAAGACTGATGATGGTGCAAACAATGGAACCGTAAAGGAAGAGGAAACATTATTACTCTGTGGTACTCGTCCACTCAATAATGCTACTGATGTTCATGAAATTGCTCGACTTCAAGAAGAAAGTAAGTTACATTTCTGCCTGTTAAATGTGTTTATTTGCATTTGACAGGATTATCAGTAAGAGTGTAAATTTATTTAAGATATATGTGCAATTTAGTTGCAAAAAAATAAAGAAAAATATGGCATCCTTAAAGTAGAAATCAATGTCCAAGTTTATGTTATTGATGGATAATTATTTTTTTTTTGTTAAATGATTTGGACAATACTGTAGGGGCTGATTTCTTTTCATTCCATATTTGAGACCTCATTCATTCTTAGGAAATGAAAAAAGTACAAAATTCTTTAATTGGAAGACCAAAAACAGTTGTAAACGAATTAAGAAATAAACTAAATTGTATTTTAAAAAAACACAGCAGCAAGTTGCAAGACTTGCTAGTCATAAAAAACCATGAAGGTGTAGCTATAATCCTAAATGATCAATAATGATAAATAAATCTTATGGGATTAAAATGAAAATAAAGTTGTGAAAATAAAAATGCAAAGTATTAACTGATCAGACTCCTGTTATCTTGTGTTTATGGGGCGGGGGTGGCTCAGTCGGTAGCGCGCCAGGCTTGTAATCTGTAGTTCCCAGGTTCGAGTCCCAGCTGGGTCAGCGTTGAGATTTATCTCCGCAAAATTCCCCGCCCTGCCCAAGGTCAGTAGGGGACACCGACGGGCTTGGAAAGGCTGGCGTCCGTCGGATGGGATGTTAAGCCATGGCCCTGTGTGTGGGAGAGCCATACCCTGTGCACGTTAAAGAACACGCTGGAT
The DNA here is from genome assembly GCA_038380435.1 of Ryuthela nishihirai. Taxonomy (NCBI): domain Eukaryota; kingdom Metazoa; phylum Arthropoda; class Arachnida; order Araneae; family Heptathelidae; genus Ryuthela; species Ryuthela nishihirai. Next base: position 369,280 of record JAWZYU010000108.1, on the reverse strand, counting down.
GGCCTTGACGGGAGGCTACCATCTGTCTCCCAACAGCTGTTCCAGTGGGTCCCCTCCCACAACCTTCACTGAGCCTTCGGGGTCCATGTGACCTGGCCATTTAGCCCATGGTGTGCAAAAAAGTGTCGCTCAGAGGTAAACAACCCAATGTTAAAGAATATGCTGGATGGCCTTGATGGGAGGCTACCATCTGTCTCTCAACAGCTGTTCCAGTGGGTCCCCTCCCCCAACCTTCTCTGAGCCTTTGGGGTCCATGTGACCTGGCCATTTAGCCCATGGTGTGCAAAAAAGTACTGCTCAGAGGTAAAACAACCCAACTCTTGTGTTTATGAAAGGCTATCTGGCCCTATAAAGGTGCACAAGCAGCCATGAATGTATCCAATTAGTCACAGCGGTATCTTGGGCTTCACTCCATTTGAACACAGTATATTCCCAGAGTCAAAGAACTTGGAAGTTTTGGTCCATTTTCAATAAATTATGCAGTCAATGATTCTATGAATGATAAAAATAATTCTAGAAATACTTAAGCCAGAAAAAATAGAGTAAATGAAAGGAAGAAAAATTGAATAAATGTAATAGAGTGATATCAGTTTTTCCATTGTCAATGAGCTGATTGTTTTTTCTCAATAGCATGTGACTAGTATAGCACCTATAGTGTTTATAGAGTAATTTTGAATATAATTTAATTGTGCACACTGTGTTTATACCTTCAATTTTAAAGAAAATTATATTTCTGATTTGGTAATTGCTTATGAAATTGCCTAATTGAAAAAAAAAGGCAAATTTTTGGGAGCATTTTGAAACTGTGGGAAAATGAGTTGCCAACACTTCAGATTAAACTTGTGAGTTGGAATCAAAAGTTACTTGTAAATTTCTTGGTGATGTCAAATATGAGGTGTGGAATTGGCTCAGTCAGTAGTGTGCCAGGCCTGTAATCTGCAGTTCCCAGGTTTGAATACCATCTGCACCAGCAATGAGATTTATCACCATAAAACACTCCATCCTGCCCTTGGTCAGTAGGGGACTCTGATAGACTTGGAAAGGCTACTGTCCTTCAATTGGCACATTAAGCTGTGGCCTCATGTGCAGGAGAGCCATACCTTTTGCATGTTAAAGGACATGCTGGATGGCCTTGATGGGAGGTTACCATCTATCCCCTAACAGCTGTCCAGTGTGTTCCCTTCCTGCATTTGGGGAGGGGCTCAGTCAGTAGTGTGCCAGGCTCATAATCTGCAGTTCCCAGATTTGAGTCTCAGCTGGGTCAGAGTTGGGGGCGGGGTGGCTCAGTTGGTAGCTTGCCAGGCTTGTAATCTGTAGTTCCCAGGTTCGAGTCCCAGCTGGGTCAGCATTGAGATTTATCTCCGCAAAATTCCCCGCCCTGCCCACGGTCAGTAGGGGACACTGATGGACTTGGAAAGGCCGCCGTCCATCGGATGGGACGTTAAGCCGTGGCCCCGTGTGTGGGAGAGCCATACCCTGTGCACGTTAAAAAACACACTGGATGGCCTTGACGGGAGGCTACCATCTGTCTCCCAACAGCTGTTCCAGTGGGTCCCCTCCCCAACCTTCTCTGAGCCTTCGGGGTTCATGTGACCTGGCCATTTAGCCCATGGTGTGCAAAAAAGTGCCGCTCAGAGGTAAAACAACCCAACCCAACTGGGTCAGGGTTGAGATTTATCTTCTCCCATGGTCAGCAGGGGACATTGATGGGCTTGGAAAGGCTGTCGTCTGTTGTATGGGATGTTAAGCCATGGCCCTGTGTGTGGGAGAGCCATACCCTGTGCACATTAAAGAACACACTGGATGGCCTTGATGGTAGGCTACCATCTGTCTCCCAACAGCTGTTCCAGTGGGTCCCCTACCCTCACCTTCTCTGAGCCTTCGGGGTCCTTGTGACTTGGCTATTTAGCCCATGGTGTGCAAAAAAAGTGCCGCTCAGAAGTAAAACAACCCAACCCAGATAGCTGGTACTTTCCTGTATATACTGTATATGTATCCAATTAAGTATTATTAATGGCCTTGACGGGAGGCTACCATCTGTCTCCCAACAGCTGTTCCAGTGGGTCCCCTCCCCCAACCTTCTCTGAGCCTTCGGGGGTCCATGTGACCTGGCCATTTAGCCCATGGTGTGCAAAAAAGTGCCGCTCAGAGGTAAAACAACCCAACCCAATTAAGTATTACTACTGATTTTTGTGAACCATTTTCCCTGATGTTGTAGATAATAGCATACCTGATGAGTTCTCCAACAGTTGCTTCTTCTTAGGTTCAAGATAGTTATCCTGATATTGTTAGATCTTTCCTTTTCAGTGTTCTTATAACTTGCTGTGGAAATTTTAACCTCATAGCTCTTTGTCTTCATGGGAACACTGTGGAACACCATGCACTATGACTATGATTTTACTGGGTAACTAAAAAATTTTTAGCATTAAAAATATACAAATAAAAAATAAAATATATGAATTTAAACCACTAAAATACTTCCCATCATACTGGTTTTACCATTTCTTATAGCATAATATGGAATTGTGTTGCCGTATAACTACATGGCATCAGGATTACAGTTCATTTTATATGTTGTATATATAACTTAATGTTTTGTAGTAATTATATAATCAGTTGAATGAAAACTTTTTATTCTTTAGATACAATTCTTTTAAATATATGTATATTTTATTTCAGGCCTAAAACGTAGTTCACCTAAATTATCACTTCTTCCAGGTAAGCAGCTGTTATGAATAAATTATTAATAATTTATTTGACAAGTGTCCATAATCTTTTATCTTCTTTTGAACAGCCTAGTGTGACATTATTCTATTATCTGAAAATATAACAAGTGTTCTTGTTATCTGAGCTATGATTTTGAGTGGTTTGGCTATTAAAATAATTTCTGGGAACATTGGCATACTTCCTTCACAATCTAAACTTGTAACTCAGATGGTAAGAGCATCTAACATGAAATTCAGATGTACTATCATACACTGCTGTGATAAAAAAATTGTTTATCTGTAAGTTCTATATGACATTTTTTGTGAGTTATTGATTTCTTCCTGATAATTTTGGATTTGCATGCTTGTACTGACCATGATCACTTTACTTTGGCCAATCTGATCAGGTTAGTGCCTATCTCAGCACACGAAAAACTTGGCGCTCCCACTGCCATTGGTCGCACGGTCGAGATGCCACTCTCTAAATTGCCGGCTTCTCGTTTGTGGGAAGGGTGGCAGGGTATATTCGGCACTTTCTCCTGAATTCTTTGAAAAGAGGGGGGAGTAGCTTGCCTATCCTGTATTCAAACGCTTCCAACTAACGGCACTGCCAGGCGCAGTTTGCCCTTCTTTGCCGTCCTGTGGCCAAGTGGTTAGCACGCTTGGCTATTGATCTACGGGACCTGGGTTCGAGCCCCGGGTAAGGCATGGATGTATGTGTTGTTTATTCTGCTAAGGTCCTGCCATCCTCTCAGACCTTCTATTCTGGCATATAAACTGACAGTCTCCTGTCAGACCTCTGTGGCAAGCAGCTGCTTGAGGGGGTATTTATTTTTATTTATATTAAAATATGTAGAGAACCTGCAGATAATGGACAAAAAAACAGAAGCAATATAAAATCAGTAATACAATGTTGGACTGCCATGTACATCCAGTACAGCCTGTATATGACATGGCATAGAGTCTACTAGTATCTAAAGTCAGCAAGAGGGATATGACATCATGTCCACAAAAATGTGATCAATTCCTGCTTGTTTAGGGATAGGGATGGCTCAGTAGATAGAGTGCCCTGTGTGTGGCAGAGGGCCATACCTTTTGCATGTTAAAGAACATACTTTATGGCCTTGACAGAAGGCTACCACCATCTGTCTCCTAACAACTGTCCAGTGTGTCCCTTTCCCCCAACCTCGGAGTCCTTGTGACTTTGCCATTTAGCTCATTGTGTGTAAAAAGTGCCACTCAGAGGTAAAAATAGCTAAACCCAACCCTACCTGTTTGATGAAGCGGGAAAACACTGCCTTTGACATTCCCATAGATTTGCCAATGGGTTAATATCTGGTGATTGCGGTGGCCGTGGTATACGAAAACCTTCAGTCTCATGCCAGTGGGTGGCCACATGTGCTCTGTGGATGGGAGCATTCACATCCTGAAAGACAGCTCTCTCTTCCTGAAAAAAATGATGTACCATTGGATGAAGGTGATCACTCAGGATTGTCAAATAGCAATTAGCATTAATCTTGCCTTCTAACGGAATGAGTGCATTCAAATCATACCATACAAGAAAGCACCCCAAACCATTACAGAACCTTAACAGTAGGAAATAGCAATCAGAGTTGTAAGCTCCCTTCAGTTGGCATTGTGCATGCACTCATCCATTTATTGGAAGCAAAGTGTAGTATGATTCATCAGACCATATATTCCTCCATTGCTTGTGCTCTTTGCCACCATTGGATACCACTATGTGCATTAACAGCTGTTATAAATGACTTGTGAAGTGCAACTTGACTATAGTTTTCGTTATGACATTTTTCATGAACTGGCCTCTCGCATCCTACATTGAAATCCGTGCACAACTGATCAGCTGTAGCATGTTGGTTTTGCTTTGCACACTGTATTAATGATTGAATGTCCTGATTCTGGTTCTCCGCAAAATTCCCCGTCCTGCCCACGGTCAGTAGGGGACACCGATGGGCTTGGAAAGGCCGCCGTCCGTCGGATGGGACGTTAAGCCGTGACCCCATGTGTGGGAGAGCCATACCCTGTGCACGTTAAAGAACACGCTGGATGGCCTTGACGGGAGGCTACCATCTGTCTCCCAACAGCTGTTCCAGTGGGTCCCCTCCCCCAACCTTCTCTGAGCCTTCGGGGTCCATGTGACCTGGCCATTTAACCCATGGTGTGCAAAAAAGTGCCGCTCAGAGGTAAAACAACCCAACTCAACAACATGGTACCAATAATTACATGCAGTTACGCCAGGTTTGCATTTTTTATAGTAGATGCTAAGCATGCTGGAATGCCACTGTTTAACATAAACCCGAAGGCTTACGGTAATCCTTGGTGATCCTATTTTTCTGTCCATTATTACATTACTGACTAGCATTGCCATTCTTTGAATATCCAAACTTCCATTATGTTTTGAATATTGAATGACTATTTTTGAGAATGGAGGTTTGGATAGATTTCACTGAGATCTTTTAATTTATCTTCAGTAACATTTTTCCATAAGAAACTTAATTTAGAAAAGATATAGTGCATCAAATTTTGCTTTTAGTTATCAACATGAAAGTTATCTTATTTTTTTATCTAGAAAATGTATATTGGTCCACATTTTAATATAATTTTAAATTCTGTTGTGAAATACTTAATCTTATATTGATTTAGTTAGTTGCTCATAAAACTATTGTATAGAAGCATTTTATGTATCTAATATTATCAGTGTATAATTTCAATTCTTATCAAGAGTTTCTCTGATTACTTTTGTTTTAAAAATGACAAAAAATTAAATGAATATTGTATAAAGTTCTCAGTATGTATAATGGTTTTCTTATTGTTGAATTTCTCTTTGGAACAGAAGGGATAGTTCCTAGATCTGCTTATTATTTTTCACCAGAATGTGAAAGGCAAAGACTTCAAAAACCTGCTTCAGTAGAAGGTAAGAATTATCGGATGTAATAATTTCTTAAGCAAAGGGTTCTTTTTTACTGTGTTTATATGCATATCAAAAATATTTTTGAACAATTACTTTTATATTCCCAGCAAAGATTTTTTTAGCATTCATTACATGAGTTTTATTTTAAAAATCAAACCCTATAGTTGATCATTCCTTAACGCAAAACATGAAAATAAAACTTAAAATGATTGCTCATGAAATACTTTATTATTTGGGTAGTAAGAAAAGCACAGGGTATAAGTATAGATATATACACAGTTGTATCAGAATAATATGACCACCTACCATACATATACTATGGTAGGTGGTCGTATTATTCTGATATGACTGTAAAGTACAGGGTAGGTGAGAAGTGTCAGTTTAGTATGGCCTTGTCAAGGAAGCTCCCATTGGTTACCCTAGGCTGCCCAAGCTGTTCTTTTTTGCTGGGGCAGGGGTGGCTCAGTCGGTAGCGTGCCAGGCTCGTAATCTGTGGTTCCCAGGTTCGAGTCCCAGCTGGGTCAGCATTGAGATTTATCTCTGCAAAATTCCCCGCCCTGCCCACGGTCAGTAGGGGACACCGATGGGCTTGGAAAGGCCGCTGTCCGTCGAATGGGACTTTAAGCCGTGGCCCTGTGTGCGGGAGAGCCATACCCTGTGCACGTTAAAGAACATGCTGGATGGCCTTGACGGGAGGCTATCATCTGTCTCCCAACAGCTGTTCCAGTGGGTCCCCTCCCCCAACCTTCTCTGAGCCTTCGGGGTCCATGTGACCTGGCCATTTAGCCCATGGTGTGCAAAAAAGTGCCGCTCAGAGGTAAAACAACCCAACCCTATTCTTTTTTGCTTTAGTTTTGATAGACATTTCTTATATTCTTTTCTACTTACCATCTGTCATTTTCAGACTTTTTTTCCCTTCTAATAATGAAATGTAGATGAGAAGTGTCAGTGTAAGTGATGTTGTAGGCCAAGATTATATAATTTTTGTTAATGAGTTGTAATTGCAGCAAGATTTTGAATATTCATTGTCAGGTAGTTTGCTATTTTTCTAGCAGAACATTAATAACAGAGTTGGGCTTGACTCAAATTTTTGAACCTGGGCATGAACCATTTTGATGATGAGTCTGAGACTGATTAGTGGGGAGGGGGGGGGGGGATTTCTTTAATATGTAATAAAACACGCAGAAATTCATACTGTAAAACCATTTTTGAAATTCTTCATATTATATAGGCTATTGCAAGCTTTAAAATGATTATAACTATTTGCTAATAAAATTCAATCAAATGCTATTTCAAACAGGAAGAATGAGAAATACTAATAGAAGCTGAAGGTTATTACCATCATTATGAACAAAGGGTTCATTAAAGATAGGGAATACCTAGATTAATCAAAGGTTGAAGGGTGCTTATTTTTAAGTACTAGACTGATTAAAAGGTTGAAGTTATAAATCAAAAGATTTTTTTTTACTTTTTTCTTTCCACAATTACAAGAAAATTGACAGTCTGAGCCTGCCCATCCTGATGTCGCCTGTGCTATTTTTAGCCCTAGTCCAAAACTTACTTGGAGGAAAGGGGTGGGGTGGGGGGGGGGTGATCAGTTGATAGTGTAATAAGTTCATAATCTGCAATTCTCAGATTTTAGTCCCACCTGAGATTTGAGATTTATGATTCTTTGAATCTTTATCCTTGGTCAGTAGAGGACATCATTTATGATTCTGTGAAACTTTATCCTTGGTCAGTAGAGGACACTGATGGGTTTGAAAATGTCACTGTCCATCGGATGGGACATTAAGCCGTGGCCTTGTGTATGGGAAAGGCTTACCCTGTACGCATTAAAGAATGCACTGAATGGCCTTGACCAATTGTCTTCTAACAACTGTTAAGTGGGTTCCCTAACCTTCTCCAAACCCTCAGGATCCTTGTGACCTAACCATTTAGCCCACTGTGGGCAAAAAAGTGCCACTCAGAGGTAAAACAACCCAAACTCACTCTAGTACTTACTATGTTGCTAAGTTAGAAAGGCTGCTGTTTGTCAGATAGGACATGATACTGTAGCCCCCCGTTCATGAGATATACTCTTGTGTATATTAAAGAACATATTGGATGGCCTTGACAAGGAAGCTTCCATCTGTTACCTAGCACAGTCTAGTGGGTCCTTTTCTAACAGGGGCGGGGGTGGCTCAGTCGGTAGCGCGCCAGGCTCGAAATCTGTAGTTCCCAGGTTCGAGTCCCAGCTAGGTCAGCGTTGAGATTTATCTCCGCAAAATTCCCCGCCCTGCCCACGGTCAGTAGGGGACACCGATGGGCTTGGAAAGGCCGCCGTCCGTCGGATGGGACGTTAAGCCGTGGTCCCGTGTGCGGGAGAGCCATACCCTGTGCACGTTAAAGAACACGCTGGATGGCCTTGACGGGAGGCTACCATCTGTCTCCCAACAGCTGTTCCAGTGGGTCCCCTCCCCCAACCTTCTCTGAGCCTTCGGGGTCCTTGTGACCTGGCCATTTAGCCCATGGTGTGCAGAAAAGTGCCGCTCAGAGGTAAAACAACCCAACCCAACCCTTTTCTAACAGTCAGCTTTGAGCCCTTGGGTCTCTTAATAGTTTTCCCATTTAGCCCATTGTATTCATGAAATTTTCTCAGAGGTAAAGCAACTCAACCCATGTTGTTAGCCTCTTGTGAGATTATTGATTTCAGTGCTGCCCAGTCTTTTTTTAATTAGAGCAGCATTAAAGCCTTTGAGTTAAGTAGCATGAGCTGTGCTATATAGGTATTTATGCATATTTTAGTATAGTATGTAACAATTATATTTGTATTAACAAATAAATATTCAAATGCTTTATTGAAACAAATTTGTGTCATATTTTACAAGTTTTACCCTTTAATGGGAAATTTGAGATTGTGTATTTACAGAAAGTTGTAATGGATGTAAACAAAATATTTCAATACCTTTAAGGCCATACAAAAATCCTTTGGTTTTTAAGACCATAGGTTGACATCACTGGTCTAGATAGGTATCATGGCTGTTTTACATCAATATTTTTCCAGTCTAATACATCTGAGATATGATGTATAATCACGTTTTCATTGTATTCAAAAGGTTGTTGATTTTGTGTAAACTTTTAGTGAACTTGGAGACTCGTATCTTATGGGAACTGTTATTGTCTATTTTGTTGATTGTCCTGTAGTAGAAATGTATCCTACTGATTGTACATTATTAAATCTATGAAACTGCATTAATATATTTTATTACCATAAATGTATGGTAGCTAGGTAGTCACTGGAAGGAGAGCTATGCACCAATCCCCTGTGATGATGCATAGAACCGGCCAGGCCTAGCACCTAATGTCCAACCCCGCCTTCTCGTGGTGCGGACCGTTAGTAACTTTCAAAAGAGATACTCTCTTGTGGAAGTGAACGGAAGGGGAGGGCTGCCAGATTAGTGTGGTCTACTGATCTGGACAACTATGGCTACTTTTCTTTTTTTTTCTACCCTGCTGAGGAGTGGTCAACCACACAGGGTCCTGGTGCTGACCATATAAACCTACTGGACTGGACAGATATATGGCTCTGAGCTTGATTATGGATCCTGATTTTGCTGCACTGGTGGGCTTCTGTGGAGGGAAAATCTTCCGCTGTGTTTTCTTTTCGTTTGTGGGTTGACAGCCCCAAGTGAATAGATTCACAGGATATGTTTATCAGCTGGTGGATAATCCTGAGCAGAAGTCATCGCAGGCACCTGAACTCTTTGCTTCTATTGGCATCGTCAAATTCTACATTGGAGGAAGTCTTCCAGTGTAGATGGCTTCAGCCTGTAGTAGTGGGGGAACGGGTCTTTGCCCCATGTCTGCGATTAGGGGGCTGTTTGATATTGTCGGCATTCCCTCTCTCAATAAACATAGTTTCTTTAAACATCCCACTAACCATTTTCTCTCCATAGGTAGTTGGAATGTGAGGACTCTGCACAGAGCTTTTTCTCTTGATGTCCTCACACAAGAATTCCACCGTTACAATTTAGATATTCTTGGCTTGCAAGAGACCAGATGGACAGATAAAGGTCAGATTCTTAAAAATAATCTTAAATTTCTCTTTTCAGGGAGGGACGACAATAAGCATCACCAAGGCGTGGGTCTGCTTCTCAGCAGACACGCTAGCGATGCTCTTCTAGGATATGAGTGCATTAATGAAAGGTTTATTACAGCAAAATTTCAGACAAGCATTAAAGACTTGAATGTTATCTGCTGTTATGCCCCCACTGAGGATGCCGATGAGGATGAGAAGGATAGGTTTTATGAACAACTTCAGGATATTTTGAATTCTGTCAAGAAAGGAGATATTACCCTTGTTCTTGGTGACTTCAATGCCAAAGTTGGTACTGACTCTGACCTTTGGGGAGGAGTAATAGGCCCTTTTGGTATTGGTAGCTGCAATGGCAATGGGCAACGTCTCCTACAGGTAAGTAAACTCAATGGATTCAGAATAACTAACACTTATCACAAACACCGCGACATACATAAGTACACATGGGTTTCACCTGATGGGCTGCATAAGAATATGATTGATTACATATTAATTAACAGCAAATGGGCTAGTTCTGTTAGGAATACCAGGGCATATAGGGGAGCTGAAATTGGATCTGACCATTACCTTGTTAAAAGTGTGTTGCAACTTAAACTTAAAAAGTGTTGTGCTAGGATTAAAAAATTTACTTTTAATACTGAAGCTCTGAAAGATCCAGTTATAGCCAAAGCTTACCATGATAGGTTACTTAGTCATTATGACAGTCATGGTTTGCTTACTACTGAAGTTGAGGAAGAATGGGATCATTTTAAACAGGCTTTTTTGGACACTAACAGTACTCTTTTAGGAAAAAAGGAGCAGAAGAGGCAAAATTATCTGAGTGATAAGGCACTTGAGCTTATTTCGGAAAGAAAGAACTGCAGGAATGCCCTTAATCAATACCCTACTAGTCCTAATAGAAAGCATTACAGAGACCTTAATAAACTTGTAAAGGATCAGTTAGCTGCTGATAAGAATCTTTGGCTTGATGGTTTGGCTGACAAAGCCGAGGAAGCAGTTAGACAGCACAACAGCAGAGAGCTGTACCAGATAGTTAATGTTTTGTGTGGTAGAAAACGGACAGGCATACAAGGATTGAAGGATAAACAAGGTAAGGTTATAGAAGGGGAGGATTCTGTCATGGCTAGGTGGGCTGAGCATTTCAGTGATGTTCTAAACAATGTAGTTAGTTCTACTCCCATTGTTTGCAATGATGATAGATGCATTGGTGGCTTTAATGTTGGTCCTATAACACAATCTGAAGTTATTTTGGCTGTTTCTAAACTTAAACTTCATAAATCCCCAGGGGTAGATGAAATTACTACGGAAATGCTTAGAGCTGGGAATGTTTCGGTTACCACTTGGATGACTGAAATTCTGAATATCTTTTATGATAAAGGCATGGTTCCTAAGGATTTTACCAGAGCTATTGTTATCCCTATTTTCAAAAAAGGTGATCGCAGTTCTTGTGATAACTATAGGGGTATCAGCCTACTCTCTGTTCCAGGTAAAGTTCTTTCCATGATTGTGCTTAATAGAATTAAGAATCTGGTTGACAGTCAATTGCGTGATGAGCAATGTGGATTCAGAAGTGGTAGGGGATGTGTGGATCAGATATTTTCACTTAGGCAGATTCTTGAGAAATGTTTAGAGTTTCAGAAACCTTTGGTTGCTAGCTTTGTTGATTTCAAAAAGGCTTTTGACTCTGTTGATCGTCATAATTTGTGGTTGATTGTGAGATCATATGGTATACCAGACAAGTTAGTTAACATTATGAAAGCTCTCTATAATAACACTGAGTCGTGTGTGAGAGTTTGGTAAGGCTTGTAGCAATTGGTTTAGCATTACTTCTGGTGTTCGACAAGGGTGCATTTTGTCTCCTTTTCTTTTTAGCTTGGTTATTGATTATGTTATGCGAAATTCACTTCAAGGGAAAGATTTTGGCCTTAAATGGGCTGGAGATACGAAAATTTCTGATTTAGATTATGCTGATGATTTAGCCCTTTTGGCAAATGATGTTGATGAGATGAACTCTTTCATTCGAGCTGTTGATGAGACTGGTAGTAGAATAGGTTTGGTTATAAACAGAGAGAAAACTAAAATGATGAAAATTGGTCAGGCAGGCTGTGATTCAGTTAATCTGAAGGGTTGCAGTCTTGAGCAGGTGTCACAGTTTAATTATCTTGGGAGCTATGTAACAGATAATGGTGATGTGCGGCATGAGATTAACAGACGAATAGGGATTGCTGCTGGGACTTTTAAGAACCTATGGAGAGTGTGGAGAAATAGGCGTATACACCTAAAGACTAAAATTAGACTGTATAATAGTTTGGTTCTTTCTAGGGTTAGTTATGGTAGTGAAACTTGGACACTTTGTAAACAAGATAACAGGAAACTAGATGCTTTTGATTCCAGATGCTTACGTAGTATCTTGGGCATTAGGTGGTTCAACTTTGTAACTAATGATGAGATTAGGCAAAGGAGTTTGCAACCTCCTTTAAGCAGCATATTGTGCAGAGAGAGACTCCGTTGGTTTGGCCATGTTGCCCGTATGAATAATTATAGATTGGCGAATAGGGTTATGAACAGTGTGCCTAAAGGCCTCAGAAGGAAAGGGAGACCTAGGATGCGGTGGGCAGACAATGTCAAACAAGACCTTGTTAGAATTGGTGTGCAGTGGCCAGATGCAGTAGATGTAGCTCAGGATAGACTTGCTTGGAGAACTAAATTGCACGGTTTGGTTGGACCTCCGTAGCCCATGGCTGCTTGAGGATGATGATGATGATGATGATGATACACAATGCTTTGTTTGGCACTATCATTCCTTTCTCATAAAAGTAATTCCATTTACACCAAGAATCATATACAATATATATAGTCAGACCTCAATAAATCATATGGCAAGTTGCTTAAAAAGTGCATCACACTGCATAATTTATTCAGTGATATTGTGTATATATTTGTCCAAAATACTCATCTCCAATTATTTTAATATCTAAATTTTATAGCTGATATTTGTATCAATTTACACATGTAGAGAATATTTTCAAGTACGTATTAAAAGTTTTGTATTTGCAGGTTGTTATTTTAATATAAATAATGAAATAAACTCGACTATTCAATATCTACTAATAAATCAGCACTTTGACATCGATTCAAATTTTTAGAGGAAGAAATTGTTTTGAGCCGGGTGGGATTCAAACCTCCATGTTATCAGGAGGTTGTGGGTTCATATTCCACCTTGCTCAAGACAATTTTTCCTCTAAAAATTGAATCGATGTCAAAGTGCTGATTTATTAGTAGTTATTTTAATATTATCATCAGGAGATTCAGTGGCCCTGTTCCCCACTTCATACTAACACTTTTCTTTTTAGAAGGGTCTCAATGGCAGAGTAGGGGTCGGGGGTGGCTCAGTCGGTAGCACACCAGGCTCGTAATCTATAGTTCCCAGGTTCGAGTCCCAGCTGAGATTTATCTCCGCAAAATTCCCCGCCCTGCCCACAGTAAGTAGGGGACACCGATTGGCTTGGAAAGGCCGCCATCCGTCGGATGGGACATTAAGCCGTGGCCCCGTATGCGGGAGAGCCATACCCTGTGCACGTTAAAGAACATGCTGGATGGCCTTGACGGGAGGCTACCACTGTCTCCCAACAACTGTTCCAGTGGGTCCCCTCCCCCAACCTTCTCTGAGCCTTCGGGGTTCATGTGACCTGGCCATTTAGCCCATGGTGTGCAAAAAAGTGCTGCTCAGAGGTAAAACAACCCAACTCAATGGCAGAGTGATTAGTGCACTTTGCTACTGATCAAAGAGACCTGGGTTTGAGCCCCTGGTAAGTCATGGATGTTTGTGTTGATTTTCTGCTGAGGGCTCGCCGTGCATCACAAATCTCTAGGGCGTGTTAAACTGACAAACTCCAATTAGATCTCTGCGGCAAGAAACTGCTTGAGGGATAATTTTTTTAACCAGCATAATAAGTGAATATTACTGTAGCAGTAGTTAATTATCAGTTATAATAAATCAGCTGATTTTTTTTTTGTCATCAAAAAATAGGAAAATAAATTATTGGTTGTGGAACTAAGCATAGGATTTTAGCATTAAGTAACACCCCATCTGAACCCTCTCCCATCAATATGATATAATAAAATCACTGATGCTCTTCTCTTGGGGTTTTATGTAATTTATGAAAAATTCCATATATTGAAGCTCAAATCCTTTGTAAATAAGTTTTTAGCTTTCTAAGTTCACTGTCATTTGATACAAGTTAATATATTAGTGGGAGGGGTGAATTTTATTACTAATATTAATCAAAGTTGCACAATGTATTCTAAACTGTATTGGTGCTATTCATTCTAATGCATAGATTTTGATGGTGACAATTACATATTGGCTATTTATTAAATCTTGCTTGTAGATCTGTATATCAACTCTGTTAATTTGTATATCAAACTGTCAATAACTGTTAATCAATATGCTATGCGATAGTTGCTAAGAGCATAAAATATATCTTTGCTAACTTTAGATACCTTTCACACAATGTCAATTAATAACTGAAATAATTAATTAGAAATTGACTAATGGTTTTTAAACTGTTTAATCACAGCTCTCTATAAATGTGAAGACAGACAAAGTTCTCCAGTTGTATTGTCCTTTGGGACAATGGGCACAATTGCTAAATCTAGTCCTCATCAGAGCCCTTTTGGTTCCACTTCTTCGCTGAACTATGCACAAGGTATAAATTTAATTTTAAAAAAAAGTTATAAGTGAATTTTGAATTTTTTATGATTAATTATTCTGGTAACACTTTTTTTGTGCCTGATATATATTTCCCATTAGTACTTTGAAAAATATATATAACCCTATGTTGGAAGACACTGGTACTTTTGTAAATTTCAGTAGATGGAAGACACAATAATTTCAGAATACTATTTTGTAAGTTCCTACTTATTTTTCCCTGAAAGAAATTGTTCTTTTTAAGAGATTGAATTAATCTTGCTCTTTACTTTATAACATTACCTATTTCTGTTACCGGTGGGCTTGGAAAGGCTGCCGTCCGTCGGATGGGACGTTAAGCCGTGGCCCCGTGTGTGGGAGAGCCATACCCTGTGCACATTAAAGAACGCGCTGGATGGCCTTGACGGGAGGCTACCATCTGTCTCCCAACAGCTGTTCCAGTGGGTCCCCTCCCCCAACCTTCTCTGAGCCTTCGGGGTCCATGTGACCTGGCCATTTAGCCCATGGTGTGCAAAAAGTGCCGCTCAGAGGTAAAACAACCCAACGTTAAAGAACACGCTGGATGGCCTTGACGGGAGGCTACCATCTGTCTCCCAACAGCTGTTCCAGTGGGTCCCCTCCCCCAACCTTCTCTGAGCCTTCGGGGTCCATGTGACCTGGCCATTTAGCCCATGGTGTGCAAAAAAGTGCCGCTCAGAGGTAAAACAACCCTAAAACAACCTATTTCTGTTAGTATTTTCAGAGTATAGTTCTAAAATTGATTTTGTTGTTTGCTGAAAGCATTTAAATTAATTCAGCTACCAAGCTGAATTTAGTTTTGTAAACATGGTACTTTAAGTGTTAATGTATATGTAATAAAATAATGTTGCATAAGACACTGAACCTAATTTTACCATATATTAGAATTGTTTATCTTGAGCTTTCTATTACAGAAAGCAGAACTGCTGAATTCGTAATTAGGCTCATTTATGTATCAACATCTTAGGAAATTATAGTTTCAATGAAATATAATTAAAAGTGTTTTAACATTTATGAAATAAAAACAGCATTTTTTTTATTTAATGACAGTGTCTCTAGTGCAGGGAATTTCCCGTAGAATTAGTGGTGATTAAGATAATTGCTATATTAACATAAAAACTAGTTATAAATAGCTTAACTGTTTGTACTAATTTTAGTCCTGAAAAAAAAAAATGTTAGTATCAGTAACATACAAAATCCCCAAGTTGCTATGGAGGCTCAATGAGACTGTAATTTAGTCTCCAACATGTTGCCCTGAGTTACAGCTATTGCATTTGGCTACTGTAGGCCAATTCTAACAAGATCCTGTTTGACATCGTCGAATGGGACAGGGGTGGCTCAGTTAGTAGCGCGCCAGGCTCGTAATCTGTAGTTCCCAGGTTCGAGTCCCAGCTGGGTCAGCATTGAGATTTATCTCCGCAAAATTCCCCGCCCTGCTCACAGTCAGTAGGGGACACCGATGGGCTTGGAAAGGCCGCCGTCCATCGGATGGGATGTTAAGCTGTGGCTCCGTGTGCGGGAGAGCCATACCTTGTGCACGTTAAAGAACACGCTGGATGGCCTTGACGGGAGGCTACCATCTCTTTCCTAACAGCTGTTCCAGTGGGTCCCCTCCCCCAACCTTCTCTGAGCCTTTGGGGTCCATGTGACCTGGCCATTTAGCCCATGGTGTGCAAAAAAGTGCCGCTCAGAGGTAAAACAACCCAACCCTTTTTCTGAAGCCTTTGGGCATGCTGTTCATAACTCTATTCACTAATCTATAATTATGAATATGGGCAACATGGCCAAACTTGCCTAACCTCATCATTACTTACAACATTAAAACCATCCAATGCCCAAGATACTCTGTAAGCATCTAGAATCAAAGGCATCAAGTTTCCTGTTATCTTGCTTACTGTTATAAGCAGCATTCAAGTTTCACTACCCTAAAAAAACTAGAAAAGACCAAACGATTATCAAATCTAATTTCGGTCTCGTAAGTGTATACACTTATTTTTTTACACTCTCCATAAATTCTTAAAAGTCAGCAGCAATCCCTGTTCTTCTGTTTATCTAATGCCTCACATCATCAGTATTTGTTACACAGCTTTTGTGATAGTTAAACTTAGAGACTTGCTCCAAAAGGTGCAGCTAGTTGAAATAAATGAAGCTCAACTTCTATGACCAATTTTCATCACTTTAGTCTTCTCTTTATTCTGTAACACTTGTTAAATATTTCATGTTAATATATTTAAATACTAAGCAGACTGCATTTATTATAAGGGACGGGGGTGGCTCAGTCGGTAGTGCGCCAGGCTCGTAATCTGCAGTTCCCAGGTTCGAGTCCCAGCTGGGTCAGCGTTGAGATTTATCTCCGCAAAAATTCCCCGCCCTGCCCACGGTCAGTAGGGGACACTGATGGGCTTGGAAAGGCTGCCGTCCGTCGGATGGGACGTTAAGCCGTGGTCCCGTATGTGGGAGAGCCATACCCTGTGCACGTTAAAGAACACGCTGGATGGCCTTGACGGGAGGCTATCATCTGTCTCCCAACAACTGTTCCAGTGGGTCCCCTCCCCCAACCTTCTCCGAGCCTTCGGGGTCCATGTGACCTGGCCATTTAGCCCTTGGTGTGCAAAAAAGTGGCGCTCAGAGGTAAAACAACCCAACCCATTTATTATAAGAAAAAATAGGCATTTTTTTTATCTAGGTATCTAACATTTCTTTAGCAATTTTTAAAATTTTGAACTTAGAAATTTATTTTGTATTGATTGAAATAGTAGAAATAATTTCCCCCCTCTCAAATTTTGTATGGGAGGATATTTCTGTGTTGATCAATTATATATTTATATTTATCAAATTAGCTTAGACTCTTATCCATTTTTCAGATGTTCATCGTAGCAGTCTTCCCAATTTAAATAGAGGCTATTATAGCTTAAGGCCAAAGAAATCTAAACGACCCAGTGAACCCAAGATCCAGTGTCCACTGCCAATACATCCTGGACACCATAAAGGTCATCCTAATGGGTCCATGACACAGGTATAAAACAAAAGTAATAAATTTAGTGTGATGGTAACAAAACTGGTTTGCAATACAAAATTCATTCTGTGAAATAGCTCTGAATGCTCCACTATATATGTAGAGCAGTCAAATTTAATTTCATCCATTACTTCCACAGAGCACTTATTAATCCTCTAGGTGACTGGAATGTGTTCTCCCTGTCATAGGTATTTGGTCCTTTAGTGCAAATGATTTGGCAGCCCCACCACATAGCCATTGCTTACATCTTACTGTGGGTGTTGTAAAACAGAAGCAGAGATAAATGCATAACACCAAGAGGTGGTGCAGTCAGTAGCATGCAAAGTTCATTTTATTTCAAGTTAGTGTTCCAATTGTAGAGGAACAACTAGTTATTTTTGGGCCAAAGTCAGGTTTTATCAACAATGAATCTCTTTTGTTGCGATCTTATGCAACCACGGCAATTCCCAGTTCCGCTTGTGCAGTCCTATAGAAGGAAAGCTGACCACTGGAGGAAACCTTACTTTAATCTATTCCCTGGTTTGCAAATGTGCAAGGCTATATAGATCCAAGCTCGATCGGCACCCGGGGTGGAGACTCTTAGTAGGACCCGGACTTTTGAGAGGGCTCTGGCTTACTAGGAGCCAATCCCATTCTGCCGAGCCCTCGAACAGCTCCACTGAGCTCCTGAGAGGTGAGGTCTCAGACGCTGTCACCGACCAACCGGCCAGGGAACCAGTTGGCAGCATCGTCGACCTCGGTTGGCCTTAGCCATGTCCAACCGGGACACCAATTCAGTCAGCACAGCCTTCAGCCAGGTTGCCGGACCCTAGGCCCCCCCACCACGACAAGGTGGTCCCCTATCGGGGGGGGGGGGGGGGGGGGGGGGGGGGTATCAACAATAAACTTCTAAGCTACCTAGTAATAAAAGTGTTTGATAGATCTCTGCAAATTCTGCAATCCTTTATCCGACTACACTTGTGGCAGCTGCCTTGCCCTACTGTAGATTTGCTTCTGTTCAAATGTACTTGCCCAATATTTTTCCTTTTTTGTATCCTGTTTCCTGCTCTGTCAGAAAAAACATAGATGTAAGCATACAACAATGTATGCAAGGAAGCATACTTTTTTTTTACCCAACCCAATGGTACTTGAGCAAGGTTCCCCATTTTCTCAGCTATACATTTTTATCATCATCATCATCATCCTCAAGCAGCCATGGGCTATGGAGGTCCAACCAGACCATGCAATTTAGTTCTCCAAGCAAGTCTGTCCTGAGTTACATCTGCTGCATCTGGCCACTGCACACCAATTCTAAAAGGTCCTGTTTGACATTGTCTGCCCACCGCATCCTAAGTCTCCCCCTCTTTCTGAGGCCTTCAGGCACACTGTTCATAACCCTATTTGCTAATCTATAGTTATCCATATGAGCAACATGGCCAAACCAAAGGAATCTCTCTCTGCACAATATGCTGCTTAAAGGATGTTGCTGACTCCTTTGCTTAACCTCATCATTAGTTACAAAGTTGAACCACCTAATGCCCAAGATACTACGTAAGCATCTAGAATCAAAAGCATCTAGTTTCCTGTTATCTTGTTTACAAAGCATCCAAGTTTCACTACCATAACTAACCCTAGAAAGAACCAAACTAGTATACAGTCTAATTTTAGTCTTTATGTGTATAAGCCTATTTCTCCACACACACTATAGATTCTTAAAAATCCCGGCAGCAATCCTTATTCGTCTGTTAATCTCATGCTGCACATCACCAGCATCTGTTACATAGTTCCCAAGATAATTAAACTGTGACACCTGCTCAAGACTGCAACCATTCAGATTAATTGAATCACAGCCTGCCCGACCAATTTTCATCACTTTAGTTTCCTCTCTGTTTATAACTAAACCTACTCTACTACCAGTCTCATCAACAGCTCGAATGAAAGAGTTCATCTCATCAACATCATTTGCCAAAAGGGCTAAATCATCAGCATAATCTAAATCAGAAATTTTAGTATCTCCAGACCATTTAAGGCCAAAATCTTTCCCTTGAAGTGAATTTCGCATAACGTAATCAATAACCAAACTAAAGAGAAAAGGAGACAAAATGCACCCTTGTCGAACACCAGAAGTAATGCTAAACCAATTGCTACAAGCCTTACCAACTCTCACACACGACTCAGTGTTATTATAGAGAGCTTTCATTATGTTAACTAACTTGTCTGGCATACCATATGATCTCACAATCAACCACAAATTATGTCAATCAACAGTCAAAAGTCTTTTTGAAATCAACAGTCAAAAGTCTTTTTGAAATCAACAAAGCTAGCAACCAAAGGTTTCTGAAATTCTAAACATTTCTCAAGAATGTGCCTAAGTGAAAATATCTGATCCACACATCCCCTCCCACTTCAGAATCCACACTGCTCATCACGCAATTGACTGTCAACCAGATTCTTAATTCTATTAAGTACAATCATGGAAAGAACTTTACCTGGAACAGAGAGTAGGCTGATACCCCTATAGTTATCACAAGAACTGTGATCACCTTTTTTGAAAATAGGGATATAATAGCTCTGGTAAAATCCTTAGGAACCATGCCTTTATCATAAAAGATATTCAGAAATTCAGAAACATTCCCAGCTCTAAGCATTTCCGTAGTAATTTCATCTACCCCTGGGGATTTATGATGTTTAAGTTTAGAAATAGCCAAAATAACTTCAGATTGTGTTATAGGGCCAACATTAAAGCCACCAATGCATTTATCATCATTGCAAATAATGGGAGTAGAACTAACCACATTGTTTAGAACATCACTGAAATGCTCAGCCCACCTAGCCATGACAGAATCTTCCCCTTCTATAACCTTACCTTGTTTATCCTTCAATCCCTGTATACCTGTCCGTTTTCTACCACATAAAACATTAACTATCTGGTACAGCTCTCTGCTGTTGCCCTGTCTAACTGCTTCCTCAACTTTGTCAGCCAAGCCATCATGCCAAAGATTCTTAGCAGCAGCTAACTGATCCTTTACACATTTACTAAGCTCTCTGTAATGCTTTTTATTAGGACAAGTAGGATACTGATTAAGGACATTTGCACAGTTCTTTCTTTCTGAAATAAGCTCAAGTGCCTTATCAGTCAAATAATTCTGCCTCCTCTGCTCCTTTTTTCCTAAAAGAGCACTGTTAGATTCCAAAAAAGCCTGTTTAAAATGATCCCACTCTTCCTCAACTTCAGTATTAAGCAAACCATGACTGTCATAAAGACTAAGTAACCTATCATGGTAAGCTTTAGCTATAACAGGGTCTTTCAGAGCTTCAGTATTAAAAGCAAATTTTTTAACCCTAGCACAACACTTTTTAAGTTTAAGTTGCAACACACTTTTAACAAGGTAATGGTCAGATCCAATTTCAGCTCCCCTATATGCCCTGGTATTTCTAACAGAACTAGCCCATTTGCTGTTAATTAATATGTAATCAATCATATTTTTATGCAGCCCATCAGGTGAAACCCATGTGTACTTATGTATGTCGCGGTGTTTGTAATAAGTGTTAGTTATTCTGAATCCATTGAGTTTACTTACCTGTAGGAGACGTTGCCCATTGCCATTGCAGCTACCAATACCAAAAGGGCCTATCACCCCTCCCCAAAGATCAGAGTCAGTACCAACTTTGGCATTGAAGTCACCAAGAACAAGGGTAATATCTCCTTTCTTGACAGAATTCAAAATATCCTGAAGTTGTCCGTAAAACCTATCCTTCTCATCCTCATCAGCATCCTCAGTGGGGGCATAACAGCAGATAACATTCAAGTCTTTAACGCTTGTCTGAAATTTTGCTGTAAGAAACCTTTCATTAATGCACTCGTATCCTAGAAGAGCATCAATAGTGTGTCTGCTGAGAAGCAGACCCACGCCTTGGTGATGCTTTTTGTTGTCCCTCCCTGAAAAGAGAAATTTAAGATTATTTTTAAGAATCTGACCTTTGTCCATCTGGTCTCTTGCAAGCCGATAATATCTAAATTATAATGGTGGAATTCTTGTGTGAGGACATCAAGAGAAAAAGCTCTGTGCAGAGTACTCACATTCCAACTACCTATGGAGAGAAAATGGTTAGTGGGATGTTTAAAGAAACTATGTTTATTGAGAGAGGGAATGCCGACAATATCAAACACCCCCCTAATCACAGACATGGGGCAAAGACCCGTTCCCCCACCACTAAAGGCTGAAGCCATCTACACTGGAAGACTTCCTCCAATGTAGAATTTGACGATGCCAATAGAAGCAAAGAGTTCAGGTGCCTGTGATGACCTCTGCTCAGGATTATCCACCAGCTGATAAACATATCCTGTGAATCTATTCATTTGGGGCTGTCAACCCACAAACAAACAGAAAACACAGCAGAAGATTTTTCCTCCACAGAAGCCCACAAGTGCAGCAAAATCTGGATCCATAATCAAGCTCAGAGCCATATATCTGTCCAGTCGGTTTATATGGTCAGCACCAGGACCCTGTGTGGTTGACCACTCCTCAGCAGGTTAGAAAAAAAAAAGTAGCCATAGTTGTCCAGATCAGTAAGCCACACTAATCTGGCAGCCCTCCCCTTCCGTTCACTTCCACAAGAGAGTATCTCTTTTGAAAGGTACTAACGGTCTGCACCACGAGAAGGCAGGGTCGGACATTAGGTGTTAGGCCTGGCCGGTTCTATGCATCATCACAGGGGATTGGTGCATAGCTCTCCTTCAAGTAACTACCTATCTACCATTTACAGACCCATTTTTATCAGTTATATGTAAATTTATGTCAGTCCCAAAAACACTCGCCATTCAACTTTAGTTATATTTCAATCATTTCTATATTCGTTATTTTTTTTGTATATTTTGTTGTACAAAACATTAAAAATTCATATTTTGCTTGACAGCTTTCTTGCCTTCATTTTGTGTATTTCAGCAATCGTTTCTTGTGTGAAATAGCCCCTTATTATGTTTAGTGAGCTCCTGTACTTTCGTAGTTCTCCTGATAAAGTCCAAACCAAACAAAATAGTTCAGTTCCTGTCATCTTATGTACAATTCACTCAGCTGAGGGAAATCTCTTGTTGTAGATCTAGCATTGGTACTTAACTTATTTTGAGGAATATTTTAAAAGAGCTTTATGCTGTTAGAATGCTGCATCCTTGAAGCTAACAGTCGAGGTACTGGATTCTCACTAGCCAGAATATAATGCTTCTTCTTGCATATTCTCAGATTATTCTTTTGGTGTATGATTTGGAGTGAGGTTCGCTCAGTCAGTAGCCATAGTTGTACCAAGCTAGTAATATATTCCAGATTTGAGTCTCAAATAGTCCTGCATTTAGAATTTTTTCCGCTAACCCCTGTTCTGCCTTCGATGAAAAAGGGGATACCACTGGGCTTGAAAATGCTGCCATCCATCAGATGGGATGTTAAGCCATAGCTCTGTGTATAGGAGAGCCATACCCTGTGCAGTATATTCCCTTCCCCATTCTTCTGAATCCTTGTAATCTGCTCATTAGGCCATTGTGTGCAAAAAAAGTGCTTCTCAAAGGTAAAAAACAATCCAACCAACTTCGTTTGTATGTAAGATTTGAACAGCATCTCTGAAAGGAATGCTTTCTCATTAAGGTAAATTTATTAAGTCTGTAGAAAGTATTAAACAAATTTCCTAACACTATTCTATAATGCACTTAAACAATTTTAAACATACTTATAAACTTTAAGGACATCTGAACTGTATATACTATCTCTTTTTTTTTGCACAAAAAAGGGTTAAATTTCTAAACAGTTATTCTACTATGTCTTCTCAACATGAAGATTGATTACAATCAGTTATTATGTATCAAATGAAAACTTGTAGATAGTGATTTAGGATG
This sequence comes from Ryuthela nishihirai, assembly GCA_038380435.1. Classification (NCBI taxonomy): domain Eukaryota; kingdom Metazoa; phylum Arthropoda; class Arachnida; order Araneae; family Heptathelidae; genus Ryuthela; species Ryuthela nishihirai. The sequence continues at coordinate 345,963 of JAWZYU010000108.1, read as the reverse complement.
TAATGAATTGCTATTCATACATTTTTCCCCTTCAAAAATTTGGGTCAGCATTGAGATTTATCTCCACAAAATTCGCCACCTTGCCCACAATCAGTAGGGGCACCGATGGGCTTGCAAAGGATACCGTCCGTCGGATGGGATGTTAAGCCGTGGCCCTGTGTGCGGGACAGCTATACCTTCTTGCATGTTAAAGAACACGCTGGATGACCTTGATGGGAGGCTACCATCTGTCTCCCAACAGCTGTTCCAGTTGATCCTCTCCTCCAACCTTCTCTGAGCCTTTGGGGTTCATGTGACCTGGCCATTTACATCCATAGTTTGCAAAAAAGTGCCACTTGGAGATAAAACAACTCAACACAACCCAACCTCTTCAAAAACTGGTAATTTACAAATTAGTTATTCCATTACCCCAAAGCAAGGGCAACCATAATGAATCTGATATATGTATTTTCCATTTAAAGTTCAGACTTGCAAAGTTAGCATTGTATCTGCAGGTACATTGTACAGCACAAATGACTATGTCATTAACCCAGGACTCGAACTCTAATACTAGCAGTTGCAGTGACCCATTCAGAAAATTTGATACCAGAATATCATTGAGGTGACTTTACAACATGGGGAGTGACATAAGCTGTAAATATTTATCAAAACCATCTCTTTTGATGACCAGTGAAAGCATTTTAGTATAGTGAAAAAAATATTGTTGTTGTGGTAGACTGAAAATCGGGCTATGTATATTTGACTTTATTATTGTATTTAGGTGATGTTTGAATTATGAAGGGGTGGGGGTGGCTCAGTCGGTAGCGCGCCAGACTCGTAATCTGTAGTTCCCAGGTTCGAGTCCCAGCTGGGTCAGCGTTGAGATTTATCTCCGCAAAATTTCCTCGCCCTGCCCATGGTCAGTAGGGGACACCGATGGGCTTGAAAAAGCCGCTGTCCGTCGGATGGGATGTTAAGCCGTGGCCCCATGTGCGGGAGAGCCATACCGTGTGCACGTTAAAGAACACGCTGGATGACCTTGACGGGAGGCTACCATCTGTCTCCCAACAGCTGTTCCAGTGGGTCCCCTCCCCCAACCTTTTCTGAGCCTTCGGGGTCCTTGTGGCCTGGCCATTTAGCCCATGGTGTGCAAAAAAGTGCCACTCAGAGGTAAAACAACCCAACACAACAACCGACACTAGATAAACTAGAGATAAATCTATATCTTAATTTTTAACAATTTTATTTTGTTCAAGTATTGAAGTGTTGTGAAAATTTAATATTTACCAACAGCATTGCTAATTATAATAACTTACCTCAAAAGTTAATTAAAACATAAATAATACATCAAACCAAACAAATATTGTTGAAAAATCAATATTTAGTATTTTCTTCAACTTAATTTTTTTCATAAGCATATTTTAAATAAGCTTCAAAATGTTTCAGAAGTTAATTGTATTTCTCTTCATAATTTTTACTGCATTTTGTTTTTATGTGACAATATTGCAAATTATATTCTGCAAGTATATATAGCAATATATTTAATTAAGAATTTTAAATAAAGAATATTTGTGTATTTACACTAAACTTGTCACTTACATGAAATATCTTTTTAATTATCCCTAATAAATTTGCATTTTTCAGAAATGGCATACACTTTAAAAAAATTAGCTCATTGCTTTACTAATGTCAGGGCTAAAATAGTGTAAAATTTTTAAAGTATTAAATGACTAAAGTGTGTACAATAAATTCCTGTATTTATTTACAGGCTTTGGTAGTACCTATTCAACACAGGAATTCTGGGCCACTTAACTGTGATTACAGAGAAACTCGGACATTGCCATCATCATACAGGGTGAAAGCACAAAAGCTGCCATTAGCTAGGAAAGAACTCTTAGTTCCAAAGCTGAATGTTCGTCGTGAATCAGCCCCATCACCGTTGTGCATTAACACTCCAGGTGCCGAAATGCCTCAAAGAGAATTAGCTGCCACAAGATGTGGTGATGCATTTTATCCCAAGAAGCCTGCAAATTCTTGCAGAATTTCTTCTCCAGTCAGCCCAAGGAAAGCTCTTATGCCAACAAATTCATTTCAGAGGCACGGTTCCTCCCCAGCATTGCATAACCCTTTCCGAGCATCTCAAGAAGCTTTAAATCACGTGCCAAACTCTGATCAAAGATCCTCACAACATTCCTCTTCCCCACGCCAGCCACTGAGCTCAGTTCACAATCAACCATCTAACAATGAAAGGCTCTTACCACCTTCAGGAGAAGGAAGGAAATTAAGTTTACCCAGTAAAATACCTGGTCCAAGTATACGGTAAGTATTTGCTACTCTATGAAAGATGTGGGTTATCTCGCTTTAGAGATTATCAATCCTTAAAGTGTCGGATTTTTGAAACATTTCTCTGGTGGCCAGTTAATTTTTAAGTGTGTTCAGAAAGTAAAATAACTAGAATCTCATCTTGAAGTAACTCATCATCATCATCCTCAAGCAGCCTGGGGCGGGGGTGGCTTAGTCGGTAGCGCGCCAGGCTCATAATCTGTAGTTCCCAGGTTCGAGTCCCAGCTGGATCAGTGTTGAGATTTATCTCCGCAAAATTCCCCGCCCTGCCTACAGTCAGTAGGGGACACCGATGGGCTTGGAAAGGCCGCTGTCCATCAGATGGGACGTTAAGCCGTGGCCCCGTGTGCGGGAGAGCCATACCCTGTGTATGTTATAGAACACACTGGATGGCCTTGACAGGAGGCTCCATCTGTCTCCCAACAGCTGTTCCAGTGGGTCCCCTCCCCCAACCTTCTCTGAGCCTTCAAGGTCCATGTGACCTGGCCATTTAGCCCATGGTGTGCAAAAAAGTGCCGCTCAGAGGTAAAACAACCCAACCTCAAGCAGCCATGGGCTATGGAAGTCCAACCAGACCATGCAATTTAGTTCTCCAAGCATATCTGTCCTGAGCTACATCTGCTGCATCTGGCCACTGCACACCAATTCTAACAAGGTCCTGTTTGACATTGTCTGCCCACTGCATCCTAGGTCTCCCCCTCTTTCTGAAGCCTTTAGGCACACTGTTCATAACACTATTCGCCAATCCATACGGGCAACATGGCGAAACCAACGGAATCTCTTGAAGTAACTAGCAAGCAGAAATATGTCATGTACCAAAAGAACAGCATTTAATTGTGATTAATAAAATGGAAAAATTTTAAAGAAAAGTAAGGAAAATTTTATAAGCATTTTTCAATTGCAAAATTTAACTTTTTTTTACAGTTTAACTAATAATAAATAAATAAATAAATATCCCCTCAAGCAGCTGCTTGCCACAGAGGTCTGACAGGAGCCTGCCAGTTTATATGCCATAGTATAGTCTGAGAGGATGGCAGGACCTCAGCAGAAAACAACACGAACATCCATGCCTTACCTGGGGCTCGAACCCAGGTCCCGTAGATCAGTAGCCAAGCGCGCTAACCACTCGGCCACGGGACGGCTAAAAAACAATTGTTTAAATTAGTTCCTCCCCAAAAAATTTTTTCATTTTTTTGATGTAAAATAAAATAGTTAATATTTTTATTAGTACTTAATTCTTTCATTTATTTAGATTTTTGGCAATCAGCAAACTCGAGACTAAAAAAGTAATGCCACAAAAAATGTTTTGGCTTTAAGAACAAGATAATTTATATAAAAACTGAAAAATATATCCCAAAAGAGATAACTGTTGAAAAAAACTAATAATATTTCAAAGCATTAAAATAATTAAAGTTTAACTGAAGCACTGAAATTGAAAATGAATTGTTTTGGTAATAAAGCTGCATAACTTCTACAAAAAACAAAATTATGTTAAAATTTCAGTTTAAAATCACAACTTTATAATGACAATGTATTTAGCTAAAAACCTAATTAAAAATATTTCTAAAATAAATCCTGCCTCGTAAAAACTGCATTTTTAAGTTAATTTATCCTGATTCTTGGGGTAGCCACCATTTGAGATTACTAGTGATTTTGCTTTCAATCAAGTTTCAAATTATTCTTCCTTGGCCGAGTGGTTAGCACGCTTGGCTACTGATCTAAGGGACCTGGGTTCAAGCCCCGGAATTAGGCATGGATGTGTGTGTCGTTTTTCTGCTGAGGTCCTGCCATCCTCTCAGATCTCCTACTGTGGCATATAAACTGACAGGCTCCTGTCAGACCTCTGTGGCAAGCAGCTGCTTGAGGGGGTATTTATTTTTTTATTTATTTTAATCACAATATATTTTTGAGAAGAAGAAAATAATTAGTACAAACAGCAAAACCTTCTGTGGCAACACAAAAAGTAACAGCAGAGTAAAAAAGACATTTAAAATCGAGAGTCTATTAAGATATTGACTGAAAGCGATATGCATAGTTTCCTGGATGATGCAACTTGTGGTAACAATGAAAATCTGTATCTTACATTAAAAGTGTAGAAAGCATTGCAACTTTGTTAGATGGAAAAGTAGGTCAAAGTCATTCAAACCAGACTGATCAATAATTTACATACGGTACAACAGAAGAAAGCAGCAAACTAATGTTTCGCTACTTACGATGATTCAACGTGCACGTGATGTGCACGTGATCGTCATAAGCACAAATTTATTTTTAAGTGTTATCAAAAAAAATTTCGAGTTTGATCGAGTAAAAAAAGTGTATGTTCTGGATATAAATGTCATTTTCCACATTTAATTAGAAGGTTAAAAAAATGCTGATTTTTGTTTGAAAAAAAATTAAAATTTATCATACAGTTGGAATAATAAACACTCCGCGCCACTAATATCGGAAAAGTGAAAACAGTAAACCCCACTTGGACTTGGGTTGGGTTTTTTACCTCTGAGCAGCACTTTTTTGCACACTGGGCTAAATGGCCAGGTCACAAGGACCTTGAAGGCTCAGAGAAGGTTGGGGAAGGGGACCCACTGAAACAGCTGTTTGGAGACAGATGGTAGCCTCCCGTCAAAGCATCCAGCGTGTTTTTAACGTGCATGGGTAAGGCTCTCATACACACGGGACCACAGCTTAACGTCCCATCCGACTGACGGCGTCCTTTCCAAGTACTTCGGTATCCCCTACTGACCGTGGGCAAGGTGGGGAGTTTTGGGGAGATAAATCTCAACACTGACCCAGCTGCAACTCGAACCTGGGAACTGCAGATTACGACCCTGGCGCTCTACCGACTGAGCCACCCCTGCCCCACTTGGACTTGCAAATGGTTAAATATGTAATAAATACATTTTAACTGAGGTGATTAGATACCATTATAAGAGCAATATTGAGAAATTACCCTTTTCTCAATGTTTCCCAGTGTAGTGGTTCTCAACATTATTCACCTTATTTATGCCCAGAAATTTTATAGATATTTTCTATTTTGGCCCAGCAAATTACATGAATACATTCTTGTAGCCCAGGAGTAACTTTAACACTGTTTTTTTTTTCCTTCACACTTCCTCTGAATAAATGCATTATTTTACTAAGTATTAAATACTTTACTAACATAAAGTGTTTTTTTTAATCAAATATTATTAAGAAATATTTGGAGACATTAATAACCTCTAATATATTTTTCAAATCAAGATCACAACCTGGCAAGTGATATGGGCTAGCAGTTGAGAAAAATTGCTCTAGCACAAGGGTTCCCTATCCGAGTTGTGAAGGCCTTCTGACATGTTAGGGGCGGAGGTGGCTCAGTCGATATCGCGCCAGGCTCGTAATCTGTAGTTCCCAGGTTCGAGTCCCAGCTGGGTCAGCATTGAGATTTATCTACGCAAAATTCCCCGCCCTGACCACAGTCAGTAGGGTATACCGATGGGCTTGAAAAGGCTGCCGTTCGTCGGATGGGACGTTAAGCCGTGGCCCCTTGTGCGGGAGAGCCATACCCTGTGCACGTTAAAGAACACGCTGGATGGCCTTGACGGGAGGCAACCATCTGTCTCCCAACAGCTGTTCCAGTGGGTCCCCTCCCCCAACCTTCTCTGAGCCTTCGGGGTCCATGTGACCTGGCCATTTAGCCCATTGTATGCAAAAAAGTGCCGCTCAGAGATAAAACAACCCAACTCTGACATGTTAGGCTCTTAGCTTGGCCAGTTAGCCTGTATGTGGGGCAGGGGTTGTCTTAGTCAGCAGCATATCGGGCTTGTAATCTGCGGTTTCCAAAAATTGAGTTCCATCTGTGGCAGTGTTGAAATTTATCTCCAATGAATCCCATCCCTGCTCTTTGTCAGAAAGGGGGCATCAATGGACAGGGAAAGGCTGCTGTCCATCAGATTGGATGTTAGACTGTGGTCCTATGTGCTGGGTTGTTTTGCTTTACCTCTGAGTGGCACTTTTTTGCACATAATGTGCCAAATGGCCAGGTCACAAGTACTCAGAGTAGGTTTTGGGGAGAGGACCCACTTAACAGCTTTTAGGAAACATGGTAGTCTCCCATCAAGGCCCTCTGCAAAACTCCCTGCCCACCGTCAGCAGGGGACACTAATGGACTTGGAAAGGCTGTTGTCCGTCGGATGGGACATTAAGCTGTGGCCCTGTGTGTGGGAGAGCCATACCCTGAACATGTTAAAGAACACACTGGATAGCCTTGAATGGAGACTACCATCTGTCTCCTAACAGCTGTTCCAGTGGGTCCCCTCCCCTAACCTTCTCTGAGCCTTCAGGGTCCTTGTGACCTGGTCATTTAGCCCATTGTGTGCAAAAAAGTGTCATTCAGAGGTAAAACAACCCAACCCATCAAGGTCATCTAGCATGTTCTTAATGTGCACAGGGTATGACTCTCCTGTACACAAGGCCATGTTTTAATGTCCTATCCGACGGACGGTGAACATTCCAGGCCCATCGGTGTCCCCTACTGCCTGAGGACAGGCCAGGGAGTTTTGCAGAAATAAATCTCAATGCTGGCCCAAGTGGGATTTGAGCCTGAGAACTGCATATTACGAGCCTGGTGTGCTACTGACTGAGCCACACCTCAATAATACTTGAATGTGCACAGGGTATGGCTCTCTCACACACAGGCCATGTCTTAATATTCCATCTGACGATGGCCTTTCCAAGCCCATCGGTGTCTCCTACTTACCAAGAGCAGGGGGGACATTCCAACTGTGCCTGTGTTGAGATTATCTCCAATAACCACACCTTCTGTCAGAAAAAGGACACCAATGGGAATGGTAAAGTCTGCTGTACATCGGATAGATATTTAGCTGTGGCTGTATGTGCAGGTGACCTTTAGCCTAAGTACGTTACAGGGACATCCTGTATGGCCTTGGGGCAGGGGTGGCTCGGTTGGTAGTGTGCCAGGCTCATAATCTGCAGTTCCCAGGTTCAAGTCCCAGCTAAGTCGGCGTTGAGATTTATCTCCTCAAAACTCCCCGCCCTACCCATGTGCAGTAGGGGACACCGAAGGACTTGGAAAGGCTGCCGTCCGTCGGATGGGATGTTAAGCCATGGATCCATGTGCGGGAGAGCCATAACATGTGCACGTTAAAGAACACACTGGATGGCCTTGACACGAGGCTACCATTTGTCTCCCAACAGCTGTTCCAGTGGGTCCCCTCCCCCAACCTTCTTTGAGCCTTCGGGGCCCATGTGACCTGGCCATTTAGCCCATGGTGTGCAAAAAAGTGCCGCTCAGAGGTAAAACAACCCAACCCTTGTGACCTGGCCATTCCGCGCATTGTGTGCAAAAAAATTGCCGCTCAGAGGTAAACCACCAACCAACCGCAACTTCTATAAAAATATTTTAATGAATTAAGTTGCGGAGTTTGATTTTAGCTTTCCATTGACATTTATACTTATTGACAGCAGTGGCATAGGATTAACACCCTTGCAGTTCAATTTTATTTTTATGAAAACTGTTAATATTTATTAACAAAATTCTTAAATTCCCACTTCAGAAATTCTGATTATACCACTGATTGATAGTATGATTAATAACAAAAATAATGAAATAAAATTTTGTAGTTATTGAATCAAGGTTTTTTTTTTCTGTATGGAATAGATCAGGAATCCCAGTGCCTTCTTCAGCTTACATATCTACAGCAAGCCCAACAGAGGAAACCTGGAGTCATGGGTGTTTTTAAAGAATGAGTGCTCAATTTTTTTTTTTTTGCATTTGCCATTGTACTCGTTGTGCAAGTCTTATAGTGACCATTATTTATTTTCTTTATTATGTACTGTAGATCTTACAGTTCGTTAGATCTGAAGTTTTTTTTCCTGAGATTTCGATGGATGCTTGCCATAGCTGTTGTAGAAATCATGACTTACAAAATGATTTAAAAATCAAGCTTTTTAATGTTTTTCTGTCAGATACAGATTATATACAAACTGTTTTAAATGAATTATAAATAGCTGTTACTTAGTGTAGCAGTTTTTTTATGTAGAAAAATTTGTTGATATAATGTTTTTAACCAAAATGAAACATTTTCGTGACATTTTCATATTAAGAGAATTGAATTTCATCTCACGTTTTTCAACTGAATAATAGATTTTAACAAAATTATATAGTCAGTGATATGTGATTTTTTCCATCATGTGACATGCTTTTCTTTTTTAAGTCTGAAATACAGTACAATTTTTAAACTTAAAATGTGTATTTGTCATTTTTTGCTACTTATCTGCATTGATCAGAATTATAGTGCATTATGCTTTGATGGTGAGTCAATAGGATAGTGACTCCGCAAAACTCCCCGCCCTGCCCACGGTCAGTAGGGGACACAGATTGGTTTGGAAAGGTCACGGTCCGTCGGATGGGACGTTAAGCCGTGGCCCGGTGTGAGGAAGAGCCATACCCTGTCTACATTAAAGAACATGCTGGATAGCCTTGACGGGAGGCCACCATCTGTCTCATAAGAGCTGTTCCAGTAGGTCCCATCCCCCAACCTTCGGTGTCCTTGTAACCTGGCCATTTAGCCCATGGTGTGCAAAAAAAGTGCCTCTCAGAGGTAAAACAACCCAACCTAGAAGCCATATTAGGCTTGTCCTGATTTCTCATACAAACACAGACAAGGGCACATGCCCCACTGGTCTTAGTAGTCAGGCACGCTAACCACTAGAACAGGAAGGGTCAAGTAGTTAGTGTACCTGACCTGCGTGTTTTAAAATTCAGTTTATTAAATGGTTTGAAATAATAGTTGTTTTAATTTCTGAGAGAAATTCTTATGACGCATTAAATGGAATGCTGGGCTTAGTAGTCAAACATGCTAACCTCTAGACCAAGTAAAGTAGTTAGCGTGTCTGACCTGCGTGTTTTAAAATTCAGTTTGTTAAATGTTTTGAAATAATAGTTTTAAATAATTCGAGGACATGTAGAAAGTCAACAAAATCCTGATCGGTATCACTGCGATGAATTGACAAGAACTGACATAGAGGGGCGGGGGTGGATCAGTCGGTAGCGCGCCAGGCTCGTAATCTGCAGTTCCCAGGTTCGAGTCCCAGCTGGGTCAGTGTTGAGTTTTATCTCTGCAAAATTCCCCAATGTCCTTTGGATGGATGGCCTTGACAGGAGGCTACCATCTATCTCCCAACAGCTGTTACAGTGGGTCCCCTCCCCTTTGGGGTCCTTGTGACCTGGCCATTTAGCCCATGGTGTGCAAAATGGCCAGGTCACATGGACCCTGAACGCTCAGAGAAGGTTGGGGGAAGGGACCCACTGGAACAGCTGTTTGGAGACATGGTAGCCTCCCGTCAAGACCATCCAATGTGTTCTTTAACATCCACAGGGTGTAGCTTTCACGCACATGGGCCCATGGCTTAACGTCCCATCCGATGGACGGTGGTCTTTCCAAGTCCATCAGTGTCCCCTACTGACCGTGGGCAGGGTGGGGAATTTTGCAGAGATAAATCTCAACGCTGACCCAGCTGGGACTTGAACCTGGCAACTGCAGGTTATGAGCCTGGCGCGCTACCGACTGAGCCACCCACTCCCCACCAACTGTTAGGAATCCAGCACAACTCTGCATCTGCAGTTGGATGGTTGAACAGCTTAACTGATTGAGGGCCCACCACCTGACTCTCAATAAATGGTTGTCAGGGTTGGGTTGTTTTACCTCTGAGCGGCACTTTTCTGCACACCATGGGCTAAATGGCCAGGTCACAAGGACCCCGAAGGCTCAGAGAAGGTTGGGGGAGGGGACCCACTGGAACAGCTGTTGGGAGACAGATGGTAGCCTCCCGTCAAGGCCATCCAGCGTGTTCTTTAACGTGCACAGGGTATGGCTCTCCCGCACACGGGGCCACGGCTTAACGTCCCATCCGACGGACGGCGGCCTTTCCAAGCCCATCGGTGTCCCCTACTGACCGTGGGCAGGGCGAGGAATTTTTGCGGAGATAAATCTCAACCGCTGACCCAGCGGGGACTCGAACCTGGGAACTACAGATTACAAGCCTGGCACGCTACCGACTGAGCCACCCCAACCCAGGTTGTCAGGTGCTTAAGATCATTTCTGGTGGCTCAGACGTCCAACATGACAGTTTGTCATGCATTGCTCTTTCTGCTTGCGTATTGAACAGCAATGCATGAAACAAATGGGTTTACATCACCTACCGAGTGGTTAGCGTGCTTGGCTACTGATCTAAGGGACCCGGGTTCGAGTCCTGGGTAAGGCATGGACGTTCGTGTTGTTTTTCTGCTGAGGTCCTGCCATCCTCACAGACCTACTGTGACATGTAAACTGACAGGCTCTTGTCAGACCTCTGTGGCAAGCAGCTGCTTGAGGGGGTATTTATATTTATGGTGCTATTATGGAAGAGAAATATGGACACCTTAATTTGTGAAAAACCTACAACAGGTCATTTCATAAATTTAGCATTATTGCATGGTCTGCTAGAGGCAGAACCATGTAAAAGTATCTGGTGATTCGAGGGCAAAGATCTGTTTGGAAGCCCCTTATTTGATTTACAATAGTTTCATAAAAATGAATATTTTTTTTTGTTTTATACCAATATTAGTAGTAGCTTATTTTTTTTAACAAAAAGGGGAGGTATTCCCTTACACAATTAATCGATATAACCCAGAAGCTTTATGTGGCTTTCTCATACAACGACACTCCCACTGGCTTAGTAGTCAGGTCCGCTAACCGCTGGATCAGATAAGACCATCTTGTACTTGACATATTATATGGAAATCGAAAGGGTCCATTAGTTTGTCCCCCCCCCCCGCACAATCCTGACTAGAAAGATAACATCTATTGTACCACTAGGCAGAATATTAGTCTAGTGAGTGACCACGATAGATAAGACATTGAAGCAAGCAGAGATGGATTTAAAGATGGGGACTTTGGTTACAACTGTCAGAGATGGGTTGTTTTACCTCTGAGTGGCACTTTTTTGCACACCATGGGCTAAATGGCCAGGTCACATGGACCCCGAAGGCTTAGAGAAGGTTGGGAGAGGGGACCCACTGGAACAGCTGTTGGGAGACAGATGGTAGCCTCCCATCATGGCCATCCAGCGTGTTCTTTAACGTGCACAGGGTATGGCTCTCTCCCATTCGACGGACGGCGGCCTTTCCAAGCCCACCTGTGTCCCCTACTGAATTTTGCGGAGATAAATCTCAACGCTGACCCAGATGGGACTCGAATCTGGGAACTACAGATTACGAGCCTAGCTCGCTGCTGACTGAGCCACCCCCATCCCTGGCAAGTTATGTAAATAAACTTGTAAATACATTTATTCAGCCTACTTATGAGTTTAATGAGACACTCCTCAACACCCAATACACTAGAAGTATTTGTAAAATTTCATAAATAAAAAAATAAATACCCCCTCAAGCAGCTGCTTGCCACAGAGGTCTGACAGGAGCCTGTCAGTTTATATGGCAGAGTAAAAGGTCTGTGAGGATGGCAGGACCTCAGCAGAAAAACAACACACACATCCATGCCTTATCCGGGGCTTGAACCCAGGTCCCTTAGATCAGTAGCCAAGCATGCTAACTACTCGGCCGTGGGATTTCATAACATTCATCAAATCCAAATAATACAGCTATACATTACAATAATAATATGGTGATAATCAAGGGTTGAATATCACTTAACATTATGGTATTTGCAAATATCAATGCTGAACATCATGTGAAAGCATTATGAGAGATTTGTTGATAAAGATGATATTTATTTCAAAATTTACACTCATACCAATGATATATTTTTACATTTCTGATGTTCCAGTGCATTAAAGATATCACTAATGTTTTTCTAATAGCAATGTCAATAATTCATTCAGATGGCTTGTTACTTTCCTTGAATCATCTACTAACCCAGCTGCTACCATGGCATTGTCAAACACCTACAAAGAAAAAAAAATACATATATTTGTAAACGTATAACTTTATACATCTAGAGCAGGGGTTCTCAACGTGGGGTATGTGGTAAAAATTTTTGGGCCACGAGAGCTCAAAAGTCGCTAGATCTAGTAACAAAGTTGCCAAGTCAACAACACTGCTGTGCAAAAATGTCATTTTTTGTGTTTATCGATATATGTAATTTATGAATACAAAATTTAATGTGTGTATATATATATATATTTTATTCCCATTGTTATACTATAACTATAGATTTATCTATCTATACAAGGGGTACACCAGTTACATACACATTTCCAGGGGGTACGTGAAGCATAAAAGGTTGAGAACCACTGATATATATGTTTTATTTTATTCCCATTGTTATACTATAACTATAATTTTATCTATCTATATTGATAGAAACTAGTCCTACATTTCCTAGTGTTTTTTTTTTCCATCTCAAGCAGGTACTTAACACTGAGAACTTTTACGAGATGCAGAGAAACCAACAGATTAAATATATAATAGCCATAATTCTGGGCGAATGAACAGACAGGCAGACACACAAGACATCATTGGTGGTAGAAATTGTCAGTTTCCCCATGGTTCCACAGGTATTTGAGCAATCAATCCCAAATTTGTGTGGTGGTCCCATTCAGTTCTAGTCCTTTTGGGCTAATAGATCAGGTTCCTAGTTGCCATGGATCAGGAATTACCCCTCAAAAAGTCCAAAATTTCTGTGGGCACTGCAGTTGGGTTGGGTTGTTTTACCTCTGACGGCACTTTTTTGCACACCATGGGCTAAATGGCCAGGTCACATGGACCCTGAAGGTTGGGGGAGGGGACCCACTGGAACAGCTGTTGGGAGACAGATGGTAGCCTCTCGTCAAGGCCATCCAGCGTGTTCTTTAGTGCACAGGGTATGGCTCTCCCGCACACAGGACCATGGTTTAACGTCCCATCCGACGGACGGCGGCCTTTCAAAGCCCATCGGTGTCCCCTACTGACCGTGGGCAGGGCGGGGAATTTTGCAGAGATAAATCTCAACGCTGACCCAGCTGGGACTCGAACCTGGGAACTACAGATTACGAGCCTGGCGTGTTACCAACTGAGCCACCCCCGCCCCAGGGCACTGCAGTTGCCTACCTTGTGTGAATGGAGTAGTAAGTTAACAGTGGAAAGCTATGAATGAGTTTATCAATGGGAATTATCAATGGACATACGTTTCGTGACAAACTTTTAGTGTGGGTTTAACCCTTTCACTTACTAAACCAGCCCAAAATGGACAAAATTTTAAATGGACTCTCCTACTTGATGCCATTTTTTCCTGTTCACTACTTGCTGTTTTGGCAGGTCTGGTAATGGAAGCATTAACTAGCATCATAATATTCATCTAATGATATTGTTTTGAACAAATCAGTAAACAATATTTTCATGCGATTTTCCAATCGCAAATTTATGTTCCAAAACGCACTTAAATAATAATCACGAGTTGTATTTTAAATTTTTAACGAGGCCCCTTTTTTTGCATTGAAAAATCATATTATTTCATAAGTAATAAATTACTTTATCATTTTTAAATTGAAATATTAATTAAGAATATTAATCAGATGTGTCTACTCATTACTAATTAAAAACACTTACAGGACTGAAATTTTCACTACACAACATTAGAATTGCATATAATTGAATTATGATGCCCTACCCTATATGCATATACACACAGAGCCATTATGAAAGAATGTCAGTTTTTAAAATGTTACATTTTGCTAAATAATTAATAAAAATAATTGTGTATTCAAAATGTCAAGAAATTCTCAGTTTCCTTGCTAGACAGCACGTCTAGCAAGGAAACTGAGAATTTCAGAGCATAGTGGAGGTATTCCATGGTGGCACTAGCATGGAATGTCTCTCATGTCAAATCACTGGATTGGTAGATGTGGACTGAAAAGTCCCAATTTGATACCATTGGACCATCCCAAAAATATTTGCAATTTACTGCATTTAAAAGGAAAGAATCACTGCAACTATCGAGTTACCCTAGACATGCTGAGCTGAGTGTGAACAGAAGTTTAATATCGTGCCACCAATAGTAGCACTTATATTGACGTCTACTGAATGCAAACCGAAACCACTTATATATCAATTTCTTTACATTTGATATCACTTTTCCTACTATACTATATAATATGCCTTTCAATCCTGTACATAAATATGTCTATGCAACAGTAGGAAAGAATCACATGATAAGTCCTGTAGACATGGACTCATGAAATAATGAGTTGAAAAAAATTGCTTTTGCCATGAGTGGTTGGATTGTTTTACCTCTGAGCGGCACTTTTTTGCACACCATGGGCTAAATGGCCAGGTCACATGGACCTCAAAGGCTCAGAGAAGGTTGGGGGAGGGGACCCACTGGAACAGCTGTTGGGAGACAGATGGTAGCCTCCCGTCAAGGCCATCCAGCGTGTTCTTTAACGTTGGATTGTTTTACCTCTGAGCGGCACTTTTTTGCACACCATGGGCTAAATGGCCAGGTCACATGGACCCCGAAGGCTCAGAGAAGGTTGGGGGAGGGGACCCACTGGAACAGCTATTGGGAGACAGATGGTAGCCTCCCGTTGAGGCCATTCAGCGTGTTCTTTAACGTTGGATTGTTTTACCTCTGAGCGGCACTTTTTTGCACACCATGGGCCAAATGGCCAGGTCACATGGAGCCCGAAGGCTCAGAGAAGGTTGGGGTAAGGGACCCACTGGAACAGCTGTTGGAAGACAGATGGTAGCCTCCCGTCAAGGCCATCCAGCATGTTCTTTAACGTGCACAGGGTATGGCTCTCCCGCACACGGGGACAAGGCTTAACGTCCCATCTGACGGACGACGGCTTTTCCAAGCCCATCGGTGTCCCCTACTGACCGTGGGCAGGGGAATTTTGCGGAGGATTTTGCGGAGATAAATCTCAACGCTGACCCTGCTGGGACTTTGCCATGAGTGGGATTCGAACCCACATCTCCAGGAAATATACCTGTTATGCTACCACTACACCACCAATGGCTAACCTTTTCTCAGCTTGTGTGACATTATAAACTTTCTGGATTGTTTTTTAATTGATTTGCACTAATGGCAAAACCAATTTTTTTCAGCTCATTATTTCATGTCTATGCAATTTCATCTTACAGACACAGGAAACATACTAACCTGATTAGCTAGCAATTCTGCCAATTTTGGATTACTTTCTATCAAGGAGCTCATTTTTTTCATTATTGGATGGCTAAAAAGCAAAAGGAACAATAAACACCAATTTCAATTATCAGTAACAGAGAATAAAGAAAAAACAAATCAATGCATTTTTTAGATATCCTCATCAGAGGAAACAACAAAAGGATTGTTAGATATAAAGTTTGCAGAAAAGTTACCTATATTCCTAACATTATACTTGAAAATTCATAAACCATTAAATATTAAAAAACACCCATTTATTATACAGAGCTTTTATATATTCACCCCCCCCCCCTCAAAGCACTGAAAACTTTTTATCTTATTCGTGAATCAAGTAGGGAAGAGACAATGTACCTCTTGATCAAGGAAATACTTGAAAAATGTTAAAAACAAATGCTAGCAACAGAGTAAAAACAGAAACAGTCAGCAAAAATTTGCAAAGCTGCATATTGGAAAGATACACTGACCACTTTATTTGATGCATCTACCTAATAGTGAGTATCACCTCTTTTTAGCTCTCCAAACAGCCTGAATTTACGGGGGGGGGGGGGGGGTTTGCAGATTCGTATGTGATGGATCTCTACTTTGAATAGTTCATTCCATCTCATCCCACAAGTGCTCCATTAGATTGAGATCTGGTGACTGGGGAACCATTCCTGAAAGATCCTAGTCTTGTGAGATGGCACATTATTCTGCTAAAAGAACCCATTCACAGATGAATACACTGCTGCCATGAAAGGGTTGGGTTGTTTTACCTCTGAGTGGCACTTTTTTGCACACCATGGGCTAAATGGCCAGGTCACAAGGACTCCAAAGGCTCAGAGAAGGTTGGGGAGGGTACCCACTGGAACAGCTGTTGGAAGACAGATGGTTGCCTCCTGTCAAGGCCATCCAGCGTGTTCTTTAATGTGCACAGGGTATGGCTCTTCCACACATGGGGCCACGGCTTAACGTCCCATCTGACAGACGGTGGCCTTTCCAAGCCCATCAGTGTCCCCTACTGACCGGGAGCGGGGAGGGGAATTTTGCAGAGATAAATCTCAATGCTGACCCAGCTGGAACTCAAACCTGGGAACTATAGATTACGAGCCTGGTGCGCTACTGACTGAGCCACCCCCGTCCTACTGCCACGAAAGGATGCACTTGAAATCCAAAGTGAATGCACAGTATTCCCTGTTAAGAAACAATAATTAATAGATTCTGAAAAAAATTCATCGCCACCACGGCGGGAATCGAACCCGCATCTCTCCAGATTCATGCCAGAGCACGCTAACCATTTGCACCACGCGTCGGACAACGAATATTTTCAGAATTTGACCTTTTAAGTTTTTCTTCTTGAGACGTGACTGAGACAGCGCCATCTATACTCAAGGAGATGCAACGTTTACAGTTGTTGCATTTGATTATCAGATGTTAATGAGAAGGTCGCTAACGCTACTGCGTTAAATATATATATGGATTTCAATTATATATTTAACGCGGTAGCATTAGCGACCTTCTCATTAACATCTGATAATCAAATGCAACGACTGTAAACGTTGCGTGCAATAAAGTGGCGCTGTCTCAGTCATGTCTCAAGAAGAAAAACTTAAAAGGTCAAATTCTGAAAATATTCGTTGTCCGACGCGTGGTGCAATGGTTAGCGAGCTCTGGCATGAATCTGGAGAGATGCGGGTTCGATTCCCGTCGTGGCGGCGATAAATTTTTTTCAGAATCTATTAATTAAGGATGCACTTGATTGGCAACAATGTATATATATTCTGTGGCATTCAAATGTTGATCCATTGTATCAAGAGATCCATTGCATGACATGAAAACACTTCCCACATCATTATATTGCTACCACCATATCCTGATCTCATCAACATGAAAGAGCAGAAACCAGGATTCATCATCAGACCAGGTGACATTTCTTTAATCCTCCAGTATTTGTATTTCCTGACCCACCACAATCCATTTTGTATTTTACTGACAGGAACGGAACCTGGTTAGGTTGTCAGCTGCAGTACCCCATCCATGAGAAGATATGACGAGTTTTGCTTTCTGATCTGCCTCTTTTGCCACCAATGTTTTATTCTCCTGTTATTCGACTGACTGTAGCCCGTCTGTGATTTTGCACAAGTTGTGTCAACATCTATTGGCTTATTTCGACAATGAGCTGTTTCTAACTGCAGGGCTGCCAAGGCTGGATGTTTTTTGGGTGTTGGACCATTCTTAATACACCTGAGACACTGTCATGTGTGAAAACACTCAGCAGATTTGCTGTTTCTGGTATGCTCATACTTGGGCATCTGGCACCAAATACCATGCCACATTCATAGTTCCTTAAATCTTTTGTCTTGCACATTCTTGCACTAAATTGTGCACACACATAGTCTAGGTATCTGCTTATCTGCTTTAAACAGCATGGCATGAACATGAGGCTTTCACTGAAGGGAGTCCCAGCTGGGTCAGCATTGAGAGTTATCTCCGCAAAATTCCCTGCCCTGCCCACGGTCAGTAGGGGACACCAATGGGCTTAAAAAGGCCGCTGGCCATCGGATGGGACATTAAGCCGTGGTCCCGTGTGCGGGAGAGCCACCATCCGTCTTCCAACAGCTGTTCCAGTGGATCCCCTCCCCCAACCTTCTCTGAGCCTTCGGGGTCCCTGTGACCTGGCCATTTAGCCCATGGTGTGCAAAAAAATGCAGCTCAGAGGTAAAACAACCCAACACATATTAAAGAACATGCTGGATGGCCTTGACGGGAGGCTACCATCTGTCTCCCAACAGCTATTCCAGTGGGTCCCCTCCCCCAACCTTCTCTGAGCCTTCGGGGTCACTGTGACCTGGCCATTTAGCCCATGGTGTGCAAAAAAGTGCCGCTCAGAGGTAAAACAACCCAACCCAACTTTCACTGAAGGAGCAGTCAATATTATGGAAAGGGATGGTATACCTAATAAAGTGGACCCTCAGTGTATTTTACATGCTATAAACTTTATACAGGTTGGGCCAAACATATCTAAACATTTGTACACTAAATTTAACAAAAACTTCTTATTAAAGATACATGTAATAAGCTGCAACTGAAAGCCCAACTCTTTGCATTAACTTCTCATTAATGCACATTTAAGTGTGATCATCCTTTGTAGCTTGAAGAACATCTAACCAAAGTTCAAGCCAAGTGCATTCCAACATACCTTTGTTAACTGATGCAAATGCACAAGTGATACAAGTTTTTCAGGTCATCAATACTTTGCACCTTGGATGTGTACACACTTTTCCTTTGACATATACGCACAAAAGAAAAGGGGCTGTAACATTTGGGGATACACTTGACTTCATTGTCAGACATGCTGGATCTACCCATTCTTTTCTGATCAAAAACACTGCCAATTTACAGGAATTTCTTGTGCTATGCTCTGATACTGGGTCCTTGTTCAACTGTGTGCAGCAATTTCTAATCAAATATCCAATTTAGTTTTAAAAATCACCTACGCAGATAATTTTTTTCCTGTGAACTCAGTATTTTAAAATCTGGCCTCTATTTTAAATAATGGCATTTTATTATAAATATTAAATATAAACATATTTAATTAAATTATATTGCAAAACTTTGAGCATTTGAAGGCAGGCAATAAAGTTGAAGTGCCCAGGACTTTTGAGTAAGAAGGTTGTTTTATTGCATGATATCCCCTCCCATACTGTCCAAGGTAGGGGTGGCTCAGTCAGTAGCACGCCAGGCTTGTAATCTGCAGGTTCAAGTCCCAGTTGGGTTGTTTTACCTCTGAGTGGCACTTTTTTGCACACCATGGGCTAAATGGCCAGGTCACATGAACCCCGAAGGCTCAGAGAAGGTTGGGGGAGGGGACCCACTGGAACAGCTGTTGGGAGACAGATGGTAGCCTCCCGTCAAGGCCATCCAGCATGTTCTTTAACGTGCACAGGGTATAGCTCTCCTGCACACGGGGCCACGGCTTAACGTCCCATCCAATGGACGTCGACCTTTCCAAGCCCATTGGTGCCCCCTACTGACCGTGGACAGGGCAGGGAATTTTTGCGGAGATAAATCTCAACGCTGACCCAGCTGGGACTCAAACCTGGGAACTACAGATTATGAGTCTGGCACGCTACCGACTTAGCCACCCCTACCCCAACTTTTTTGGGAGTGCGAATATTATATTCTAATGTATATTCACTACACGTTTCACACTGTTGCTCCAATGCATCATCAGGCGAAATAGTTATTTTGTGACAGGCACAGATGTTAGTGTGCTGCAGTCGCCGATTGTTTACGATAGGCTTGGAGCACATTGTATGGAGGGATGGGTGGTAGTACATGTGGTGTCCTCTATTGAGGGGTTATAGTGGAGTAGAATTTTAAGGTTGGAGAGAGATTTTTTTTTGTTGGGGCATTATTTATGCATAATTGTTGGAAATTTTGTGTGGTGCTGTTGTGTTTATGTGTGTATGTTGGAAGCAGGGCAAATGGGGGTTGCTTAATTTAATTCAATGTTTGGGTAATTATTGAAGAGTATTTTTCATGCTGAAGGTGGTGGGGTTATGTTATTATTACATATTTCACTTCTGTTTAAGTAATTACAAGGTTTTCGGCATAATTTAGTTGAATCCTCCACACAAACAAAAACAATTTTAATTTATAAGAATCATTCAAATGAAATAGTCTAAAGGCAAATGTAAATCATATACTGATCTGTTCATATTAATAATGCCTATTGAGATATTGTTCCCAACATAAAATTAGCAATGTAACAATGTCCGATGGATAGTGAGTCTAATATAATTGTTCGCACAATTGAGGCAGGGGTGGCTCAGTTGTTAGCATGCCAGGCTCGTAATTTGCAGTTCCCAGGTTCGAGTCCCAGCTGGGTCAGCATTGAGATTTATCTCCGCAAAACTCCCCGTCCTGCCCACAGTCAGTAAGGGACACCGATGGGCTTGGAAAGGCTGCCATCTGTTGGGATGTTAAGCCATGGCCCCGTGTGCAGGAGAGCCAAACCCTGTGTGTTAGAGAACACATTGGATGGCCTTGACGGGAGGCTACCATCTGTCTCCCAACAGCTGTTCCAGCGGGTTTCCTCCCCCAACCTTCTCTGAGCCTGCGGGGGCCTTGTGACCTGGCCATTTAACCCATGGTGTGCAAAAAAGTGCCACTCAGAGGTAAAACACCCCAATGTTAAAGAACACGCTGGATAGCCTTGATGGGAGGCTACCATCTGTCTCCCAACAGCTGTTCCAGTGGGATCCCTCCCCCAACCTTCTCTGAGCCTTCAGGGTCCTTGTGACCTGGCCATTTAGCCCATGGTGTGCAAAAAAAGTGCCGCTCAGAGGTAAAACAACCCAACGTTAAAGAACACGCTGGATGGCCTTGACGGGAGGCTACCATCTGTCTCTCAACAGCTGTTCCAGTGGGTCCCCTCCCCCAACCTTCTCTGAGCCTTCGGGGTCCATGTGACCTGGCCATTTTGCTCATGGTGTGCAAAAAAGTGCCACTCAGAGGTAAAACAACCCAACCCATGTTCACACAAATGAAAAACACAATTGCTTTAGTTTCATTTTCAGAAAATATGAGAAGAAACATACCTGAGATTCACTTCCAACATGGGCTCCAGAATTTTATACCTCTGCTCTTCAGGTAGCGATTGAAGAGAAGTGCGTATGTAATGACGAGCTGCTGCCATTTCCTCAACTGATATTAAACAAGGATGGGTAGAGAGCCTCTTGGTTATCTACAATTAAAAATAATAATTCAGGAATGTTTTGTACAATCAATAAAATACTCATTGAATCATCTTTTTTTTTAAATAGATTTAATACATGAGTACAATATACATTGAAACTTCATAGCATCTCTTACACTAAGAAACAACGATTTCTGTATGGAAAAAAGTGTGCAGAATATTACAACAGAATATTTTTCAGTTTCTCTTATATTGCTTTTTCATATAACTATCTTGCTATGAAAAGAAAATGCAGAAATTTTGAAAAAATATAGAGAAAATATTAGAAAAAATATAGAGAAAATATTTTCTTCAGCACATCATAAGAAAATCTAGAAGTACAATAGTTTAGCTTAATTTCTCACGTAACATGTAAACGTAAGCTTAATTTCTCACGTAACATGACCCTTCCAGTGTCAGGGGGGGGGGGGGGCTCAGTCGGTAGTTCGAGTCCCAGCTGGGTCAGCGTTGAGATTTATCTCCGCAAAATTCCCCGCCCTGCCCACGCTCAGTAGGGGACACTGATGGGCTTGGAAAGGCCGCCGTCTGTCGGATGGGACGTTAAGCCGTGGTCCCGTGTGCGGGAGAGCCATACCCTGTGCACGTTAAAGAACACGCTGGATGGCCTTGACGGGAGACTACCATCTGTCTCCCAACAGCTGTTCCAGTGGGTCCCCTCCCCCAACATTCTCTGAGCCTTCGGGTCCATGTGACCTGGCCATTTAGCCCATGGTGTGCAAAAAAGTGCAGCTCAGAGGTAAAACAAACCAACCCAGTGTCAAGCCTGAAAAACTGGTTTACATCCAGAGGCATTATGGCATGTTATATGCCAAATTAATCAACATTTAATTCTGGATTTTCTGAAAATAAAATATTTAACAAAAAAGACCACGTTTCATTTCAATAGGACTTTTTTTAGAGTCATGTAGTAAAAAAATGCATCTGGCAACACAAATAAAAATTTATGAAAAAAAAAAAGCTAATAGACAGAAATGATAATGCACAAGAATAGAAAGGCTATTTATTTCTAAATAACAAAAAAAAAAATTCTTGTTTAAACATTTCCTTTATTTTGAAATATTTTTTCTCCATACTATAACTTTGAGAAAAAGTCCAAGGCTTGTTGCAGTCTAATAAACAAGTCACATTTAGAATATTTTTAATAAATGACTAATCAACAGAAATAGCTCATGTTATATACCAAATTAAAAAGAATTTAATTCTGAATTTTATTGTAGTGAAAAATGTGATCAATGTAGTATCATATTAATTTTATTAAAATTTACCAAAAAAAAAGAGGTACACATTTCATAATTACTTCCAAAATCTTCCATTTTTATATAGTACAGTTCTTTGTTAATTATCAGGAGATTTTAAAAACTTTAAGGAAAAATTTGTTGATAATAGTTCATATCAAATTTCTGAGCTTAAATTAGGGGATTGCTCCAGCACAGAGTGTAATGTTAATAAACAAATTGACAATACCTTATATAACTTCTAAGAAATGGCAAACAGATGGCTTTAACAAATTATTTATATCATAGTTTAATAAAATATGCATCAAATAGAAAAAGAAAATATTATTTATCACCATTAAATTACATATTTTTATAAAATATCTATTAAAAAATTTTAAAATGGCAATTTTTATATTTTTTAAAAAATCGTTTTCTTTTATTGTACTAAAAATGGATATATACATTCTGGACACTGGAAAGGTTAAGCCCACTATAGCCCAAAGTTTGCAAATACTAGTAATATTTCTAAGATACACTAAGTAATTACCACTTTTGAGTTGATTCAAATTTTAGAGGAAAAATTGTCTTGACCTGGGTGGGATACAAACCCATGACATCCTGATCTCAGGTCAGATGCTCTGGACCACTCAGTGGTTCAAGAACACCTGACATATTATCAGGAGGTTGGGTTGTTTTACCTCTGAGCGGCACTTTTTTGCACACCATGGGCTAAAGGGCCAGGTCACAAGGACCCCGAAGGCTCAGAGAAGGTTGGGAGAGGGGACCCACTGGAACAGCTGTTGGGAGACAGATGGTAGCCTCCCGTCAAGGCCATCCAGCATGTTCTTTAATGTTGGGTTGTTTTACCTCTGAGCAGCACTTTTTTGCACACCATGGGCTAAAGGGCCAAGTCACAAGGACCCCGAAGGCTCAGAGAATGTTGGAGGAGGGGACCCACTGGAACAGCTGTTGGGAGACAGATGGTAGCCTCCCGTCAAGGCCATCCAGTGTGTTCTTTAAAGTGCACAGGGTATGGCTCTCCCACACACGGGGCCATGGCTTAACGTCCCATCCGATGGACGGCGGCCTTTCCAAGCCCATCTGTGTTCCCTACTGACCATGGGCAGGGCGGGGAATATTATCAGGAGGTCGTCGGTTCGTATCCCATCTGGCTAAAGAAAATTTTTCCTCTAAAATTTGAATCAACTGAAAAGTGGTAATTAATTAGTGTATACCAAAAAAGTCGAGTTTATTCAATATTTAATATTTCTAAGTGCTCGAGTATGACTTTTAACTCTTTCTGGTTGTAGTTGGGCTGGGCCCAATATTTCAGTTCCCATCTATTTCTAGCTGCAGTTAAAATTTTTCTTATAAAGAGAAAAGATGAAATCAACTGTTACTTTGTTGAAATAGCTGTGAGACTCATTATAACAAGTAAAATATGATCGGAATTAGAGAGAGGTAAATCCTAATTTATTCATTTTCTTGAAATGTTGATGCATAAGGGGAGGGGGTGTACATAAAACTTCAGTGATTCAGTTTGAATTTTTAATGAGCTTTCGTAGGGCGGTTGTGTTGTGTTGTTTTACCTCTGAGTGGCACTTTTTTGTACACCATGGGCTAAATGGTCAGGTCACATGGACCCCAAAGGCTCAGAGAAGGTTGAGGGAGGGGACCCACTGGAACAGCTGTTGGGAGACAGATGGTAGCCTCCCGTCAAGGCCATCCAGTGTGTTCTTTAACGTGCACAGGGTATGGCTCTCCCGCATACGGGGCCACGGCTTAACGTCCCATCCGACGGACAGCGGTTATTCCAAGCCCATCGGTGTCCCCTACTGACCGTGGGCAGGGCGGGGAATTTTGCAGAGATAAATCTCAATGCTGACCCAGCTGGGACTCGAACCTGGGAACTACAGATTACGAGCCTGGCACGCTACCGACTGAGCCACCCCCACCCCACGTAGGGCGGTAAACACATTTCCCCACCTAAGGGGGGGGGGGGGGATGACTCAGTCAATAGCATGCCAGGATTGTAATCTCTAGTTCCCAGGTTCGAGCCCCAGCTGGGCCAGGTTTAAGTTATCTCCACAAAACTCCTTGCCCTCAGTCAGCAGGGGACACCAATGGGCTTGGAAAGGCCGCTGTCCATCAAATGGGATGTAAAGCTGTAGCCCCATGTGCGGGAGAGCCATACTCTGTTAAAGAACATGCTGGATGGCCTTGATGGGAGGCTACCATCTATCTTCTAACAGCTGTCCAGTGAGTCTCCTTCCCCCAACATTCTCCGAGGCTTCAGGGGTCCTTGCAACCTGGCCATTTAGCCCATTATGTGCAAAAAAAAAAAGTGCTGCTGAGGTAAAAAAAAGTCCCAAACAATCCAAACCACCTAAGATGACAGAACATGTTTAGTTTTATGAAAAAATTGGAACTTACGGTTCCGATTTTTTCATAAAGGACATGAGAAACTCATTATTATAAAAGAATTAACTTCCAGGGGACAAACAGATAATTTGGTCGATTTTGACTACTCTGTAGTTACGACTAAAAACATTTAAGAACAGAAAAAGTTCCTAATATCAGTAAAGAATAGAAAAAGAGTATTTGTAATAGAAAGTACATATAACACAGTTTTAAAACTAAAATTGAAGGGGAATGCACTTTTTGTTATAGTCATAATTTTGTTATTACTGAATTCTATAAATTTTCTTTATAAAGTTTATAGAGATAATTAAATCTATATTATAAATGTATATGTTATAAATGTGTTTGTATCATATAAAATCACCAAAAGGTAAGGCAATAAGGTTTTAGGCAATAAAGACTAAATTTACCTTTTTTACTTCAAACTTTTGATTCTAGATGCTTACGCAGTATCTTGGGTATTAGGTGGTTTAACTTTGTAACTAATGATGAGGTTAGGCAAAGGAGTCTGCAACCTCCTTTAAGCAGCATATTGTGCAGAGAGAGACTCCGTTGGTTTGGCCATGTTGCCCGTATGAATAATTATAGATTGGCGAATAGGGTTATGAACAGTGTGCCTAGAGGCCTCAGAAGGAGGGGGAGACCTAGGATGCGGTGTGCAGACAATGTCAAACAGGATCTTGTTAGAATTGGTGTGCAGTGGCCGGATGCAGCAGATGTAGCTCAGGACAGATATGCTTGGAGAATTAAACTGCGTGGTCTGATTGGACCTCCGTAGCCCATGGCTGCTTCAGGATGATGATGATGACTTCATCTCAACTTCAAGTGCAATGCATGCTTTTTTTTTTGTCCTAAAATGTTTAGTATTTCTTATTTTGTTTTGCAACTTTTAGCAAGTTTTGAGAAAATAACTATAAAATTAAACTAATGTTGAATTTAGCTATCATACTCATTATCTAAATAGTGTAAATATTAAGCTTAAAAATTGTGAAACAGTAAATAACAGTAAAATAAAATAAAAACATAGCCAGCATCCTTTAATTCAGTTTAACAAAGCTTACCTTGACTTGGTAAACTTTTGGTCCAAGGGTTTTTGTCAAGAAATCAATTAATTGCTTAGCCTCTGCCTTGGGCAGGTCACTTTCACCTAAGAATGCAATAAATTTACAATTAGCTTCCTTCTGTATATTATTAGACTACTTATTATACTTTCCCAACACATTTACATTATAAAAATCCATGACTTTATATGTCTGTATTATTATACAGGGTGAATCTGAAAAAGTGGGCAAAACTTTACGGGGTGGTAGAACGCAGCTATACGAGCAATATTCGTCATAGAATGTATGGTCGGAACGCAAGCGGTGAGAAGTTAAAAGGTAGTTTTCCACTGTCACATTTAAAGAATGAACACAAGAAGGAGAGGAGATACTTCAGAAAACATTTTATTAACAAGAATGTAATTGAGGTCCGCACCGTACACAAAGTGCATATCCGCCATTTCGTGGTTAGTATAACCAGCCATCCTCTCGGCAATCCATGGTAGAAATGCCGTTGGGTGCGAGGACCGACCCTTTTATACCATTTCCAACGCCACCTAGCGGCTCGCTGTTTGTGTTCCGCCCATACTTTCTATGACGAATATTGCTCGTATAGCTGGGTTCTACCACCCCGTAAAGTTTTGCCCACTTTTTCAGATTCACCCTGTATACATATGTAGGTATGTGTGCAGATACTTTTTAATGCATATTGGTAGTAAAAAATAGTGGTGGTTGAATGCTACTTGAACCAACATTTCACAATTTTGAATAGACTGAATCACTGTTTTCAGATTTTCATAAATGTTCAGAAGTCCAGGAGAGTTTATTTTTATTCCAAAAAATTGTCCCTGCAAGAGTGTTTCTTCCATGCATGTTAGCAATGGAGAACATTGCTTTATTTCCCATTAAGGAAATTTTTTTCATGACTTGTTTTAATTGTTCTTGGTATTGAAATTAAAAGGTTAACAGTCACTTGAAATACTGTGGAAAAAACATTGATTCAATTTAAAATAAAATTTTGATTAGGTTGGGTTGTTTTACCTCTGAGTGGCACTGTTTTGCACACAATGGACTAAATGGCTAGGTCACAAGGACCCGCTGGAGCAGCTGTTGGGAGACAGATGGTAACCTCCTGTCAAGGCCATCCAGCATGGTCTTTAACATGCACAGAGTATGACTCTCCTGCACACGGGGCCATGGCTTAACGTCCCATCCGATGGACGGCAGGCTTTCCAAGCTCATCAGTGTCCCCTATTGACTGAGGGCAGGGAGTTTTGTAGAGATTAATCTCAACACTGACACAGCTGGGACTCGAACCTGGGAACTGCAGATCACAAGCCTGGTGCGCTACTGACTGGGCAACTCCCGCCCCAATTTGATTTGGACAAAATCTATCAGGCCACTATAATATTTGGTCCATTGACAAACTAATTGAAAAATCTTGAGACTTAGTACAATGTCATAGAGAAGAGTTTAAACTCAACCTCTTTTTTGCCAAAAAAAAAAAAGTTTAGTTTTGTTCAATCTCAGACTTAAGCACCTTGATATGTTGCACATTCACAACCTGACTTTAACCATAAACAATTTCAAGATAATACACATTCATTACTTTGTGACTAACTAAAGGAAAATTTCAATATGATAAAAAAATTTTCTTTCACGAAAAAATAGCTTTCAAAATGCAAATGATGAATCAAATCGATTTCACACTATTTGAAAAATATGCAAATTTCAAAACTTTATTAAATACATTTATTTATATTTATAATTTTTCAAAAAAAAGTACTATATATTTATTTACGAGTAATTGAAATTACCCAGATTGTCAATAGAAGCATCTTCCTTTTCTTTCCTCATTTCTTTTTCCACCGATGTCAAGTTTTTACGATCAAATTGCCTCAGCTGAACAAATACTAATTCATCATATGGTTCAAAGCAAAACAAAACTTCAACCTCTTTTTGACGCACAGCCTCATAGTATGGGGACATTTCTGCTAACTGTCGACTGAAAAACAAAGAAATAAAACCATGTGGTTTGGTTCCAAAAAAAAAAACCCTATTAATTCGATGGCAACTTGCAAATGTCTGACAACACTTTTAGCTTTTACACACTATCAGCTCTTTGTGTACTTCAGAGCTTTGTGAGTTATATAAAAAATTCACTCTAATGTACAAAACTGTATATATATATATTCTGAATGAAATTCAATGCTCAATTCAGTCTTTTCACACATTTCTAAAATCAAGAATAGATCTTGAGTTGGGTTGGGTTGTTTTACCTCTGAGCGGCACTTTTTTGCACACCATGGGCTAAATGGCCAGGTCACATGGACCCCAAAGGCTTAGAGAAGGTTGGGGGAGGGGACCCACTGGAACAGCTGTTGGGAGACAGATGGTAGCCTCATGTCAAGGCCATCCAGTGAGTTCTTTAACGTTGGGTTGTTTTACCTCTGAGCGGCACTTTTTTGCACACCATGGGCTAAATGGCCAGGTCACATGGACCCCGAAGGCTCGAGAAGGTTGGGGGAGGGGACCCACTGGAACAGCTGTTGGGAGACAGATGGTAGCCTCCTGTCAAGGCCATCCAGAGTGTTCTTTAACATTGGGTTGTTTTACCACTGAGCGTCACTTTTTTGCACACCATGGGCTAAATGGCCAGGTCACATGGACCCCGAAGGCTCAGAGAAGGTTGGGGGAGGGGACCCACTGGAACAGCTGTTGGGAGACTGATGGCAACCTCCTGTCAAGGCCATCCAGTGTGTTCTTTAACGTGCACAGGGTATGGCTCTCCCACACACGGGGCCACGGCTTAACGTCCCATCCGACGGATGGCGGCCTTTCCAAGCCCATTGGTGTCCCCTACTGACCGTGGGCAGGGATAAGAATTTTTGCGGAGATAAATCTCAACGCTGACCCAGCTGGGACTCGAACCTGGGAACTACAGATTATGAGCCTGGCGCGCTAACGACTGAGCCACCCCCGCCCCAAGATCTTGAGTGATATGCAATGATTTTTTATTTTTCTTGCATCTCATTGTTTTGGACTTATTCTTATATTAAATTTTGCATATTCAAATTAATCATACAATTTACAAACATATTTCAATTTTGAATTTGTTATAAAATTTCTTTTCAAACAGTATTAATTTTTATCATTCTGGAAGGTGCAATAACTTTTAATATTTTTCTACTTGGGTGCATTATGAATTAATATATTGTTCATCATTATGCTTAATTTGATAAGAGACCTTTTCAAAAAGCATCCAAATTTTTAGCACCTATTGTTGCCAGAATTATTAAAAACAGGCCATATCTTTTAAAAAGTAAACTGCCTGAAAGGAAGTTTATAAAGAATTTTAAAACTAAAAACCACTTCCAAATAATAGTAATTTGAAATATATATTCATTTTTGTTTAACCCTTTCACGACTAAGGGAAACATTTTTCCCATTTCAAAATTGGTGATTGTCGTATTTAATTATAACCTTATCTGCATTTTTTATACAGAATGTCAAAACAGAACGTATGCCGAACGCAATTACGTAAACGGGAACGTTTAGAAAACCAAAACAGAACTGTCAGGACGCATAATATATGTACTATGTGCAATGTCCATCTTTGCCTCACTAACAAAAGAAATTGCTTCGCAGAATATCATAATTAGCACATCATTTTGTATAGTAATTTTATTTCATAATTTTGTATTATTTTAGTTAACATTTTGTTCTAATAAACCAATAAATAAAAGACATTGCATAGTAAGCCTAACTATAATTTGTGTTACCTTTATAGTCCATTGGGAAAAATATTTCCCATAATATTCCAAAAAAAACTACACATTGTTATGTATTTTTCTTATGATTTTTATTTATTTGACGTCTAAACAAACTAAAATAAACAGTTACATACTAATATTTACTCTCAGAAACCTTATGGTCCTGAAAGGGTTAAGTTTGAAACAAATGAATACAAAAAGTTTTGCAAAAAAAAAAGACATTTTTTTTTAAATTGCTTTACGTATAACTCAAGATTTATTCATGCCATGAGGAATCTACAAAACAGATGCAGTTTTATTTATATATATATATTTTATATTATTTTTATATATTTTTATATTTATTATACAATATGCAGTTTTATTTATTAGAATGACCTTTCTTTATATTCATATTTCACAAACACTAATTTGCAAAGATGTTGTTAGACTTTTGCCATTAGCAGTAATTAATAATTTTATGCACCTTTAATATATTACTTTAAATATTTAATGTATTTCATATGTCTGCAAGTTATAAAAAAAATTAATTCTAATACACAAAATTATCAAAAGGCAACATCCAGAAAATCTTCTTGAGGTAGCATAAATTTTCCACACATACAAAATATTTTGTATAGATTTAGAATTAAGTATTTTACAATTTGGATGAACAAACTGTTGTAGATGGGTAAGCAATGAGTGGTTTGCCCCTATGGAATGCCACTGAAGGGTTGGGTTGTTTTACCTCTGAGCGGCACTTTTTTGCACACCATGGGCTAAATGGCCAGGTCACATGGACCCCGAAGGCTCAGAGAAGGTTGGGGGAGGGGACCCACTGGAACAGCTGTTGGGAGACAGATGGTAGCCTCCCATCAAGGCCATCCAGCATGTTCTTTAACGTGCACAGGGTATGGCTCTCCCGCACATGGGGCCACGGCTTAACGTCCCATCCGATGGACGGCGGCCTTTCCAAGCCTATCGGTGTCCCCTACTGACTGCGGGCTGGGCGGGGAATTTTGCGGAGCTAAATCTCAATGCTGACCCAGCTGGGACTCGAACCTGGGAACTACAGATTACGAGCCTGGCGCGCTACCGACTGAGCCACCCCCGCCCCGAATGCCACTGAAGATTCTTACTTTTTTTTTAAGTATGTGTGATAAGACTGAATTGAATGATATACATGAACAAAGTGGAATGGTGTGTAATTGAAAGAATGTATTTTTCAGGTCATGACAAAAAAAAATAATAAGTTATACACTATATTGCAAAAAGTGTCCGGACACTTTCATGTTAAGTGAACGAATAGCCACATTCAAATCTATCTAACTTTGAAAATAAGCTTTTTACGGAAAAAAGTCACTAGACATAAATTGAAGATCTTGGTCAGAGCTCTTTAAATCTCTATTTTATATAATATTAATCTACTAATATTTAAAGAGTTATGGAAGCCGAAACATTTAAGTGAAACTTTTGCTACTTTTGAAAATTTACTTCGAAAAGTTAAACCACAACTGTTATAACAAGTTGTTTGCAATATAAATGTGATATTTGAATTTTGTGTAAGAATTTTTGAAGTTTTCATCAATTTTGAGGGAAAATGTTTTGTAAGTGTGGTGTGTGATAACATCTGCTGTTAAATATTATAGCTTCCATAACTCTTTAAATATGAGATTAATATTATAGAAAAATAGATATTTAGAGAGCTCTGGCTGAGATATTCAATATATGTCTAGTGACTTTTTTCCCATAAAAAGCTTATTTTCAAAGTTAGGTAGATTTGAATGTGGCTACTCATTCACTTAAAATGCAAGTGTCCGGACACTTTTCGCAATATAGCGTAGTTAGCTAAGGATATATAAGTTGACAAGAATGAAAGAAAGCATCATGAGTGAATAGATCAGGTCAAAGAAACTTCAGAATATTATGAACCCGAAATATAAAAAGGTCTTGTGTAGAACAGTATATTTTGACAAAAAAGACACAAATTGGCTGATTCTTTGGAAACTTTTTCCCCTTTACTGTTTGTTTATTATGCATTCATTTGTATCAGATCAGATAAGCATTATACTGGTGCAGGAATGGTTGTCCATTAGGCCACCAGGGGCACTGCCAACACCAAAAATTATCACAAGAAATAATAATCAAATTTAGTATTCATTATTTGTTATATTTAAACCAACGTATCATTTTTATATTCATTGCAATCATTAGTTGCTGTGTTATGTAGACAATCACAGCATTTACTTTGTGGGTTGGGTTGTTTTACCTCTGAGCGGCACTTTTTTGCACACCATGGGCTAAATGGCCAGGTCACATGGACCCCGAAGGCTCAGAGAAGGTTGGAGGAGGGGACCCACTGGAACAACTGTTGGGAGACAGATGGTAGCCTCCCGTCAAGGCCATCCAGCGAATTCTTTAACGTTGGGTTGTTTTACCTCTGAGCGGCACTTTTCTGCACACCATGGGCCAAATGACCAGGTCACATGGACCCCGAAGGCTCAGAGAAGGTTGGGGGAGGGGACCCACTGGAACAGCTGTTGGGAGACAGATGGTAGCCTCCCGTCAAGGCCATCCAGCGTGTTCTTTAATGTGCACAGGGTATGGCTCTCCCGCACAGGGGACCACGGCTTAACGTCCCATCCGACGGACGGCGGCATTTACTTTGTGAATCAGCCCTACATCAATGCTTCAGTTCATATAATAGGAATTTTTCCATTACGGCCATTGCCTGAAATCTTAACGTTATCTATTATAGCAATGACTCAACAAGTGCACTTGCTGAAATAGAATAGCGATGAACTGCAGGAATATTTTATCACTATTTTGAAGTGGCCCATGGCACTTGATTGGCTGATTCAACCAATGCAAACATAAGTTGATCTTGTTAAAAAAAAAAATACCCCCTCAAGCAGCTGCTTGCCACAGAGGTCTGACAGGAGCTTGTCAGTTTATATGCCATAGTAGAAGGCCTGTGAGGATGGCATGACCTCAGCAGAAAAACGACACATACATCCATGCCTTATCCGGGGCTCGAACCCAGGTCCGTAGATCAGTATCTTCATTTGGCTGTGCCAGGTTCAGTGAGATTAAACTTTCCTAACAAGATATGTTTTAAATGAACTTGAACTGGGTTGCCAACTTTTTCTTTTGCTAAAAGCAGGATATTTATGTATAACAGTTTAAAAAGAACATTAAATATGAAAATATAAAGTGTGTTGAATAGTTGGTGCACAACTTAATTCATTTTAACGCAACTTTTCATACGCATGGTTAGTTCAGTTGGTAAGTGCAGTTTTTTTGGCTTGCAACTCCACAGTCACTGGTTCAATACCAGCAGCTCATATTTTCCTTCAATTTTTTTTTCAAAATTCATTTGATTACCATATTATTTTTTTTACATTCAGCGTAAAATAAATTAACATATATAATAAAATACATATAATAAGTTAATATTGTAAATTAAATATAACCAAAAAGACAACTGTTCAAGATATAATTTACTACAATTCAGTTTAAAATAATACAAATTTATAATCAGAATGGAGTAAAAAAAATAGTAAACCTATATGTTAGATGTATTTTTCATTAATATTTTTTAAAAATACAACTAGAACAGAGAAGAAAAAATACATATATACATTATAGGCAATTATTACTGGGAAGCAGAAAAAAAATGCTGAATTGAAGTAGAAAAAAAAAATATACCTTTCTTAGCTTTTATTTTTTGTAAAATATGCATTTTGAGAATAGCTGAAAAAACTTATGTGCATTATGGAACATCTTTTAAGTCTGATTCAATTCAATTCAATACCAAGCATCTCCCCAAAATTTTTTCCTAAATTCAGCCCCCGCCTATGCTAGGCAAAGTACCCAATCAAACGTTTGAATCACAAGCTGATACTGCATTGGTGTATTTTTCTCCAGAATCTTCTTAGATTATGCAGTTAATAACTTTTTTAATTATAACCTGAAATGTATATATTGATATGGAAAAATGAAAATGACTACATGTAAAAAGTTTTCTTGAATGTTGCAAATGAAACTGTGTGAATAATCCTACCCTACATATTTTTAACAAATTAAACCTTTTAATGTAACGATACAGGGTTGGGTTGTTTTACCTCTGAGCGGCAAATTTTTGCACACCATGGGCTAAATGGCCAGGTCACATGGACCCCGAAGGCTCAGAGAAGGTTGGGGGAGGGGACCCACTGGAACAGCTGTTGGGAGACAGATGGAAGCCTCCCGTCAAGGCCATCCAGCGTGTTCTTTAACGTGCACAGGGTATGGCTCTCCCGTACACGGTGCCACGGCTTAACGTCCCATCCGACGGACGGTGGCCTTTCCAAGTCCATCAGTGTCCCCTACTGACCATGGGCAGGGTGGGGAATTTTTGCGGAGATAAATCTCAACGTTGACCCAGCTGGGACTCGAACCTGGGAACAACAGATTACGAGCCTGGCGCGCTACCGACTGAGCCACCTCCGCCCCTAACAATACAGGAGAAAATGCAATGAGAAAAGAAACAAACATACTTCCACTCTATTATTGCAGCAATTAAATAAACTGCAAAAGAATTGATAGCAAGATTGCAATGCATTTTTTGTTTGGAGTCTAAAATCTGAAGTTTGGAAGAATACAGTAAAAATACACAGTCTTATCAGAATAATATGACCACCTACCATAGTATATGTATGGTAGGTGGTCATAGCGCGCCAGGCTCGTAATCTGTAGTTCCCAGGTTCGAGTCCCAGCTGGGTCAATGTTGAGATTTATCTCCACAAAATTCCCTGCCCTGCCCACGGTCAGTAGGGGACACCGATGGGCTTGGAAAGGTCGTCGTCTGTCGGATGGGACGTAAAGCAGTGGCTCCCGTGTGTGGGTTGGGTTGTTTTACCTCTGAGCGGCACTTTTTTGCACACCATGGGTTAAATGGCCAGGTCACAAGGGACCCACTGGAACAGCTGTTGGGAGACAGATGGTAGCCTCCCGTCAAGGTCATCCAGCGTGTTCTTTAACGTGCACAGGGTATGGCTCTCCCACTCACGGGCCACGGCTTAACGTCCCATCCAACGGACGGCGACCTTTCCAAGCCCATCGGTGTCCCCTACTGACCGTGGGCACCCTGTGTGTGGGAGAGCCATACCCTGTGCACATTGAAGAACACACTGGATGGCCTTGACTGGAAGCTACCACCTGTTTCCCAATAGCTGTTCCAGTGAATCCCCTCTCCCAACCTTCTGTGAGCCTTCAGGGTGCTAGTTACTTGATCATTTAGCCCATTGCGTGCAAAAAAGTGTCACTCAGAGGTAAAACAACCTAACCCATAGGTGGTCATATTATTTTGATACGACTGTGTACACTGTTATAAAATATATATTTCAAAATACTTTTAATCTTCTCAAAAATATAAAATTTTAGAAATTACATTTTACAAATAAGTTAACATTTTACATTTACAAAGATTACATTTTACAAATAGTTCAATACTCTAAAAAGCTTTTTGCATTTTGAACAAATAAAAATACCTACAAGTGTAAAATGTTTATTCATTTATCGGGTTTTTTTTTTACACTAAAAATAAACAATATTTTCAGATACCTCGGTGCTGCTAAATAATAAATATCCCGTTGCCCTTCCTTCATTCGACTGCAATATTCAGCTAAGCTAACTTTTTCTTCTGGAGGTTTCATTGATGATTCAAACTTCAGTAATTTGGCAATTTCCTCCTAAAGTCAAATTTTAAAGAAATTAAATGACTATCATTCTATAACCATGAGCTAAATGCAGCATTTATTTTTAGATATTAAAACATTTTTAGTTTGTTCAAATATAATTTGCACACACAAAATAATAGAGGATGTGTTGTAGAATTGCTGTGACATGGCATGGATTCTATAAAAATGAGTGAAAATGTCCAGTGAAATCAAGGTTTTTCTATGCATTGGCTGTTACACACAAGAAAGAGAAATGAGTGTTGAGGTGATGCTTAATTTTACACTTCAGAATCATATCCTTTGGGTTAGATTGTTTTACCTCTGAGCAGCACTTTTTTGCACACCATGGGCTAAATGGCCAGATCACAAGGACCCCCGAAGGCTCAGAGAAGGTTGGGGGGAGGGGACCTACTGGAACAGTTGTTGGGAAACAGATGGCAGCTTCCCATCAAGGCCATCCAGTGTGTTCTTTAATGTGCTCTCCCGCACATGGGATCACAGCTTAACGTCTCATCCGACGGACGGCAGCCTTTCCAAGCCCACTGGTGTCCCCTATTGACCGTGGGCAGGGTGGGGAGTTTTGCTGAGACAAGTCTCAACACTGACCCAGCTGGGACTCAAACTAACTACCACCTGTCTCCCAACAGCTGTTCCAGTGGGTCTCCTCCCCCAACATTCTCTGAGTCTTCGGGATCCTTGTGACCTGGTCATTTAACCCATTGTGTGCAAAAAAAGTGCCACTCTGAGGTAAAACAACCCAACCCCAAAGCTCAACAGAAAACCTAAAGCCACCAAGACTGTGATTTATATCAGAATACAATGCATAAATTAACATTCAATATCAATTACTTGTCGTTATCCACTACTCGAAACCAAAGATAAAAATGCCTTCTGTAAATTCCTTGTCATCTATGGATCTTTCTCTTAAAAGTACAAATTACAGCAACAGTGATTACCTATAATTAGAAAAATATGATCAACCCCACTAAGAGACACTTGGTTCTATCTCAGTAATAATTAACATTTCTGTTTACTAATTAGTACAACTTTAATAATATTTCTCCTTTTGTTTTTATTTTCCACATTATCAGAAATTCAATGACTTTTACTGCCATATTCAGTGAAGTCACATCAGTGATTTTTATATCATATTCAGTGAAGACTGTACCTGTGATACGATTGTATCACAGGTACAGTCGTATCACAGGTACAGTCGTATCACAGGTTAAGTCGTATCACAGGTAAATTAGTGATCTGGCAACCTTCGTGTTACATACACGAAGGTTGCCAGATCACTAATTTCTAAAAAAATCATTGCCAGATATTTTTTTCTGAATTCTGTAATCAACCATAGTGTTCAGATATTTTTTGAGTGACTCTAACTCATATGTCATGTGACATGGTTGCCAGATCACTAATTTCTAAAAAAAATCGTTGCCAGATATTTTTTACGAATTCTGTAATCAACCATAGCATTCGGATACTTTTTTGAGCGACTGTACAATGCTTTTGTCTTTGAGCATAATACCCTATTTGGAAGCTTTCTTAACTTCAGTAAAAAAAAAATAATCCAGAAGTCTCGTTTAATAATCAAGTTAAAATTAAGTTCTCAACTTTAAAATCATATATAATTTGAATCAATATATCCACCTTGGTTTTGTTTCATTGTGTCACACTAAAAATTTGCAATTCTATTTTACACAATAGTGTTCAGTATAAGATATGCATATATATATATAAAGCACTGCACCATTATATACAATAGAACTGTATTTTGTACATGTAAAAACTACTATAAATATTACCATTATGCTACTTATTTATTTCTAATAATACAAATTATGTTTGCCATTTAGATATCACACTGAATTGTGTATATAAAATAACTTTATCACAAACACTTAACATACAGGAATTGTATTTGGAACATATATTTTCCTATCTAAAAATATTATCAGATTCTATAATAATAATAATAATAAATAAATACCCCCTCAAGCAGCTGCTTGCCACAGAGGTCTGACAGGAGCCTGTCAGTTTATATGCCATAGAGAAGGTCTGAGAGGATGGCAGGACCTCAGCAGAAAAACAACACAAACATCCATGCCTTACCCGGGGCTCGAACCCAGGTCCCTTAGATCAGTAGCCAAGCGCGCTAACCACTCGGCCATGGGACGGCTATCAGATTCTAACAAATGCAAAATCAACATAATATACATAAGTCAAATGATACGGATAATTTCCTCACCTTTTCAAGCTGTTCTTGGCCAGATAATATTCCTTCTTTCAGAAATATCCCATAATCCTGAAGAAAAGCATCAAATGCTACTGGAGCTTTCCTCATCTGATCTTGAAGGTATCGGAGTAATCTGTTTGTGATCATTGTGCGAATTCTCCTAAAAAGAAAAAACACATTTATGTTATTACTGTTTTCAGCAGAGTCATGAATGATAACAGAAATTTGCTTCACAGTGTGAAAGTTCAAAAATATGTGATGTCATTTTATAGATCAGCAAGAAAAATAGTTTCAGTCAAGTACTGTATTTAAAGTCATTTATCTGACTTGCAGATTTTCAACTTGCATGAGTTTTTGGATTGTTTTACCTCTGTGTTGCATTTTTTGCATATAATGGGCTAAATGGCTAGGTCACAAGGACCCTGATGATTCAGAAAAGATTTGAGGGAGGGACCCACTGAACAGCTGTTAGGAGACAGATGGTAGCCTCCCATCAAAGCTACCTAGCATATTCTTTAACGTGCACAGGGTATGGCTCTCCTATGCTCCAGGCTTTACATCCCATCCGATGGACAGGGTTGGGTTGTGGGTTGTTTTACCTCTGAGCGGAAATTTTTTGCACACCATGGGCTAAATGGCCAGGTCACATGGAACCCGAAGGCTCAGAGAAGGTTGGGGGAGGGGACCCACTGGAACAGCTGTTGGGAGACAAATGGTAGCCTCCTGTCAAGGCCATCCAGCGTGTTCTTTAACGTGCACAGGGTATGGCTCTCCCGCACACGGGGCCACGGCTTAACGTCCCATCCGACGGACGGTGGCCTTTCCAAGCCCATTGGTGTCCCCTACTGACCGCAGGCAAGGCGGGGAATTTTGCGGAGATAAATCTCAACGCTGACCCAGCTGGGACTCGAAC
The DNA here is from genome assembly GCA_038380435.1 of Ryuthela nishihirai. Lineage (NCBI taxonomy): Eukaryota > Metazoa > Arthropoda > Arachnida > Araneae > Heptathelidae > Ryuthela > Ryuthela nishihirai. The sequence continues at coordinate 307,451 of JAWZYU010000108.1, read as the reverse complement.
CTGGGAACTACAGATTACGAGCCTGGCGCGCTACCGACTGAGCCACCCCCGCCCTCCGATGGACAGGCATTCTTTCTAAGCTCATTGGTGTCCTCTACTGACCGAGGGCAGGGCAGTGGGTTTTGTGGCAATAAATCTCAACACTGGTCCAGATGGGAACTGCAGATTATGGGCCTGTCACACTACCAACTGAGCCACCCCCAATTTGCATGGACTTTTACATGACGAATACTCTACTGAAATGCTGCCATCTCCGAGTGATAAAAGGAACTAATTGAAAATAGAGTATATATGATGTAGATATTTCATTTTTATTCCCCCATCCATTACAATTGATGTGTTGGGTTGGTTTACCTCTGCATGGCACTTTTTTTTTCACACAGTGGGATAAATGGCCAGGTCACAAGAACCCCAAGGGCTCAGAGAAGGTTGAGGGGAAGGGAACCACTGGACAGCTGTTAGGAGACAGATGGTAGCCTCCCATCAAAGCCTTCTAGTATTCTTTAATGTGCATAGGGTATGGCTCTCCCACACATGGTGCCATGATAACTGGTGTACGGGCATACACACACATAAGCCTGGTGTGCTACCAACCCTTACCCCAGTTAAGCAAGTAGCAAGATGTTGATTTTATAGAGAAATGCATATTAATTACTTACCAACTTGTCTCGTAATCTGTAGTTCCCAGGTTCGAGTCCCAGCTGGGTCAGCGTTGAGATTTATCTCCGCAAAATTCCCTGTCCTGCCCACGGTCAGTAGGGGACACCGATGGGCTTTGAAAGGCCGCCGTCCGTCGGATGGGACGTTAAGCCGTGGCCCCGTGTGCGGGAGAGCCATACCCTGTGCACGTTAAAGAACACGCTGGAGGGCCTTGACGGGAGGCTACCATCTGTCTCCCAACAGCTGTTCCAGTGGGTCCCCTCCCCCAACCTTCTCCGAGTCTTCGGGGTCTATGTGACCTGGCCATTTAGCCCATGGTGTGCAAAAAAGTGCCGCTCAGAGGTAAAACAACCCAACAACTTACCAACTTAAAAAGTTGAATCAATAAATACAAAATTTTCTTGTAACCTACTCCACTACAACTTATTCATAATAATTCCTTAATTGATACTTTAATTTTTTTTTAAATTTAATTTCTTAAAGAGGAAGGAGGTACTTCCCTATAAAAATAATGGAGATAACCTAGAAGCTATATTAGGCTTGTCCTGGTTTCTCATACAACATACAAACACTTACACAAGGACATGCCCTGATGGTGTTAGTTGTCAGGTGCGCTAATCACTAGACCAGGTAGGGTTATCGTCACATATCTCACATAAGTAAAATGTAGCTTTGAGTATTATACAGTCATATCAAAATATGACCACCTACCATACCATGTGATAGATGGTCATATCTTGACCACGATATATCTACCATGTGGTAGGTGGTCATATTATTCTGATACGACTGGTTTGTTTTGTTTTACTCTGAGCAAGCACTTTTTTGCACACCATGGGCTAAATAGCCAGGTCACAAGGACCACAGAGAAGGTTGGGGGAGGGGTTGGGTTGTTTTACCTCTGAGCGGCACTTTTTTGCACACCATGGGCTAAATGGCCAGGTCACATGGACCCGAAGGCTCAGAGAAGGTTGGGGGAGGGGACCCACTGGAACAGCTGTTGGGAGACAGATGGTAGCCTCCCGTCAAGGCCATCCAGTGTGTTCTTTAACGTGCACAGGGTATGGCTCTCCTGCACACGGGGCCACGGCTTAACGTCCCATCCGACGGACGGCAGCCTTTCCAAGCCCATCGGTGTCCCCTACTGACCGTGGGCAGGGCGGGGAATTTTGCAGAGATAAATCTCAACGCTGACCCAGCTGGGACTCGAACCTGGGAACTACAGATTACGAGCCTGGTGCGCTACCGACTGAGCCACCCCCGCCCCATAACCACTCGGCCACGGGACGGCTATCTTCAGATATATTTTTATTATACGAGTTTTGAATCTCCAAATTTTAATAAATTACTAATATCTAAAAATACTATATTTAACTTTTGTTAAAATTATTTTAAAATATTAAATACTACTGCAATATAGTTCTCAATACTTGCCGAATCAAAGCACTGTCCTGTAAAAGCTCACGGCTTAAATTTAAAGGTATATCTTCACTATCTACAACACCTGCAAAGATACTACTTCAGTTGATGGAAAACTTGATGGTATATTAAAAAGAGAACATTTAGAATTCTTTGTAAGAATAAATTTAATTTTAGAAATCAATATATGATTTTAAATAGGTATCTTTCAATCAGAATTTAAAATGTTAAAAATGTTGTAAAGGTTTTGAAATTTAAATATTTTAAATTATTTATCACAAGAAAAAAAGTTAAAATTTTCAATAAATATTGAGTGGATAAAACAAATTAAAATAAATTACCCCTCAAGCAGCTGTTTACATACACTGAGTGATCATTGAATTATGACCACTCCACCCCATGTTATGTCAACCCATGTTATGTCAACAGGTCACCCCATGTTATGTCAACAGGATGTTATGTCAACCCATGTTATGCCAACAGGTCACCCCATGTTATGTCAACGGGATGCTACCTTCGAAGCTCTATAACTTTTAAAATAAGCATTTTATGGGAAAATGTGACTGAGTGCAAATTAAAGATCTCAATCAGTCCTATTTAAATATTGATTTTCAATAATATTTGTTCAGTATTTAAAGAGTTGTAGAAGTTTGAATATTTAAAACAATGCCAGTCACAAAAATTAACTCAGAAGTTATATTGTATCAAAGTGTTTAATAAAATAAATATGTATTTTAGAAATTTGTATAAAGAATTCTTTCACTATTCATCAGTTTTGTATGTTTCTTAACACTGGCATTTTCATTGTTAAATATTCAAACTTCCATAACTCATTAAATACTGAATGAATATTGTTGAAAATCGAGATATTGATTTATGTGATTGAGATCTTTATCTTCAATCACATTTTTCAAAACCAAAAAATCTTATTTTAGAAGTTATAGAGCATACTTGTAAGACATGCTTTCCATCTATTGGCAAAAATAGATAGCCACTAGGGCTAAAAATTGCCTAAAATAACGCCTATATGTGACATAAAGGGAATCTTCATAGCGAGAGATCTTGATCGGCAGCCGGTAGCTCAGTGGGTTGGGTTGTTTTACCTCTGAGCGGCACTTTTTTGTACACCATGGGCTAAATGGCCAGGCCACAAGGACCCCGAAGGCTCAGAGAAGGTTGGGGGAGGGGACCCACTGGAACAGCTGCTGGGAGACAGATGGTAGCCTCCCGTCAAGGCCATCCAGCGTGTTCTTTAACGTTGGGTTGTTTTACCTCTGAGCGGCACTTTTTTGCACACCATGGGCTAAATGACCAGGTCACAAGGATCCCGAAGGCTCAGAGAAGGTTGGGGGAGGGGACCCACTGGAACAGCTATTGGGAGACAGATGGTAGCCTCCTGTCAAGGCCATCCAGCGTGTACTTTAACGTGCACAGGGTATGGCTCTACCGCACATGGGTTCACGGCTTCACGTCCAATCCGACGGACGGCGGCCTTTCCAAGCCCATCGGTGTCCCCTACTGACTGTGGGTAGGGTGGGGAATTTTGCGGAGATAAATCTCAACACTGACCCAGCTGGGACTCGAACCTGGGAACTACAGATTACGAGCCTCGCGCGCTACCAACTGAGCCATCCCCGCCCCAAGTAGCTCAGTGTTCCAGAGCACCTGACATGTTATCAGGACGTCGTGGGTTCATATCCCACCCGGCTCAGACAATTTTTCCTCTAAAATTGAAATCGATGTCAAAGTGCCTATTTATTACTAAAGCTTATCTTGCACTCACTTGTGTATTTGGTTTAGCTTAGCTAAATCTAAAAAACTTGAGCTTGCATATCTTCACAAATTGTTACAAGAAAGCCATGAAAATGCCTGATGAACTTTTCCAACTTTGTTTAGTTTCAAAGTTCAACTCAATTTAGATCAGCCTAAAATACTTCAGCCGTCCCATGGCTGAATGGTTAGCATGCTTGGCTACTGATCTAAGGGACCTGGGTTCGAGCCCCGGGTAAGGCATGGATGTATGTGCTGTTTTTCTGCTGAGGTCCTGCCATCCTCACAGACCTTCTACTATGGCATATAAACTGGCAGGCTCCTGTCAGACCTCTGTGGCAAGCAGCTGCTTGAGGGGGGTAAAATACTTCAATATATCTATAATAAATAACAAAATTGCTATAATATTTACATTTAACCTAATAGTTCAAGAGAATGAATGATAACATTTATAGTTTTTTTCTTCCCTGTTTTACAATAAACATACCTTTAACAAAACGTAACCATTTCGGCAAAATATCTGCTTTATTCTTTATTAGGACTCTCTGACTGTATAGTGCAATTCCCACATCAGTGTCACGACTCATTTCAAATAGGCCTGGTTTCCCCTCGGGAATGTACAGCAGACATCTGAGGTTAAGGGGTGCGTCAGTTTTATAGTGCAAATGAAATCTTGGAATATCAAAGGAATTTGAGATGTAGCGATAAAATTCATCATGCATTTCAGGTGTAACTTCTTTTGGATCCAAAAGCCAGACAGCCTAAAAATAAAAGTATTTTATTAATGTCAATAGTTAAATAACTAATTTATACAGTGTAATTAACATTACTATGTTAATGGTGAAGATTATAACGTAAATACAGTACGATGAATTTATGGAGGTGATTTTGGGTGTTCAAATCTTCCCTTTCAGGAATTGACAACTAACATTTTTGGAAAACACCACTAGAGGGCACATTACAGTTTTTTGGGAGATTCAGAAAGCGGGGTGGGGGTGGCTCAGTCAGGAGCGTGCCAGGCTTGTAATCTGCAGTTCCCAGGTTCAAGTGCCTGCTGGGTCAGCATCGAGATTTATCTCACAAAACTCCTGCCCTGTCCACGGTCAGTAAGGGACACCGATGGGCTTGAAAAGGTCGCTGTCTGTCGGATGGGATGTTAAGCCATGACTCTGTGTGCGTGAGAGCCATATCCTGTGCATGTTAAGGAACATGCTGGATGGCCTTGACAGAAGGCAACCATCTGTCTCCCAACAGCTGTTCCAGTGAGTCCCCTCCCCCAACCTTCTCAGAGCCTTCGGGGTTCCTTGTGATCTGGCCATTTAGCCCATGGTGTGCAAAAAAGTGCCACTCAGAGGTAAAACAACCCAATCCAAGATTCAGAAAGTGCAAACTGTAAAATTTTACCAATACCTATCCAACCCAAATATAATTTGCATTTCTAAAAATAAAATTCAATGTCTACAGACAGATGAAAAAGTGAACATTGCTTTTTTTTTTCAATGAGATAAAAACCAGTAACATCTTTATATATTTCTTAATTATTACAAAATAAAAGAGAATATACCTTCAAGGGTCAGTTATCCCTGCTTGAGACTGAAAAACTAAGGTCTATCAAAGTCTTTCTCATGTTCCGTGAACCATTCTCGAACAATCCGGGCAGTGTGGCATAGTGCATTATTCTGTTGAAAGAAGGCACTACTAGAGGGGCATACTGTTGACATGAAACGATGTACCTGGTCTGCAATGAAGTTTAGGTAGGTGGTAGATGTCATAGTTTCCTGCATATGAATGACAGGACCCAGGGTTTCCCAAGCAGAACATTGCCCAACGCATTACACTTTCTCCACCGGCTTGTTTTCGTCCCACAGTGCATCGTGCTAACACTTCCCCAGGTAAATGATGCACATTTACCCGCCCATCAACATGGTGCAACATGAAATGAGATTCATCGGACCAGACAACCTTCTTCCAATCACTCAAAGTCCAGTTTTGATGCTCGTGTGCCCATTGTAGGCACTTTTGAGAGTGAACTGAAGTTAGCATGAGCACTCAGAGTGGCCTGTGCTATGCAGTCCCATTTTCAGCAGGGTTCAATGTACTGTGTGGTGTGACACATTACCCATCACCAGCATTCAAATTTACTGGTGAGTTGCACCATAGTATAGGGGCGGGGGTGGCTCAGTCGGTAGCGAGCCAGGCTCGTAATCTGCAGTTCTCAGGTTCGAGTCCCAGCTGGGTCAGCGTTGAGATTTATCTCCGCAAATATTCCCCACCCTGCCCACGGTCAGTAGGGGACACCGATGGGCTTGGAAAGGTTGCCGTCCGTCGGATGGGACGTTAAGCCGTGGCCCCGTGTGCGGGAGAGCCATACCCTGTGCACGTTAAAGAACACGCTGGATGGCCTTGACGGGAGGCTACCATCTGTCTCCAACAGCTGTTCCAGTGGGTCCCCTCCCCCAACCTTCTCTGAGCCTTCGGGGTCCTTGTGACCTGGCCATTTAGCCCATGGTGTGCAAAAAAGTGCCGCTCAGAGGTAACACAACACGCACCATAGTATCCCTTTTGTTGGCTCATACCATATGGGATAGTCTTTGCTCACCTCTAGCACTGATGAGCTGTGATTGGCTCACACCTTGCTGGTTGTTCATGGTTTTTCCCTCCTTGGTCCACTTTTTGAAGGTACTAACCACAGCTGGCCGTTCCATGGCCAAGTGGTTAGTGCACTTGGCTGCTGATCTAAGGGACCTGGGTTTGAGCTTCAGAGTTAAGACATGGATGTTCGTATCGTTTTTTCTGCTGAGGTCCTGCCATCCTCACAGACCTTCTACTATGGCATATAAACTGACAGGCTCCTGTCAGACCTCTGTGGCAAGCAGCTGCTTGAGGGGATATTTATTATTATTTTTTAACCACAGCTGACTGTGAGTACTCCGCAAACCTTGCCATCTTGGAAATGCTCTGACCCAGTCATCTGGCATTACAATTTGGCCTTTGTCAAACTTACTTAAGTCTGAGGCCTTTCCCATCCGAAGAACAAGAATATCACTGTTTAACAGAGCTCAATATCAAATGTTATTTATACCATTTCATGACTCTCACACAAGCCGTCGTTTATCTGCAGTTGCTTTGATTAGCACAAAGATGTGCTGGTCATAATGATTTGGCTCTTCGGTGTATATGATGAATTTTATAATGCTAGAAATTGTTTGTTTGGTTGATTTCCTAGTTAAAAATAATAAAAATTACCTGAACTGTGTTTGCTTTCTTTCCATTCAAATATATTGAACTTCCGACAAAGTTGCTGTATTTCCGAATGATCTCTGCAAATAAAATAAACTCTGAATAGCACACAATCTACCACAGAATATAATTTGCATATAATATATATCAAAAGTAGAATATCACCAATTGGCAGAAAAATAAAACACATTAAAGCAATAAAATTGGCTATAAAGATAATTTAATTAGGAAGAACATAACCAGATGTCACTGAACTTGAGAAGAATCTATGCATCACTGATTTATTTATCCATTATTATCCTTTTACTTTATTTCTGAATAATTATGCACATATTGTGCAAAGAATATGACATAATTTTACATAATACACTTTATAACTTTTTGTGCTCTTAATTTTTTTTTACTTAACCCAACATACCATGATTCACTTAACCAACATTCCCATTAAGTGAGTCCCAAATTATTTTGATTTTACACCAGCTACATCTTGTAACTCACAAAGATATGAATTAGAGTAAACAATTGCTACATTATGCTACTATCTAAAGCATGAGAATAGAATCAGTTACGATTTCTAGTACAACAGTCCTGACTAACATGAATTTGAATACCAAAATTTTTAACATATGGCTAGTTTCAATTAACATGATTGGCCATTCAACTTAACATGATGTCTACTATTTCTCTACAATTATTAACATATTGTATTTACGATATTACAAGTTGTTTTGAATGCTTACCTTGTCTCCCCAAGGACAGGAGTGGCTCAGTTGGTAGTGTGCCAGGCTCGTAATCTGCAGTTCCCAGGTTCGAGTCCCAGCTGGGTCAGCGTTGAGATTTATCTCCATAAATCTCCCCGCCCTGCCCATGGTCAGTAGAGGACACCGATGGGATTGGATAGGCCTCCGTCCATTGGATGGGGCATTAAGCCATCCCCCATGTGTGGGAGAGCCATACCTTGTGCATGTTAAAGAACACACTGGATGGCCTAGATAGGAGGCTTCCATCTGTCTCCTAATAACTGTCCAGTGGGTCCCTTCCCCCTACCATTTCCGAGCCCTTGTGGCCTGGTCATTTAATCCATTGCGTTGAAAAAAGGCAAAACAACCCAACAACTAAATGTCAGAATCAGAAAATTGTAAATACTAAACTTTTCATAACTACCCAGTTGCTACTGAACAAGATTTTGTTTTTAATCTTTATAAATTGTGTTCCTGCAACAAAAAAGTTTTATTTTACTTTAGATAATATAGTAGTAGACTGGGAAGAGTTATGCCTTGGAATGCGTGAAAAATATTTTTTACTGTGCCAGAAAATTACACAATTAAGAGGCTTAAAAAAAGTGCACTCTGAAAATCACACTGACCTTTAATGACATCTTCATCAGAAAATTGCATACAATCAGATTTCAAATGAACAACAATCTTTGTTCCTGGCTGAACTCCTTCAGCTTCTGTTATTTCATACGTTCCCAACCTGTAAGAACATTTAAATACTTCATTAGTACTCATGTGAATGTATAAAATGAATAGCTGCAGTGCTATACCCAAGGGAGGAGGGTCTACCTTGGGAGCCAACCACTACCTTGGGAGTCTACCTTGGTATACCAAGGGAGAGGGTCCCTTTGAGGGATTTAATAAGGTACGTTCCCTGAAAATAGATTCAAGATGTCACCCCCCACCCCCCACACACACAACCACCATTAGACTCAAGCATGTCCCCTTTCATTGGAAAGTTTTTGGATACACCAGCTGTTAACACATAACTCTCGCATTTAAAAGCATTAATTTTTGTTATATTTAAAAATAAGTAGTTAGTGGCTATTAAAACAGTCTGAAAGCACAATCAAATTTTACAAAACAGAAGAAACAAGATTACTTAATCATAAGTTTAGCCTGTAATTAACTAATTAAAATAACTTAAAATTCTCTGTCATTGAGTACTAAATTTTTTAGGTGTATCTTTCAAACTATTCGTACATTAAAAGTTTTTAGGAAAAAACTCAGAAGCTTTTTGGAGCAAGGTTGGGTTGTTTTATCTCTGAGCGGCACTTTTTTGCACACCATGGGCTAAATGGCCAGGTCACATGGACCCCGAAGGTTCAGAGAAGGTTGGGGGAGGGGACCCACTGGAACAGCTGTTGGGAGACAGATGGTAGCCTCCCATCAAAGCCATCCAGTGTGTTCTTTAACGTGCACAGGGTATGGCTCTCCTGCACACGAGGCCACGGCTTAACGTCCCATCCGACGGACGGCGGCCTTTCCAAGCCCATCGGTGTCCCCTACTGACCGTGAGCAGGGAATTTTGCGGAGATAAATCTCAACGCTGACCCAGCTGGGACTCGAACCTGGGAACTACAGATTACGAGCCTGGCGCGCTACCGACTGAGCCACCCCCGCCCCCCTTTGGAGCAAGGACAAGCTCCATCTTCAGTGAAGATGGAGTGCTGTCCTTGCTCTGAAAAGCTGAGTTTTCTCCTAAAAACTTTTAACATGCAAATAGTTTGAAGGAATAACTTAAAAATTTTATTGCTCAACAACAAAGAATTTTAAGTTATTTTAATCAATTTCTGAGCAAGAAGGTCTCTAATTGTGTAATTAACTAATTATTAAAACAGTACAAAATGAGTTCAATAAATGCAGTAATTAAGTGACTGGATAAAGATAATTAAATATTTTATTATTATTATTAATGTAGTTATAAAAAATTGAAATTAGTGCTTAGATTTGCAAAGCTAGCAGCTTACATTCTAGTTGAGTTGTTTTACCTCTGAGCGGCACTTTTTTGCACACCATGGGATAAATGGCCAGGTCACAAGGACCCCGAAGGCTCAGAGAAAGTTGGGGGAGGGGACCTACTGGAACAGCTGTTGGGAGACAGATGGTAGCCTCCCGTCAAGGCCATCCAGCGTGTTCTTTAACGTGCACAGGGTATGGCTCTCCCGCACACGGGGCCACTGCTTAGCGTCCCATCCGATGGACGGCGGCCTTTCCAAGCCCATCGGTGTCCCCTACTGACAGTAGGCAGGGCGGGGAATTTTGCGGAGATAAATCTCAACGCTGACCCAGCTGGGGCTCGAACCTGGGAACTACAGATTACGAGCCTGGCGCGCTACTGACTGAGCCACCCCCGCCCCACTAAAGTACCCAGATCGACATTCTTCAGAACGAATGTAACCATTGAATATTTAGCCAGAAATTGGTAATATTTCTTACACAGAATTGTAGAAGTGATAAAATGCAAATTTCTGAAAGATAAGCCAGCTGCACTTCAGCAAACAAACTCGCTAGGATTCTTCAAGAGTTTCTGATGGATTAAGTTTAGGATGAATCCATTGACCGCAACTTGACAAAACAATCGGAGTCCTTCAGTGCTGGATTGTTTCGCTATTGAACAGCACTGTGCACACAATGGGCAAAATGGCCCTGTCAAAAGGGATCAAGGATTCCGCGTTGAAAAGGGGGTCTAGTGGACAACTGTTAGGAGAGGGATTGCACACACAACGGGCTAAATGGCCAGGTCACAAAGACCCAAAATGCTCAGAGTTGGATTGGGTTGTTTTACCTCTGAGCGGCACTTTTTTGCACACCACGGGCTAAATAGCCAGGTCACATGGATCCCAAAGGCTCAGAGAAGGTTGGGGGAGGGGACCCGCTGGAACAGCTGTTGGGAGACAGATGGTAGCCTCCCGTCAAGGCCATCCGGCGTGTTCTTTAAGTGAACAGGGTATAGCTCTCCCGCACACGGGGCCACAGCTTAACGTCCCATACGACGGACGGCGGCCTTTCCAAGCCCATCGGTGTCCCCTACTGACCGTGGGTAGGGCGGGGAATTTTGCGGAGATAAATCTCAACGCTGACCCAGCTGGGACTCGAACCTGGGAACTACAGATTACAAGCCTGGCGCGCTACCGACTGAGCCACCCCCGCCCCACCTTACATTCTAATGTAAACAACCATGCTTCAAAAAGTTGCAAGTATCACTGCAAGTCAATTATATAAATTGCATGTGTAAATTTATTTTTACTGATGGAAATAGAAACGAGCGCAACATGGATTTACATACCCATCTGATGTCCATTTGTAAGCTGTAGAACCAGGCTTAGAAGATAAGGAATAGACTTCTACTTTGTCTGCTACCATGAACGTAGAATAAAATCCTACTCCAAACTGGCCAATGATGGTATTTAGTGAATTATCAGCATCAGATTTCTGAAGTTCCTGCAGGAATGCCTAAGGATACAAAAAAAAGTGCTTTCAGGTTTCAGTAAAGTATACCTTTAGTCTATTAAACATACAACTTCATATTTAAACTGCCAGGTTAATTTTGAAATGTTCTCATCATGAACACTAAAGGAACTGCAGAACCTTATCCTGAAATATTTGGTGTTCCGTCATTCATCACGTCAATTCATCGCAGTGTCAATTCATTGCAGCATCAGTTAATCACAATGTCAATTTATTGCAGCATCTTAGTCATTACAGTTCATCATAGTCAATTAGTCATTGCAGTTCATCATAGTCAATTTATTGGAATGTCAATTCATTGCAGCATCTGTTCATCACAGCGTCAATTTATTGCAATGTCAATTCATTGCAGCATCAGTTCATCATAGTCAATTTATTGGAATGTCAATTCATTGCAGCATCAGTTAATCATAGAGTCAAGTTGCAGTGTCAATTCATTGCAGCATTTGTTCATCATAGAGTCAATTTATTGCAATGTTAATTCATTGCAGCATCAGTTAATCATAGAGTCAATTTATTGCAATGTTAATTCATTGCAGCATCAGTTAATCATAGAGTCAAGTTGCAGTGTCAATTCATTGCAGCATTTGTTCATCATAGAGTCAATTTACTGCAATTTCAATTCATTGCAGCATCAGTTCATCATAGTCAATTTATTGCAATGTCAATTCATTGCAGCATCTGTTCATCCCAGTGTCAATTATTTGCAATGTCAATTCATTGCAGCATTTGTTCATCATAGAGTCAATTTATTGCAATGTTAATTCATTGCAGCATCAATTAACCATAGAGCCAATTTACTGCAATTTCAATTCATTGCAGCATCAGTTCATCATAGTCAATTTATTGCAATGTCAATTCATTGCAGCATCTGTTAATCACAGTGTCAATTATTTGCAATGTCAATTCATTGCAGCATTTGTTCATCATAGAGTCAATTTATTGCAATGTTAATTCATTGCAGCATCAGTTAATCATAGAGCCAATTTACTGCAATTTCAATTCATTGCAGCATCAGTTCATCATAGTCAATTTATTGGAATGTCAATTCATTGCAGCATCAGTTAATCACAGTGTCAATTATTCGCAATGTCAATTCATTGCAGCATTTGTTCATCATAGAGTCAATTTATTGCAATGTTAATTCATTGCAGCATCAATTAACCATAGAGCCAATTTACTGCAATTTCAATTCATTGCAGCATCAGTTCATCATAGTCAATTTATTGCAATGTCAATTCATTGCAGCATCTGTTAATCACAGTGTCAATTATTTGCAATGTCAATTCATTGCAGCATTTGTTCATCATAGAGTCAATTTATTGCAATGTTAATTCATTGCAGCATCAATTAACCATAGAGCCAATTTACTGCAATTTCAATTCATTGCAGCATCAGTTCATCATAGTCAATTTATTGGAATGTCAATTCATTGCAGCATCAGTTAATCACAGTGTCAATTATTCGCAATGTCAATTCATTGCAGCATTTGTTCATCATAGAGTCGATTTATTGGAATGTCAATTCATTGCAGCATCAGTTAATCATAGAGTCAATTTATTGCAGTGTCAATTCATTGCAGCATTTGTTCATCATAGAGTCAATTTATTGCAATGTCAATTCATTGCAGCATCTGTTCATCCCAGTGTCGATTATTTGTGATGTCAGTTTATTGTGCCCTCAGCTCATCGCAGTGATGCAGATAGGATTTTATTGACTTTCTACATCTCTGCTCAAATGAATTGTCTAGAGACAATTATTTTAGACTTTGAGAGAAAAAACATTCACCATAAGAATTTCCCTCAGAAATTAATTAAAATCAAATAGCAAGTATTTTTCCAAACCATATAATAAAATATGCATTTTAAAAGTCTGCATGGTGATTATTCTAGCCATCCCATGGCCGAGTGGTTAGCGCGCTTGGCTACTGATCTAAGGGACCTGGGTTCGAGCCCTGGGTAAGGCATGGATGTTCATGTTGTTTTCTGCTGAGGTCCTGCCATCCTCTCAGATCTTCTACTTTGGCATATAAACTGACAGGCTCCTGTCAGACCTCTGTGGCAAGCAGCTGCTTGAGGGGGTATCTATCTATCTCTATATCTACAAGTTGATTCAAAACTTATCGTTCAAATTTCGTGGGGAGGTAGGGAATACGTCAGGAAACTGATTTCACATAGGAAAGTATGTCCGCAAATGTACGCATGTGTATGTAGAGGGCGCTGTGTGTACCCAACCAGTGTACAGCTCGCCTGACCACTCCCGCTGTCATCAGTGTACGAGCTGACTTACTAGTGATAAGATGAATCATTTTATGCATCAAGAGCTAGCGGATATGCATCTCGCATGTACTTTACCTTGTTGGAATAAAAGTCACATTCGTTACCACTTAATTGTACTGTTTCTTTGTGCTCACTTTACTTGTCCATTTTGTTCAGGTAGATGACGTTTGCGGACATACTTTCCTATGTGAAATCGGTTTCCTGACGTGTTCCCTACCTCCCCACGAAATTTGAACGATAAGTTTTGAATCACCCTGTGTAATGATTATTTTAACATCAGGCAATTATGAATTTTTTTTTGAAAGATAATTTGTTTTTAAACATTGTAGCTTCCATAACTCTTTAAATACTGAATGAATATGTTTGAAAAGTCGAGATCCAAATAGATTTGAATGTAAGTTAAAAATCATAATCAGTCATATTTTTCCATTAAATTTATATTTTAAAAGTTATAGAGCTTCAAAGTTATCATCTCCACATTGAGAGTCGCTATTTTGGTAGATTTTAAGTTAATTGTTAGGAAATTTATGCCTCCTGAGCTGCAATATTTAACAACAGATAATCTTCAATAAAAAACATTCGTAATAACCAATAGTGAAATATTCATTATCCAAACTTTTAAAATGCATATGTTGTTAAATGGTTTGCAACAATATTGCTATTTAACTTTTAATTATTTTTTGAGGGAAATTCTTCTGACACATGTTTTATCTCTGAAATTCAAAATTAAATAATTGTCTCTAGACAGTTCAGTTTGAGCACAGATGTAGAAAGTCAACAAAATCCTATCACTGCAATGAATTGATGCAGAACTGAAGAATTTAACAAAGAGAACTTGGTAATATTATTTTAGAGAATGCAATTTGTTCATTTTCATGACTAAGTTTAACAAAAAAAACTTGTAAAATGGCAATTTTTTTTTGGCAAAAAACAAAAACTTGAGCAAAGTTTTCTGATAACTACAGTGTCTTCTGGCACTTTAAGGATTAACAATGTTTAGAGTAGCCGTCCCATGGCCGAGTGGTTAGCGCGCTTGGCTACTGATCTAAGGGACCTGGGTTCGAGCACCGGGTAAGGCATGGCTGTTTTTCTGCTGAGGTCCTGCCATCCTCTCAGACCTTCTACTTAGATTGGATTGTTTTACCTCTGAGCGGCACTTTTTTGCACACCATGGGCTAAATGGCCAGGCCACAAGGGCCCCGAAGGCTCAGAGAAGGTTGGGGGAGGGGATCCACTGGAACAGCTGTTGGGAGACAGATGGTAGCCTCCCGTCAAGGCCATCCAGCGTGTTCTTTAACGTGCACAGGGTATGGCTCTCCCGCACACGGGGCCACGGCTTAACGTCCCATCCGACGGACGGCGGCCTTTCTCAAGCCCAGCGGTGTCCCCTACTGACCGTGGGCAAGGCGGGGAAATTTTGCAGACCTTCTACTATGGCATATAAGCTGACAGGTTCCTGTCAGACCTCTGTGGCAAGCAGCTGCTTGAGGGGGTATTTAAAATTTTTTTTTATTTTAATGTTTAGAGTACCATATAAAATAAACTTGGGATTACTAGGAGAATTAAGGATTAAATTGGTTGTACTTCATATCAAAATAGAAAAAAAATAAAAAAATTAAATAGTTTTTTTTTTGGGAGGGGGGGAGATTCATAAATGGAACTTGAGATAATGGGGGAGACTGCTTAAAAAAGAGCTAGGTATTTGAAGGGGGGTGACTCAAAATATTAGACAGCTTAAAAATAAAACTTGATACTGGAGGGTACAAAACTAAGGCTCGCAATTAAAAAAAAAAATACCCCCTCAAGCAGCTGCTTGCCACAGAGGTCTGACAGGAGCCTGTCAATTTATATGCCATAGTAGAAGGTCTGAGAGGATGGCAGGACCTCAGCAGAAAAAAAACACACACAACCATGCCTTACCCGGGGCTTGAACCCAGGTCCCTTAGATCAGTAGCCAAGCGCGCTAACCACTCGGCCATAGGAAGCTCAAAAATGAAATTACATGGAGTGGAGGGGGGCTCAAACTGGGGGGGGGGGGGGCTCAAAAATGAACCAATATCAGGGGAAGGGCTCAAAAGTGAAACAATATTGTGAGAGGGTTCAAAAATGAAACTTGACCGTGCATTAATTTACGCTTTTTGTGCTTCACCCACTCTTTAAAAGCAATTTCAATAAGTTGAAGAATTCACAGTTTAACTACTACATGAAATACTTCCAAGATTTTTATTAAGAAAACAGGAAATAATATTAAAGCTTAATTGAATGATAAAAGCAATTATTTTTGGTAAATTGCTTAAAATTATACTTAATTAAATTACAATTGCATATTACAGTCTAAAATTACGTTCAATTTTATCATATTTAAAAACGTACAAATGAATAGCAAATGATGGGGCAATTGGATTCAGTTGATTGACTGATGACGTTGCTTATTTTTGCGTTACACCAGTGTCTCGCAAACTGTGTGCCGCGACACAGTAGTGTGCCGCGAGAGATTCCAAGTGTGCCGCGAGAGATTTTCAAATTGACACTAGTATTCCAAAGATTTCATTTTGACTTGACTTGTGTTATCGACGTGCTTTAATAAAAATCTTTCAGATTTTATCAACTGGGATCTTGTAAGTATTTATCAAGCTTTTTCCAAATTTTGGTATTAATTTTTGATTATTTCAAGCCATAGAATGGACAAATATTTAAAACAAACACCGAGTTATGAATTAAAGAACGAGAGCAAATCTTCAAGTAAAACCAGGCTGATGACTTCAACAAAGCGCAAATATAATGACGATTATAGAGTTTGCTTTTATTCTTTTTTAAGTGTGCCGCGGAAAAAAAAATTAAATTCAGTGTGCCGCGGAAAAAAAATTTAATTCAGTGTGCCGCAGAGTAAAAAAGTTTGCGAGACACTGCGTTACACCTACTGCATCTAAACGCAACTACCATTTTTCTAACGATGCGATAACTTAAATAACATATTAACCTACACGTTGCCATGGTTACGAGAAGCATCATCCCGTCCGCATCCCTCAACTGTGCAATACTGAAAGGAAAAGACGAAAGAGGTATCTGCCCAAACTCCCTTCCCCCTCCCGGTTACCACAGCAACGGGTGATCTGTGGTCCTGCCGCTACGGTTGACATGACCTTCCCGGCACCAATCAAACAAGCCAATCGGGGCGCCTTGATCAAAGCCGACCAGCCACCTCAGTAATTATCATCGCCACGGCCCCAGCGGACGCTCTGCTTGACGGAGAAAGTAGCGCACACCACTTCTCCATGAAGAGACCCGATATGGGGAATTAGTTCACGTCACGACGCCAAGGAAGCAGGTCGAAATGTTCTTCCTTCAAATGAATGTCTCGGCGAATTTCTGACTAAAGCCTACAAATTCCTTTCGTTGACAAGGGGATAGTTGAGAAATTGCATCAACTTCTGTAACATTCATGCTTCGAAGTGCTGCAACGGCCTCAGTTGCATCTATCATTATTAAACAGATTACACCACTATAAACTTATCAGCATTCATTTTCCACGACTTGTAGATGAAGATTTATTTTGATTGTCGACTACTTAAAGACATTACTTTAAGTACGGAGATATTCATAATTGTCGCGTCTATATAGAAATACACATTCAAACGAGAGAGTCCAACTGGTTCAGGCTGTTGGTTGGTTGTTTTACCTCTGAGCGGCACTTTTTTGCACACAATGGGCTAAATGGCCAGGTCCAGATCTCAAACACCCCGAAGGCTCAAAGAAGGTTAGGGGTTGGGTTCGGTTGTTTTACCTCTGAGCGGCACTTTTTTGCACACCATGGGCTAAATGAACAGGTCACATGGACCACGTAGGCTCAGAGAAGGTTGGGGGAGAGGACCCACTGGAACAGCTGTTGGAAGACAGATGGTAGCCTTCCGTCAAGGCCACCCAGCGTGTTCTTTAACGTGCACAGGGCATGGCTCTCTCCCACACACGGGGCCACGGCTTAACGTCCCATCCGACGGACGGCGGCCTTTCCAAGCCCATCGGTGTCCCCTACTGACCGTGGGCAGGGCGGGGAATTTTGCGGAGATAAATCTCAACGCTGACCCAGCTGGGACTCGAACCTGGGAACTACAGATTACGAGCCTGGCGCGCTACCGACTGAGCCACCCTCGCCCCTAATACAACTAAGGATGACCAAAAGCAAAACAAATTAAGGAAACTTATTATTGAAAATACACGTAAAAAATATTTCAATATTAATAAATATATAATATGAAACGCTTCCAAACACTGAAAGAAAATCCCGTCCCTGAAAACAGACAGTCGAACACATACATGATTAGGAACCAAATCTACAACAAATTTTCTAACAATAAAATTATAAGAGTTCATGACATTTTTTTTTGTGTGGAAGAACGCTTCCAATTCCACGATAATCATCTTCTCCTTTTACAAACAACAAATTTTTCTTAAAAGAAAAAATAAGCCTTATAAACACGCCTCTGTGTGAATTACACAGAAGACAATAATATTTAATGAACGTTACAATTTCTCGAGTCTTCGTAATCCTTGTGACCTGGTCATTTAGCCCAATGGTGTGCAAAAAAGTGCCGCTCAGAGATAAAACAACCCAACGTTAAAGAACACACTGGAAGGCCTTGACGGAAGGCTACCATCTGTCTCCCAACAGTTGTTCCAGTGGGTCCTCTCCCCCAACCTTCTCTGAGCCTTCGGGGTCCTTGTGACCTGACCATTTAGCCCATGGTGTGCAAAAAAGTGCCGCTCAGAGGTAAAACAACCCAACGTTAAAGAACACACTGGAAAACCTTGACGGGAGGCTACCATCTGTCTCCCAACAGTTGTTCCAGTGGGACCTCTCCCCCAACCTTCTCTGAGCCTTCGGGGTCCTTGTGACCTGGCCATTTAGTCCAAGGTGTGCAAAAAAGTGCCGCTCAGAGATAAAACAACCCAACGTTAAAAAACACACTGGAAAGCGTTGACGGGAGGATACCATCTGTCTCCCAACAGCTGTTCCAGTGGGTCCCCTCCCCAACCTTCTCTGAGCCTTCGGGGTCCTTGTGACCTGGCCATTTAGTCCATGGTGTGCAAAAAAGTGCCGCTCAGAGATAAAACAACCCAACGTTAAAGAACACACTGGAAAGCGTTGACGGGAGGATACCATCTGTCTCCCAACAGCTGTTCCAGTGGGTCCTCTCCCCTAACCTTCTCTGAGCCTTCGGGGTCCTTGTGACCTGGCCATTTAGTCCATGGTGTGCAAAAAAGTGCCGCTCAGAGATAAAACAACCCAACGTTAAAGAACACACTGGAAGACCTTGACGGGAGGCTCCCATCTGTCTCCCAACAGCTGTTCCAGTGGGTCCCCTCCCCAATCTTCTCTGAGCCTTCGGGGTCCTTGTGACCTCGCCATTTAGTCCATGGTGTGCAAAAAAGTGCCGCTCAGAGATAAAACAACCCAACGTTAAAGAACACACTGGAAGGCCTTGACGGGAGGCTACCATCTGTCTCCCAACAGCTGTTCCAGTGGGTCCCCTCCCCAACCTTCTCTGATCCTTCGGGGTCCTTGTGACCTGGCCATTTAGTCCATGGTGTGCAAAAAAGTGCCGCTCAGAGATAAAACAACCCAACGTTAAAGAACACACTGGAAGGCCTTGACGGGAGGCTACCATCTATCTCCCAACAGCTGTTCCAGTGGGTCCCCTCCCCAACCTTCTCTGAGCCTTCGGGGTCCTTGTGACCTGGCCATTTAGTCCATGGTGTGCAAAAAAGTGCCGCTCAGAGATAAAACAACCCAACGTTAAAGAACACACTGGAAGGCGTTGACGGGAGGATACCATCTGTCTCCCAACAGCTGTTCCAGTGGGTCCTCTCCCCTAACCTTCTCTGAGCCTTCGGGGTCCTTGTGACGTGGCCATTTAGTCCATGGTGTGCAAAAAAGTGCCGCTCAGAGATAAAACAACCCAACGTTAAAGAACACACTGGAAGGCGTTGACGGGAGGATACCATCTGTCTCCCAACAGCTGTTCCAGTGGGTCCCCTCCCCAACCTTCTCTGAGCCTTCGGGGTCCTTGTGACCTGGCCATTTAGTCCATGGTGTGCAAAAAAGTGCCGCTCAGAGATAAAACAACCCAACGTTAAAGAACACACTGGAAGGCGTTGACGGGAGGATACCATCTGTCTCCCAACAGCTGTTCCAGTGGGTCCTCTCCCCTAACCTTCTCTGAGCCTTCGGGGTCCTTGTGACGTGGCCATTTAGTCCATGGTGTGCAAAAAAATGCCGCTCAGAGATAAAACAACTCAACGTTAAAGAACACACTGGAAGGCCTTGACGGGAGGCTACCATCTGTCTCCCAACAGCTGTTCCAGTGGGTCCCCTCCCCAACCTTCTCTGAGCCTTCGGGGTCCTTGTGACCTGGCTATTTAGCCCATGGTGTGCAAAATAGTGCCGCTCAGAGGTAAAACAACCCAACGTTAAAGAACACACTGGAAGGCCTTGACGGGAGGCTACCATCTGTCTCCCAACAGCTGTTCCAGTGGGTCCCCTCCCCAACCTTCTCTGAGCCTTCGGGGTCCTTGTGACGTGGCCATTTAGTCCATGGTGTGCAAAAAAGTGCCGCTCAGAGGTAAAACATCCCAACGCTCACCTGTTCGCAACGGACGCAAGCGGTAATTCCTTCGGCAGAGAATTCAAACGGATTCCTGCTGCTGACAAGCCAAATTCCTTTCTTAGGTAACAGCAAGCGCCACCTGTGCAAACCAACAGTTTTCGGCACTTTTTTTGCACACATTTGGTTAAATGCCAGGTTACAAGGACCGAAGGCTCAGAGAAGGTTGGGGGTGGAGACTCACTGGAAGAGCTGTTGTGGGGCAGATGGTAGCCACCAGCAGGTTCTTTAACGTGCTCAGGGTGTGTTTCTCTCTGACACAGTTCATGGCTTAAGGTCCCATCCGACGGACGGCGACCTTTCCAAGCCCATCGATGTCCCCTACTACCCGTGGGCAGGGCGGAGAGTTTTGCGGAAATAAATCTGAATGATGACCGAACTGGGTCTCCAACCTGGGAACTTCAGATTACGAGCATGGCGCGCTACCGACTGAGCCAGCTATAAACTGTCCATTAAAGAACACGTTGAATGACCTTGAAGGGAGTCTACCATCTGTCTGCTAAGAGCTGTCCAATGGGTCTGCAACCTTCTCCGAGACTTCAGCGTCTTTGTGCCTGGTCATTTAGCCCATTGTGTGCAAAAAAAAGGGTCTCTTACAGATAAAACAATCCCGTCTTGCTGTAAACAAAAAAAAAATTTTTTCGCGAGTTGTTTTACCTCTGAGCGGCACCTTTTGCACACCATGGGCTAAATGGCCAGGTCACATGGACCCCGAAGGCTCAGAGAAGGTTGGGGGAGGGGACCCACTGGAACAGCTGTTGGGAGACAGGTGGTAGCCTCCCATCACGGCCATCCAGCGTGTTCTTTAACGTTGGATTGTTTTACCACTGAGCGGCACTTTTTTGCACACCATGGGCTAAATGGCCAGGTCACATGGACCCCGAAGGCTCAGAGAAGGATGAGGGAGGGGACCCACTGGAGCAACTGTTGGGAGACAGATGGTAGCCTCCCGTCAAGGCCATCCAGCGTGTTCTTTAACGTTGGATTGTTTTACCTCTGAGCGGCACTTTTTTGCACACCATGGGCTAAATGGCCAGGTCACAATGATCCCGAAGGCTCAGAGAAGGTTGAGGGAGGGGACCCACTGGAACAGCTGTTGGGAGACAGATGGTAGCCTCCCGTCAAGGCCATCCAGCGTGTTCTTTAACGTTGGGTTGTTTTACCTCTGAGCGGCACTTTTTTGCACACCATGGGCTAAATGGCCAGGTCACATGGACCCCGAAGGCTCAGAGAAGGTTGAGGGAGGGGACCCACTGGA
Source organism: Ryuthela nishihirai (assembly GCA_038380435.1). NCBI lineage: Eukaryota > Metazoa > Arthropoda > Arachnida > Araneae > Heptathelidae > Ryuthela > Ryuthela nishihirai. The sequence continues at coordinate 285,916 of JAWZYU010000108.1, read as the reverse complement.
GCAACCGTTGGGAGACAGATGGTAGCCTCCCGTCAAGGCCATCCAGCGTGTTCTTTAACGTGCACAGGGTATGGCTCTCCCGCACACGGGGCCACGGCTTAACGTCCCATCCGACGACGGATGGTGGCATTTCCAAGCCCATCGGTGTCCCCTACTGACCGTGGGCAGGGCGGGTAATTTTTGCGGAGATAAATCTCAACGCTGACCCAGCTGGGACTCGAACCTGGGAACTACAGTTTACGAGCCTGACGCGCTACCGACTGAGCCACCCCCGCCCTAAAAAAAATGAAAACAGAGTTCTATCATCTTAATAAGAGCCACATATTTAACAAATTGCTTATAGCCAACTGAATCTACGATAAGACTCGAAAGCTTGTCAGTATTAATAGCGGCTCTGTGGGTTTATAACGAGATATCCAAAGCACAATAAAACAAGAAATACCGCTACAATAGGATTTCGCGGAACACCACAAATCCCGCGACTACCAAAGACGAGAAATATTAACTAAGCGACCGAGACTGTAATTAATAAATCCCCGAGAAAGCGACGGGGGTCTTGTTTTAAGCGAACGGCGTCGTTATCCCGACTGCGTAAGCCAAAGGCAGGCTTCTCGTAATAAATAATCTTTGGTCGTAGGAGGCTTGCGAGTATGTGAAGTATGCTGACTATTAGCGAGGTGTAATTTCTCCCCAATTACTCAAAAATAACTTTTAATTAATTGGTTAATGTTATCGCCATTAATTTCGAGGTGATTATGATTATCAAACTTTGCGGGTTTCTAGACTGGCTATGCAGAATGCTAACGCACAATTTTAGGTCTTAAAAAAGTAAAATTTAGTGTGAGAAACGCACGGATCTAGATAAAAAAAATTTCAGGCAAAAAAAATAATCGAGCAGGTTGGGTTGTTTTACCTCTGAGCGGCACTTTTTTGCACACCATGGGCTAAATGACCAGGTCACAAGGGCACCGAAGGCTCAGTGAAGGTTGGGGGAGGGGACCCACTGGAACAGCTGTTGGGAGACAGATGGTAGCCTCCTATCAAAGCCGTCCAATGTGTTCTTTAACGTTGGGTTGTTTTACCTCTGAGCGCACTTTTTTGCACACCATGGGCTAAATGGCCAGGTCACAAGGAACCCGAAGGCTCAGTAAAGGTTGGGGGAGGGGACCCACTGGAACAGCTGTTGTGAGACAGATGGTAGCCTCCCGTCAAGGCCATCCAGCGTGTTCTTTAATGTTGGGTTGTTTTACCTCTGAGCTGCACTTTTTTGCACACCATGGGCTAAATGGCCAGGTCACAAGAACCCCGAAGGCTCAGAGAAGGTTGGGGGAGGGGACCCACCTGAACAGCTGTTGGGAGACAGATGGTAGCCTCCTATCAAGGCCGTCCAGCGTGTTCTTTAACGTTGGGTTGTTTTACCTCTGAGCGGAACTTTTTTTGCACACCATGGGCTAAATGACCAGGTCACATGGACCCAGAAGGCTCAGAGAAGGTTGGGGGAGGGGACCCGCTGGAACAGCTGTTGGGAGACAGATGGTAGCCTTCCGTCAAGGCCATCCAGCGTGTTCTTCAACGTGCACACGGTATGGCTCTTCCGCACATGGGGCCACGGCTTAACGTCCCATCCGACGGACGGTGACCTTTCCAAACCAATCGGTGTCCCCTACTGACCGTGGGCAGTGCGGGGAGTTTTGCGGAGTCACTATCCTGAACATGATATATAAGGGGCAACAAAACAATAAATAATTATGGGGGGGGGGAGAATAACTCTGACAAAACTTCATGAACTATCGCTTGATTCATTTTCAAATTCGAATATAGTACGGCTACTATCAACGTGTACTGGACATATCTCCAGCTTTCCAGTCTCGCCGTAAACTTCGAAGTAGCATTCATCATTAAATTTATCTCTAATCGTTCACGAAACTCCGTATAAATGACGCTTACAATATCGCCTTGTTTAAATCAGCGCCGCGATTGCTCTCTGCAGATTCGAAGGCATCCTCATCCCGGAATGAATCCCTGGACGCCTTTCCATGTGGGTCACACACAAGGCACACACACAGCCCGTGTTGTCAGCCCTAGCTACGGAAATCCATGAGATTAGAAACGCACGTTTTACTCTGTGCTCGGGCTGCCTGTTTACATGGGCCCAAGACACGAAGACAGCGGGATTTAGCGAGAGTTTGCCAATCAGGCGGCGTTCCCCCTGCTGGGAGGGTCCGCGCTTTCTGCCTACTCCATCACCCAGCCTCTACGGACACTCTCGCTGTACGGCGAGCGGGCTAGATAAACCTGGTAAATGGCTGCATTATGCAAATGGCAGGACACTGAAAGCCTTTTCATTAGCAACCATTTGCAAGTCGGCCCATAGATTGGAGAGAGGGTTGAACAAAGCTTGGAGCTAGTGGTGATTTATCACAGCCAAGTAATGACACAATGCACTTAAAACAGACCCCCTGCAGCTCTCTCTGGGGGTTATTAATTAGTGGCTCGTTCCGTATGGTAATATCGCCGACACTGTGTAGCAAGAGAGGGGTGGATGGGGGGAGAGGAGGGGGTTTGTGCGCTGCTTAGCTGGAGTATTACGGTTTGTACGAGCAAACCTCGGCGTGTTGTCTGTGCTAGCCGCAAGTAAGGCCTTCATTAATAACTATTGTGGTAGTATCATTATTAGCAGTGCTTCAGCACCTTATAAACAAGTGTTGGATTCGGATGGGAGGGTTCTCTTCTTATTTGTTTCATTGCACCTTTGCTACGGACTTGTGGACGGGTGGGGTGGGAGTAAAGGGGGAGGGGAGGGGGTCTGCCTAAGCACTTCATCCCTTAGTGAGTGAATGGGATGAGGCCAAGGATGCGTAGTCCAAACTAATTATGGAAAGATGTCGAGTTGGGAACGAGGTGGGTCCATGTCCAGGGTTGGGTTGTTTTACCTCTGAGCGGCACTTTTTTTTGGCACACAAGGGGTTTTTGGACTAAACGCTAGATTACAAGGACCTCAAGGGCACAGAGAAGGTTGGAGGGTGGGTTGGGTTGTTTTAACTCTGAGCGGCAATTTTTTGCACACCATGGGCTAAATGGCCAGGTCACATGGACCCTAAAGGCTCAGAGAAGGTTGGGGGAGGGGACCCACTGGAACAGCTGTTGGGAGACAGATGGTATTCTCCCGTCAAGGCCATCCAGCGTGTTCTTTAACGTGCGGGGTAAGGCTCTCCCAGTACACGGGGCCACGGCTTAACGTCCCATCCGACTGTCGGCGGTCTTTCCAAGCCCATCGGTGTCCCCTACTGACCGTGGGCAGGGGGGGGGGGAATTTTGCGGAGATAAATCTCAATGCTGACCCAGCTGGGACTCGAACCTGGGAACTACAGATTACGAGCCTGGCGCGCCACCGACTGAGCCACCCCCGCCCCTGTTTAATAGGGCGTGTGGATCTGTGAAGAAGGCGAGATCTCAGCAGATAAACAACAAGGAGCTAATTATATTTGATCAGCAGAAAAAATTTAAGGAGCTAATGTATTTTCTTGCTCAAATCTCTCTATTTTCCCGCAATATTTTTTTTTTCATACTCAAATTTTTTTATACTCAAAATTTTTTTTTTTCATACTCAAATTTTTTCGTACTCAAAGAATTATAGAAGATGAAACATTGCAATGTAACTTTTGCTGGGCTTTTTGTTGGATATCGCCCCCCCTCCCCCACTTTCTTTCAGAAAATTCAGTCATATTTATACGAAATCTCAAACTTGTCTATCTGCTTTGAAATTCAAAACGGTTGTCTTTGTATAATTTTATTTTAGCTCCATATTTTATATCCGACACTAAAAATGATTAAAAGATTTGAAACTGAATATTAAAAATAAAAACTATAAAATCTTATTCCATATAGAATATTATTTTAACCTTTCCTATTCTAGGAAATATTTTAGTAATTTATTCCTCAAGTTTTCCCAAGTCATCAACAGAGGACTCAGATGGAGATCTCTGGTAGAATCTTTCCTTGTCTTTTTTTTATATCTGTCTTTTTATTGTCTTTTTTAAATATTGGAAATGAAATAAAAAAAATATTTTGTATTTAAAAACCAGTAACCAACTGTTGAGTGCAAGCCTAGGTAAATTTTATAGTCTTTATATTCCATTACCCATCCCAGTGTCTTTTTTCTTAAAATCCACGGATGTTTATCCTTAATAACAAAAATAGGTGTAGCACTCCTCCAAATTCCATATAAGAAAAAAAAAAAAGCTCGTCAGACAAAATTTACTCTTTTTAAAAATAATGGATTCAAATAATGGATTAATCCACTTTTTAATCTATATTAAGGCTATATCTGGATTAATAGGATCTAGATCAGCGCTGTCCAACTAGAGGCCCCCGGGCCTCATATGGCCCGCAAACAAAATCAAGTTTTCAATTGAAATTTTAAATAACTATCTATAATCCAGCTAATAATCTTTTGTCAATTACCTATCTACCAAATGGGGCGGTGGTGGCTCAGTCGGTAGCGCGCCAGGCTCGTAATCTGTAGTTCCCAGGTTCAAGTCCCAGCTGGGTCAGCGTTGAGATTTATCTCCGCAAAATTCCCCTCCCTGCCCATGGTCAGTAGGGGACACCAATGGGCTTGGAAAGGCCGCCGTCCATCGGATGGGACGTTAAGCCGTGGCCCCGTGTGTGGGAGAGCCCTACCCTGTGCACGTTAAAGAACATGCTGGAAGGCCTTGACGGGAGGCTACCATCTGTCTCCCAACAGCTGTTCCAGTGGGTCCCCTCCCCCAACCTTCTCTGAGCCTTCGGGGTCCTTGTGGCCTGGCCATTTAGCCCATGGTGTGCAAAAAAGTGCCACTCAGAGGTAAAACAATCCAATCCTATCTACCAATTACCTATCCTATCCTTTTTTTTGGCTTGCGAAATATTGGCAAAAGAAAAAAATGGCCTGCGGTCTTAGAGAAGCTGGACAGCACTGATCCAGATCACTAAAAGTTTTTTCACCTTCTAGGAAATCTTCATATTGCTATGTGCGTTTTATGTTGCAGTGTGATAAAATTAGTTTCATGGAGGATTGCAGCCACTTGAGGATGGACAACAAAATGATTAGTGACACAGAATGTAGTTTATTAATTATATTAGTGAGGTCATCAATATCAATATTGTCAAATATAAAAAAGGAAACTTATAAGTTGGGTGTGTTACATTGATGACTTTTTTTTTAAATATGTAAAAATTTTCTATTTATATAAAAATTTTTTCAAGATTTGAATAATTTCTTGCCTACCATCAGATTAAAAAACAACAACAACAAAAAAAAAGGACAAAGGTTAGTGAAGGAGTACTTTCCTGTACTTGCTGATAAAGCACCATCTCCATGGTATTTTAGTTGGGCGGGGGTGGCTCAGTCGGTAGCGTGCCAGGCTTGTAATCTGTAGTTCCCAGGTTCGAGTCCCAGCTGGGTGAACGTTGAGATTTATCTCCGCAAAATTATCCGCCCTGCCCACGGTCAGTAGGGGACACCGATGGGCTTGGAAAGGCCGCCGTCCGTCGGATGGGACGTTAAGCCGTGGCCCCGTGTGCGGGAGAGCCATACCCTGTGCACGTTAAAGAACACCCTGGATGGCCTTGAAGGGAGGCTACCATCTGTCTCCCAACAGCTGTTCCAGTGGGTCCCCTCCCCCAACCATCTCTGAGCCTTCGGGGTCCATGTGACCTGGCCATTTAGCCCATGGTGTGCAAAAAAGTGCCACTCAGAGGTGAAACAACCCAACCCAACAACCCATGTATTTTAGAGAAACAGGCTTACAGCAAATCTGCTTTTATCATAACTCCAATTCTACATTCTTACTGTTTGCAATATATTTGCAGCATTTAGATCTTTTTTTTTTTAATTTTGTCGTATAACAAGAAGATTAATAATAAAGTAATTTCGCATTCAAACATGATACAAGCTAATATCTAACCGAAACCATTAAGAAATTAAAAATAAGCAAGGAAATGGTCAACATAAAATGAGATAATAAAAACAAAGTTGCCATCTTAATTTCATATTTGATTAATCACTCCAATGCAAAATATAGGTGAAAAGTAACTTACAAATACTTTTTTATATCCAAATAATAATAAAAAAAAAACACCTCAAGCATCTGCTTGCCACAGAAGTCTGACAAGAGTCTGTCCATTCATACACTATAGTAGGTCTGTGAAGATGGCAGGACCTCAGCAGAAAAATGACACGAACATCCATCTTCCTATAGGGCCCTAAAAAATAGAAAACAAACCTAAAGCATATCAATGGTGCAATTGCTGACTGAGTTTGTAATCACTTCAAAGGAAAATATGGCACCCAGCAATCTTATTGAGTAGGTAAATAGGCACCCTATATACCTTCAAAGTGATTATGAACTCGGTGATCAATTACACCATCGATATGCTTTAGGTTTATTTTCTACTTTTTAGGGCCCTATCACAAAGATATAAATTAAAAAAATTAAAATATACCTTTTTTTTTTTGTTCTCACTAAAAACACCTACTTTCAAAATATTCGATAAGCACATTTACCACGTTTCTGGATTCAAGTTTGAGGTAGCCCATGGGACTGGAGACATCACAAACTTTAATTTGAGATACGATTCATTAAAGTCGACCCCCGCAAATGTGTCTCAAACAAGATATATATTTATACAATCTTTTCCTTCATGAATAAAAAAACATTAGAAACTACAATATTATATTTTGAATGTCATACAGCATTTGAGAGTGTGCAATTTTTATTGCCCTATACAGAGGGGTGCATAAGTAGGTATAGTCTATTCTATTATCGTATATTGATTTTTTTTAATTATTTTTTCAGATAATTAAGTACGATATGTATGATATATAAAAGATAAGCTATATTCACGAAAACACGCACGGTTGATAACATGATTCGACTCATAAAAGAAGCATGCAAAGAAATTAATGCCAATAATGAACTTTGTGCCAAAGTGTGCTTGAGTGTAAAAACTAGATTAAGCAATGTATAAATAATGAGGGCTGCCAATTTGAGCATATAAGTAAGATTGTTTTAATTGTTTTGTTATTAAATAAAATATTATTTAAACTGTATACCTATTATTATTATATTTACATATTATTTAAACTGTATACCTACTTATGCACCCCCATGTATATTTCAGCTTACTCTACATTAAAATTAACCTGAAAAGGGTATTTTTAAATAAATACATTAGCATAAAATAATACTTTATAATAACAACCATCCCAGTACTACTGATCATAATGACCTGGGTTCAAGCCAAAGTAAAGCATGGATGTTTGGGTTGTCTTTCTCCTGAGGTCTCACCTTCCTCACAGACCTACTCTATGATGAACTAAACCAGTGTCTCACAAACTGTGTGCCGCGAGAGATTTTCAAATTGACACTAGATATTCCAAAGATTTCATTTTGACTTGACTTGTGTTATCGACGTGCTTTAATAAAAACCTTTCAGATTTTATCAACTGGGATCTTGTAAGTATTTATCAAGCTTTTTCCAAATTTCGGTATTAATTTTTGATTATTTCAAGCCATAAAATGGACAAATATTTAAAACAAACACCGAGTTATGAATTAAAGAACGAGAGCAAATCTTCAAGTAAAACCAGGCTGATGACTTCAACAAAGCGCAAATATAATGACGATTATATAGAGTTTGCTTTTATTCTTTTTTAGGTGTGCCGTAGGGAAAAAAAAAATTAGATTCAGTGTGCCGCAGAGTAAAAAAGTTTGTGAGGCCTGAATTCAACTGACAGGCTCCTGTCAGACTTCTGTGGCAAACAGCTGCTTGATGGAATATTAATTTTAATAATAATACTCATATTAACAATAAAAATATTTGATATGATGATAGTGCTAGCAATTATGATGGAGAAAGTTAGTGGTTAAGAGTCCTGCTTCAATTAAGGGATAACAGTGACCTCCAAAAACTTGCAATGGGTTCTGGAGAAGTAATAAAAGAGGGATGCTAGCAAAATTGAGATCCCATAACACAGTCAAAGTGAGAACCTTTCATTATTTCAGGTAAATCTTGTGAGTTACTACACTTCAATAGGTGTGGCAAGAGTTGTTGTTGTTGTTTTACCTCTGAGCGGAACTTTTTTGCACACCATGGGCTAAGTGGCCAGGTCACATGGACCCCGAAGGCTCAGAGAAGGTTGGGGGAGGGGACCCACTGGAACAGCTGTTGGGAGCCTTCCGTTAAGGCCATCCAGCGTGTTCTTTAATGTGCACAGGGTATGGGCTCTCCCGCACACGGGGCCACGGCTTAACGTCCCATCCGACGGACGGCGGCCTTTCCAAGCCCATCGGTGTCCCCTACTGACCGTGGGCAGGGTGGGGAATTTTGCGGAGATAAATCTCAACGCTGACCCAGCTGGGACTCGAACCTGGGAACTACAGATTACGAGCCTGGCGCGCTACCGACTGAGCCACCCCCGCCCCAGTGTGGCAAGATTTGCAATCCATATGCAAAGAGCAAAAACATTCCACAGCTGTCATTTTCCCAAGATCATGATTAATTTTATTAGTAGTGTGAACATCAAGCATTTAATTTTGCTTGATGTTCTGATAATTTTGCTTGATTTCCACTGATAAGGTTTGAGCTTCACAAAACATCAAAATATATGCATTTTATGAATGATAAATGGTATTTAAAATAAAATTTTTTTTACTGAAATGCTTAAGCTTGTCTTCCAGCTAAATTATTTATCACCCATTCAGACATCCACATAGTTGCCACAAATTAGAGAGATAAATGAATGTTTTATCTCTTTAATTTGTTGGTAAGTTGCAATAAAAATATGTAACAGTTATATAACCATATATTATAGGAAGATAGAGCAATTTTTCAACTAGTGTTGGGTTGTTTTACCTCTGAGTGGAACTTTTTTGCACACCATGGGCTAAATGGCCAGGTCACATGGACCCCGAAGGCTCAGAGAAGGTTGGGGGAGGGGACCCACTGGAACAGCTGTTGGGAGACAGATGGTAGCCTCCCGTCAAGGCCATCCAGCGTGTTCTTTAACGTTGGGTTGTTTTACCTCTGAGCGGCACTTTTTTGCACACCATGGGCTAAATGGCCAGGTCACAAGGACCCCGAAGGCTCAGAGAAGGTTGGGCGAGGGGACCCACTGGAACAGCTGTTGGGAGACAGATCGTAGCCTCCCATCAAGGTCATCCAGCATGTTCTTTAATGTGCACAGGGTATGGCTCTCCTGCACACGGGACCACGGCTTAACGTCCCATCCAACGGACGGCGGCCTTTCCAAGCTCATCGGTGTCCCCTACTGACCGTGGGCAGGGCGGGGAATTTTTCAACTAGTGATTTTTTTTTAATTGAGAAATATGACAAAGTTTCACAACAGTATTAACACAAATTTATGTAAATCTTACCACTCTTTTAACATAGAAGGAAAATGAGCAAAGTTTCTACATTAAAAAAAGTGCTCTATTCAATGACTACTTTTTGTAGTATTTCTTTAGCCTACCCATGAATATTCTAGTCCACAACTCACATAGACAAATCAGGATTTCAAAACACTTCCCACAAATGGCAAACTCACAACCATGAGTTTGGTGCTACAGAAATTGGGTACCTCGAAGCGAATTGAATATTTTCCCCTCAGATTTATTAAACTCTTCTGTAGTGACTTAAAATTCACTTTTATGTCTATGAAGGGTTGTGAATTAACAGACTTTTCTGGCTGATCTCAACGCTGACCCAGCTGGGACTCGAACCTGGGAACTACAGATTACGAGCCTGGCGCGCTACTGACTGAGCCACCCCCCGCCCCAGGAAATAATACTAAAGTGGTTAAGTGAAATCATTCAATATAGCAATCACCCAAGAGCTCAGGAGTCCATCCTCCATCATCTCTGAATTAGAACCATATACAGTGATCACTTCTGTACCTTCACACTCTTTGTAGAGTTAGTAGCCCAACTTTGCTACCTGCAACACACCTGAAACTACATCCCACATCCTGTAAAACTGTTCCCACTATACTGATGACTGTGTGGTTTTCTTTCAGAAACTTAATACTATAAAAACATTCCATCTCCGAGTTGGGTTGGGTTGTTTTACCTCTGAGCGGCACTTTTTTGCACACCATGGGCTAAATGGCCAGGTCACATGGACCCCGAAGGCTCAGAGAAGGTTGGGGGAGGGGACCCACTGGAACAGCTGTTGGGAGACAGATGGTAGCCTCCCGTCAAGGCCATACAGCGTGTTCTTTAACGTGCACAGGGTATGGCTCTCCCGCACACGGGGCCACGGCTTAGCGTCCCATCCGACGTCGGCGACCTTTCCAAGCCCATCGGTGTCCCCTGCTGACCGTGGACATGGCGGGGAATTTTTGTGGAGATAAATCTCAACGCTGACCCAGCTGGGACTGGGAATTACAGATTACGAGTCTGGCGCGCTACCGACTGAGCCACCCCCGCCACTTCCATCTCCAAACATTCCATCCTTTCCCTCTTAGGTACTCACAAGTCGGTGAATGCATGTGTGTCTCCTTATTAAGTACTTTGAGAACACTGGCTTATTCTGTAAAATCAAATGCTCTTTCTCTTCTTTGTTTTTTCAGCATTAACTTACATTTTTTTTTACAGGCCTTAGTGGAATAATACAGAGGTTTCCCCTCCTGCTTTGATTGGTGTAGGGAGTTCCATAATTTCACTAAGAACTAACATTAACTTGAACTTAACATAGCAAATCCGTTTCTTTAAAAATCACCATAAATTTTACATATCTTACACATCCAGATGAAGTTAAACCTGCAAAGTTAACCACTTTTTTTTTCAGGATTGCGGAAAAGGAAGTTTGTTTTTTACACTCATGGTCAAGGTTGTTTTACCTCTGAGCGGCACTTTTTTGCACACCTAGGGCTAAATGGCCAGGTCACATGGACCCTGAAGGCTCAGAGAAGGTTGGGGGAGGGGACCCACTGGAACAGCTGTTGGGAGACAGATGGTAGCCTCCCATCAAGGCCTTCCAGGATGTTCTTTAACGTGCACAGGGTAGGGCTCTCCCACACACGGGGCCATGGCTTAACATCCCATCCGATGGACAGCGGCCTTTCCAAGCCCATCGGTGTCCCCTAATGACCGTGGGCTGGGCGGGGAATTTTGCAGAGATAAATCTCAATGCTGACCCAGCTGGGACTCGAACCTGGGAACTACAGATTACAAGCCTGGCATGCTACCGACTGAGCCACCCCCGCCCCACACTCATGGTCAATCTTTCATAACCTGACCCTCTGAGTAATTTGACTGTAATTGCAAAAACCTTAATCGAACAGATTAAACTTGTTTTACTGTAACTTTTCCTGCCTTTCTGTAGCAATCTGCTTTTCTCGCATTTTTTAAATGTTAACAACTTGTAGCACTTTGATGTCTTCTTCCAATAGATGGTATTTTGGTAAAAGCATTAATTTTAGTCACAGCTTCAATTAACAATCTATCAGTCTTCTAACATTTATATAAAAAAAGGAAAATTAATAGCATTTATGTTTTAGCTTACTTTTGAGCCTGATCGGGCAATTGTCCCTAGACTGCTAATCATCTCTTCTTTTGTCATACCAATTCCAGTATCCTAGAAATATAAATGATTCCTTTATTTATAAACTATTTAAAAAAATTTTTTTTACAAAATAGTTGATATGTTCTTTTCTGGAATATTAGTGAAAAATGTTCTCTCTGAGCCTTATTAAACTAAATTTCAAAATCAATAAATAGTTTTGTGATAAAAGTGAGTTTTACCAATGTGCAGGATTCAAACCCATATTTCTCCAGAATCATGTCAGAGTGTTCTAAGACTACTCTGGCATGAATCTGGATGGGTTCGAATCCACATGTCGGCAAAACTAATTTTTTCCACGAAACTACTTATTGATTTATTAACTTCAAAATCAACAGGAACTCTGTGGATCTACCATTTATCAGTTTTGTCAGTGCACATCTCTACATACAAATAAGAGTTAAATAGTAAATTAATGCCATAAAAATGAAATATCTTTTATTTAATATCAAAAGAAATGCAAAACAGTTAAGATATATAAATATTCATTTGTAGTCTATGAAAAATAGTAGAGAGTACAAAGCACATAAATATTTGATTAATACTAAAGCTTAAAAATATAATTTAGGATTTTACAATTCACATGCAATATCTATATAAGCAGATATATTGCAACTTGATGATTAAATTTAGAATTGGGTTGGGTTGTTTTACCTCTGAGCGGCACTTTTTTGCACACCATGGGCTAAATGGCCAGGTCACATGGACCCCGAAGGCTCAGAGAAGGTTGGGGGAGGCGACCCACTGGAACAGCTGTTGGGAGACAGATGGTAGCCTCCCGTCAAGGCCATCCAGCGTGTTCTTTAACGTGCACAGGGTATGACTCTCCCGCACACGGTGCCACGGCTTAACATCCCATCCGACGGACGGCGGCCTTTCCAAGCCCATCGGTGTCCCCTACTGACCATGGGCAGGGTGGGGAATTTTGCGGAGATAAATCTCGACGCTGACCCAGCTGGGACTCGAACCTGGGAACGACAGATTACGAGCCTGGCACGCTACCGACTGAGCCACCCCCTGCCCCCTAGAAATAGGTAGCTTGCCTGAACAAATTGAAGTTCCAACTACAACACACTAACAGGAGGCATAGATTACACATAATCTCCCACACTTATCAAAATAGGACAACAGTCAATAATTTTTACTGAAGTAAATGTTATTTGGGCTTCCAAATGCAAAGCATTATTTTCCTTATTATTGCTTCAGTCTATTTTTAAACATTAAAATTATGGTTTATGAAAATTAATAAACACCATTAAAGAATTAAAATTAAATTGTTGGTATAAACAGTAAAACTTTCTTTTATAGCTACGACATACCTGAATAGTGAAAGTTCGACTCAGCTTATCTGTTGCAATGTGAATTTCTTTAGTTGTATCCAACATTTCCCCTTCTGCGTTTGCTAACTGAAGATATCGTTGCTTCTCTACAGCATCACTGGCATTGGATATCAATTCACGTATAAATACCTAAAAGAGAAGAAAAAAAAATCCATAATGCTTTAAAGACAAAGTTTTTCTTCACTAAACATTACTTTAAAAACTCCATCTTTTTTTTTTCCTCCATTATTATTAATAGATTCTGAAAAAAAAAAAATTCATCGCCGCCACGGCGGGAATCGAACCCACATCTCTCCAGATTTAAAAATTCCATCCTTTTTTTTCCTCCATTATTATTAATAGATTCTGAAAAAAAAAAAATTCATCGCCGCCACGGCAGGAATCGAACCCGCATCTCTCCAGATTCATGCCAGAGTGCGCTAACCATTTGCACCACGCGTCGGACAACGAATATTTTCAGAATTTGACCTTTTAAGTTTTTCTTCTTGAGACGTGACTGAGACAGCGCCATCTATACTCAAGGAGATGCAACGTTTACAGTCGTTGCATTTGATCATCATTATTAACATGGTATTTCAATAAATGATATAGCATAATTAATTCCTTATGAAATTTGCTGAGGCAAAGTCAAACAATCAAGAAATAAAAATAGAAAGTTAAAGCAATATAGAAGTACTGGATAGAAAAATGAAAACAGTTCAAATCATATTAATATGGAATTAAGATTCAAAGCTCAGCAGCTTCTTGAATAAGCTTTCTATGGGAAAATATAACTAAAAATATTTCACTATTTCAATCAAATCCATCTAAAATCTCGATTTTCAACAATATTCATTCAGTATTCCAAGAATTATGAAAAATGGAATATTTAATCAGTTAATAAATAATGAAATAAGCTCGATGTATTCAATCAAGTAACAAATCAGCACTTTAGCGTCGATTTGCACGTCCAGAGCACCTGACATGTTATCAGGAGGTCGTGGGTTCGTATCCCACCCGGCTAAAGACAATTTTTCCTCTAAGATTTAAATCGACGCTAAAGTGCTGATTTGTTACTTGATTTAATCTGTTACAATAATTAATCTGAAATTCAAACAATCTAAAATGAAACAATAATCATTAAACTAAACTTTACTGAAATATACAAACATATAGCATATTACACAATTGTATCAGAATAAATGATCACCTACCATACATATACTATGGTAGGTGGTCATATTATTCTGATACGACCGTGTTTATCTATAGCATATATTTTGCAATGAAAAATACATAGTAATTTGTATAATGATTATTCCAATGTTTGCCATTTTTGAATCATTTTTGTTGGACAAGCTAAGCTGTTGTTAAATACTCCCACTTTCCCGACTTTAAAATATTGAAAAAATATTATTGAAGAGTAGAGATTTAAATAGATTTCCAATTTATCTTCAGTCACAATTTTCCATAACATAAAAGTTTATATAAGAAATTACTGAGCTCTGAATCTGACGATTAATATAAACTATGTTACAAAAAGTAACCACACACTTCCATGTTACGTAAATAGAAAGCCACCTAACTTTGAAAGTAAGTTTTTTATGGAAAAATGTTAGTACAGATGAATCAAAGATGACACTCAAATCTCTCTAAATCCCAATTTTGAACAATATTCATTTAATATTTAAACAGTTATTGAAGTTGGAACATTTAACAACAGACACTGTGTCACATTCTTCCTTAACATTTTTTCTCCCAAAATTGATAAAAGCTGAAAAAATTATTATACAAACTTCAAAGATCACGCTATTTTAACAATTTATTATAACAATTGTGTTTTATCTTTTGAAGTGAATTTTCATAAATAGCAAATTTATATTTTATGATAAATTAAAGAAATGGTTTTATCATTAAATTTCACTTTATAATGTTTTGCAACACTAAATCAGAAAAAAAAATTAAATCCTCAAACGATTAATTATTCGGTCACATAAAGTGCAGCACATCACATGATAAATCTCAAATGGTTGATTGAGCATAATTATAAAAAAAATAAAATAAATACCCCCTCAAGCAGCTGCTTGCCACAGAGGTCTGACAGGAGCCTGTCAGTTTATATGCCACAATAGGAGATCTGAGAGGATGGCAGGACCTCAGCAGAAAACAACACGAACATCCATGCCTTACCTGGGACTCGAACCCAGGTCCCGTAGATCAGTAGCCAAGCGCGCTAACCACTCGGCCACGGGACGGCATACTTTTTTTATAATATTAAAAAAAAAAAAATACCCCCTCAGCAGCTGCTTGCCACAGAGGTCTGACAGGAGCCTGTCAGTTTATATGCCACAGTAGATCTGAGATGATGGCAGGACCTCAGCAGAAAACAACACGAACATCCATGCCTTACCCGGGACTCGAACCCAGGTCCTGTAGATCAGTAGCCAAGCGCGCTAACCACTCGGCCACGGGACGGCATACTTTTTTTATTTATTATATAAAAAAAAATACCCCCTCAAGCAGCTGCTTGCCACAGAGGTCTGACAGGAGCCTGTCAGTTTATATGCCACAGTAGGAGATCTGAGAGGATGGCAGGACCTCAGCAGAAAACAACACGAACATCCATGCCTTACCCGGGACTCGAACCCAGGTCCCGTAGATCAGTAGCCAAGCGCGCTAACCACTCGGCCACGGGACGGCATACCACAGGACGGCATACTTTTTTTATAATATAAAAAAAAATACCCGCTCAAGCAGCTGCTTGCCACAGAGGTCTGACAGGAGCCTGTCAGTTTATATGCCACAGTAGGAGATCTGAGAGGATGGCAGGACCTCAGCAGAAAACAACACGAACATCCATGCCTTACCCGGGACTCGAACCCAGGTCCCGTAGATCAGTAGCCAAGCGCGCTAACCACTCGGCCACGGGACGGCATACTTTTTTTTATATTATTAAAAAAAAAAATACCCCCTCAAGCAGCTGCTTGCCACAGAGGTCTGACAGGAGCCTGTACTTCCAATGATATGTATCCCAAGGACAAGATTATTCTTAACCCTTCCAGTGTCCAGCCTGAAAAACTGGTTTACATCCAAAGGCCAAATTTAACTTTAAAACTTTTTTGCCAAATAATTAGTGAAAGGAATTATGGCATGTTACGTGGCCGAGTGATTAGCACGCTTGGCTGCTGATCTAAGGGACCTGAGTTCGAGCCCCGGATTAGGCATGGATGTGTGTGTCGTTTTTCTGCTGAGGTCCTGCCATCCTCTCAGATCTCCTACTGTGGCGTATAAACTGACAGGCTCCTGTCAGACCTCTGTGGCAAGCAGCTGCTTGAGGGGGTATTTATTTATTTATTTATTATATGCCAAATTAATCAACATTTAATTCTGGATTTTCTGAAAATAAAATATTTATCAAAAAAGACCATATGTTTTATTTTAATAGGACTTTTTTTAGAGTCATGTAGTAAAAAAATGCATCTGGCAACACAAATAAAAATTTATATAAAAAAAAAAACTAATAGACAGAAATGATTATAATGCACATGAATAGAAAGGGTATTTATTTCTTTAAAAAAAATTCTTGTTTAAAGCAAACATTTCCTCCATTTTGAATTTTTTTTTCTCCATACTATAACTTTGAGAAAAAGTCCAGGCTTGTTACAGTTCAATAAACAAGTCACAATTTAGAATATTTTTAGTAAATAACTAATCAACAGAAATAGCTCATGTTATATACCAAATTAAAAAGAATTTAATTCTGAATTTTATTGAAGTAAAAAATTTGGACACTGTAGTAACATTAATTTTATTAACAATTTTTACAATGATATACCAAAAAAAAAGGTACACATTTCATAATTCTTCCAAAATCTTCCATTTTTAAAAAGTAGCAGTTCTTTGTTAATTATCAGGAGATTTCAAAAACTTTAAGGAAAAATTTGTTGATAATAGTTCAAATCAAACTTCTGAGCTTAAATTAGGGGATTGCTTTAGCATAGAATAACGTTAACAAACAAATTGGCAATGCCTTATATAACTTCCAAGAAATGGCAAACAGATGGCTTTAACAAATTATTTATGTCATAGTTTAATAAAATATGCATCAAATAAAAAAAAGATATATATTATTTATCAAGTTTAAATTACATATTTTTAAAAGATATCTATTAAAAAATTTTAAAATGGCAATTTTTATTTTTTTTTTTAAATCTTTTTTTTATTTCACTAAAAATGGATATATACATTCTGGACACTGGAAGGGTTAAATGTGGCTTAGAAGTCAAACTTAAGAATCCCTGATGAAAAAAATGGTAAGGTTAGACAAAGGTATCATCATTATGTGTGGTCGCCTTGCGAGTGTATGGGAAATTGTGTGAGAAGGGTTGGGTTGTTTTACCTCTGAGCGGCACTTTTTTGCACACCATGGGCTAAATGGCCAGGTCACATGGACCCCGAAGGCTCAGAGAAGGTTGGGGGAGGGGACCCACTGGAACAGCTGATGGGAGACAGATGGTAGCCTCCCGTCAAGGCCATCCAGCGTGTTCTTTAATGTGCACAGGGTATGGCTCTCCCGCACACGACACACAGCTTAACGTCCCATCCGACGGATGGCGGCCTTTCCAAGCCCATCAGTGTCCCCTACTGACCATGGGCAGGGCGGGGAATTTTGCGGAAATTGTGTGAGAAGAAATTGCATCAATTTGGCCATCTTATCTGGATGATAAATAGAATTATAGTCTTCTTATCCTTAAATTAAGCATCAAGTTCATCTTTCAAAGAAAGCAACTCAACTTCAGAAACTTATGATGAAGTTAAGAGAAAATGGCAATGTTTTACACCAAAAGAAAATATAAGTTTAAATGATGAACCCTCCCCCCCCCCCCCCCCCCCCAAAAAAAAAAAAGAATGGGAGCATGAAAAATATGTTGCCTTTCTTTCCATGGGGTGTTCCAAAAGGGGGAAAAAACTTTCTGGTGTTTTAACACCCATAATGGCAGACATTTTGAAATGGGCTCATCCAAATAGTGCTATTCCTTTGTCTTTAAAACCCTCTACCCTTTTCTGAAATTTCCTGGGCGTTAAAGGGTTAAAAAAAGACTAAAGGATTGAGAAAATGGGCTGGATTTAAAATGATGTGAGTGGAAGTGAAAAATATTAAAGAGGATCTTATTGGAAAATGATAAAAAATTCAAATCAACTGCTTTTGAAGTATATTTATATACTTGTAAATTTTTTTTCTGCAACAAATGCAATTAATTGTTGCTTAGGATGGATCTATAAGGAGAAACAAATTGTAGAATCTAGTTGGTTCTCTGTAGCCTAGGAGTGATTAATTCTTAATTAATCACTCCTAGGTTATTAATTCTTGAGAAAGAATTTTGTGCAAAAATATTGGGTCAAAGTTTGTTTCAAGTCCACTAGGTGTCACTAATCAAAAGTTGTTATCACATTGATTTTAAGGCACAATTTTAACCAGAGACAATTTTGTTTCCTGCAGTGTATTTTATGGGCATTATATACACTTCATCTTTAAGTTATACTAATATTTTTGATAATCTTTTGAAGGTGATTTAAATATTTTGTGGAAAAAATTTCACTGACATACAGAACTTGAACCCGTATCTCTCCAGAAACATGCCAGAGTATTCTTACTAATTGAACTAATGCCAGTTCATCTTTTTACCACTAATTTAAGACTCTAAACTCTTCACCAATGATTTTCGATGCCTACCATTGGTGCCATCTGTGATCTGTGGGTGGCAACTATTTCTTTTTACATTGCACTGAGTAAGATGGAAATAATAAAGTCTCTTCATGCTATTTAGCATTATTAATGATTTAAACATGTGAAAATCACAGTGTTATCTGGTTGACGCGGGGTAGGTGTGGCTCAGTCGGTAGCGCACCAGGCTCATAATCTATAGTTCCCAGGTTCGAGTCCCAGCTGGGTCAGCGTTGAGATTTATCTCCGCAAAATTCCCCGCCCTGCCCACGGTCAGTAGGGGACACCGATGGGCTTGGAAAGGCTGCCGTCCATCGGATGGGACATTAAGCCGTGGCCCCGTGTGTGGGAGAGCCATACCCTGTGCACGTTAAAGAACACGCTGGATGGCCTTGACGGGAGGCTACCATCTGTCTCCCAACAGCTGTTCCAGTGGGTCCCCTCCCCCAACCTTCTCTGAGCCTTCAGGGTCAATGTGACCTGGCCATTTAGCCCATGGTGTGCAAAAAAGTGCCACTCAGAGGTAAAACAACCCAACCCAACAACTGGTTGATGTTTTAATGCCAATATATCAATAAATATTTTGTGGAAAAAAAATTCGCTGATATACAGGACTTGAACCCGGATCTCTCCAGCAACATTACTCAGCGCAATATAAAAAGAAATAGTTCACCCTGTAGATCATAGATGGTGCCAACGGTAGGCACTGAAAATCATCGGTGAAGAGTTTAGAGACTTAAATTAGTGGAAAAAAGATGAGCCGGCATTAGTTCAATTTTAAGAATACTCTGGCATGTTTATGGAGAGATTATTTTTTCCCCGCAAAATATTTATTGATATATTGATGTTAAAATGTCAACCAGGTAATACTGTGATTGTCACCTATGTTTAGATGGTGATTTAATTGTATGTAAATTCAAGTTGACGACTGCTCATACTACCGATGACCAATCACATGTATAAAGTGACTGTTAATCTCAATATATATACATATACACTATAAACATAATAAAATTAAATTTTTTAAAACAGCTTCAGAAATTTACAATATATACTTCAAAATCAGTTGGTTTTCTTTTTTTTGTACAAAATTGAAAGATTAAACATTATTCAGCTGAGAGTAACAAAACAACTTGCCTCCTTTTCTGAATATAAAGATTTAGCCACAATATCTAACAGCATCCTAGTCTCTGCTTGGAATTCCAGCTTTTCAGCAGCACCTTTAAAAAACAGAATTAGGAGACAAATAAGTTTATTTAGCAAAATGTAGCAAATTGAGCAAATAAATATTTTAATTTTGTAACAATATAAATGGAAAGTGCATATCTAAAATGCTGGCATTGTACACATGGAAAACTGTTGGCAATTCATAAAAAGTTAACACTCAATGATTTTTTTTTTCATTTAGACTGACTTGAAGATTAGAATAGTGAAATGGCACCAAGTTGGTTGGTTGGTTGTTTTACCTCTGAGCGGTACTTTTTTGCACACCATGGGCTAAATGGCCAGGTCACATGGACCCCAAAGGCTCAGAGAAGGTTGGGGGAGGGGACCCACTGGAACAGCTGTTGGGAGACAGATGATAGCCTCCCGTCAAGGCCATCCAGCGTGTTCTTTAACATGCACAGGGTATGGCTCTCCCACACACGAGGCCAAGGCTTACCGTCCCACTGACGGATGGCGGTCTTTCTAAGCCCATCAGTGTCCCCTACTGACCGTGGGCAGGGCGGGGAATTTTGCGGAGATAAATCTCAACGCTGACCCAGCTGGGACTCGAACCTGGGAACTACAGATTACGAGCCTGGCGCACTACCGACTGAGCCACTCCCGGCCCTTATTTCAAATGCAAACACAATATAAATACAATTATTTTAAATATATGCTATAATATATGTAGCAGATAATATTGAGAAAAAATAAACTCTTTTTATAACAGAAGAAGTATGCAGAGTAATGAGTAATGAAGTTTGTCACCAATTGAAAGTTTGTAAATGAACTTGTGGGTTGGGCTGTATTACCTCTGAGCAGCACTTTTTTTGCCCACAATGGGCTAAATGGCCAGGTCACAAGGACTCCAGGGTCTCAGAGGTTATGGAAAAGGGATCTACTGGACAGCTATTAGGAGATATGGTAGCCTCCCATCAGGGCTATCCAGTTTGTTCTTTAATGTTCACAGGGTATGGCTCTCCCGAACACAGATATGTGCACAGTAAGTGCCATGGGGACGTATAAAACTGCAATAAAGCTTTATGTCCCATCCAACAGATGGTGGCCTTTCTAAACCCATTGGTGTCCCCTAATGACAGAGGACAAGTGATAGTTTTGGGGAGATAAATTTAAATGCTGACCGGGGGGGGGGGGGGGGGGGGCCTAGAACCTGGAAATTGCAGATTATGTCTGGTGCACTATTGATTGAACCACCACGATCCCAAAAAACTTGTGACTCCACACAATACAAGAGGCCTACTAAGCAGAAGAAGCCCTTTCAGAAGCTATACTGAATCTTAGGGGGGAGGGGAGGGGGGGCTCAGTCGGTAGCACGCCAGACTCGTAATCTGCAGTTCCCAGCTTCAAGTCCCAATTGGGCCAGCATTGAGATTTTTCTCTGCAACACTCCCTGCCCTGTCCACGGTCAGTAGGGGACACCGATGGACTTGGAAAGGCCACTGTCCGTCGGATGGGATGTTAAGCCATGGCCCCGTGTGTGGGAGAGCCATACCCTGTGCACGTTAAAGAACACGCTGGATTGGCTTGATGGGAGGCTACTATCGGTCTCCCAAAGCTGTTCCAGTGGGTTTCCTCCCCCAACCTTCTCTGAGCATTCAGGTTACTTGTGACCTGGCCATTTAGCCCATGGTGTGAAAAAAAAGTGCCGTTCAGAGGTAAAACAACCCAACCCAACTGAATCTCAGGAATTTCTCAGTCCAACAATTTGCAAGAATTTTTCCTAAACCACAGAATTTTCAGATAATGGAATAAAACATAATAATAAAATAAAGTAATATACAAAAAGAGTTTAATCAGAATAATTTTCCAAAGATTTTTGAAGGAAGTTTGGTTGTTTTGCTTCTGAGTGGCACTTTTTTGCAAACAATGGGCTAAATGACCAGGCTACAAGGACCCTGAAAGCTCAGAGAAGGAGAGGACCTACTGGAACAGGCTGTTGGGGAACAGTTAGTAACCTCCCATTAAGGCCATCCAGGTTGTTCCTTAATGTGCACAGGGTACGACTCTCCTGGTCATGGGACCATGGCTAAATGTCCCATCCAATGGACGACGTCTTTTCCAAGCCCATCGGTGTCCCCTATTGACCATGGGCAGGACAGTGAGTTTTACAGAGATAAATCTCAACGGTGACCCAGCTAGGACTCAAACCTAGGAACTGCAGATTACGAGCCTGGTGTGCTACCGACTAAGCCATTTGAAGGAAATAAGATCCATCTTTTTAATTTTTCAGATGTGAAATTTTACTGCTTCCCCATCTAATTCTCCCTGTTGTTTTTTGCCAGTCTTTTGATTATCAGTTTGTTGGTTGGTTGGTTTGTGGATATTTGTCAAAATAGTTCTATCATTTTGAACATAACCTAAACCCTAACCTCCAGGCTGATCATATCAAGTTATATATCAAATGAAAGAGTTTATGGTGTGTATCATAGGTTATAGAAACTTTGACAATTTTTCTTCTCAAACCCCGGGACAGAGGTGGCTCAGTCGGTAGCACACCAGGCTCGTAATCTGAGGTTCCCAGGTTCGAGTCCCAGCTGGGTCAGCGTTGAGATTTATCTCCGCAAAATTCCCCGCCCTGCCCACGGTCAGTAGGGGACACCGATGGGCTTGGAAAGGCCACCGTCCGTCGGATGGGATGTTAACCCATGGCCCCGTGTGCAGGAGAGCCATACCCTGTGCACGTTAAAGAACACGCTGGATGGCCTTGACGGGAGGCTACCATATGTCTCCCAAAGCTGTTCCAGTGGGTCTCCTCCTCCAACCTTCTCTGAGCCTTCGGGGTCCTTGTGACCAGGCCATTTAGCCCATGGTGTGCAAAAAAGTGCCACTCAGAGGTAAAAC
>JAWZYU010000108.1:0-263000 GCA_038380435.1 Ryuthela nishihirai | reverse complement strand
ATCTCATGCTAATCATAAAATCCAATCCATAAAATTCAATGATTAGGTAGGAGATCGTCAAAAAAGACGAAAGACGATTTTTAAACCTATTCTTAAAACGTGTTAAAAGACGCTCTCCTACCTATTAGTAAAACATTTTAAAAGATGGTTTCCTACATACTCATAAAACTTCATGAAACAGAGTGTCTTACCTACTCATAAAGACGTCTTCCTCCTATTCATAAAGTTTCATAAAAGACGTCTTCCTCCTATTCATAAAGCTTCATAAAAGACGTCTTCCTCCTACTCTTAAACTTCATAAAAGACATCTTCCTCCTATTCATAAAGTTTCATAAAAGACGTCTTCCTCCTACTCTTAAAGCTTCATAAAAGACGTCATCCTACTATTCATTAAGCTTCATAAAAGACGTCTTCCTCCTACTCTTAAAGATTCATAAAAAACGTCTTCCTCCTATTCATAAAGCTTCATAAAAGACGTCTTCCTCCTATTCACAAAGTTTCATAAAAGACGTCTTCCTCCTATTCATAAAGCTTCATAAAAGACGTCTTCCTCCTACTTTTAAAGCTTCATAAAAGACGTCTTCCTCCTATTCAATAAGTCTCATAAAAGACGTCTTCCTCCAATTCATACAGCTTCATAAAAGACGTCTTCCTCCTACTTTTAAAGCTTCATAAAAGACGTCTTCATCCTATTCATAAAGCATCATAAAAGACATCTTCCTCCTATTCATAAAGCTTCATAAAAGACGTCTTCCTCCTATTCATAAAGTTTCATAAAAGACGTCTTCATCCTATTCATAAAGCTTCATAAAAGACGTCTTCCTACTATCCATAAAACTTCATAAACGACGTCTTCCTCCTACTTTTAAAGCTTCATAAAAGAAGTCTTCCTCCTACTCTGAAAGCATCATAAAAGACGTCTTCCTTCTATTCATAAAGCTTCATAAAAGACGTCTTCCTCCTATTCATAAAGCTTCATAAAAGACGTCTTCCTCCTACTCTTAAACTTCATAAAAGACATCTTCCTCCTATTCATAAAGCTTCATAAAAGACGTCTTCCTCCTACTCTTAAAGCGTCATAAAAACGTCTTCCTCCTATTCATAAAGCTTCATAAAAGACGTCTTCCTCCTACTCTGAAAGCATCATAAAAGACGTCTTCCTCCTATTCATAAAGCTTCATAAAAGACGTCTTCCTCCTATTCATAAAGCTTCATAAAAGACGTCTTCCTCCTACTCTTAAACTTCATAAAAGACATCTTCCTCCTATTCATAAAGTTTCATAAAAGACGTCTTCATCCTATTCATAAAGCTTCATAAAAGACGTCTTCCTACTATCCATAAAACTTCATAAAAGACGTCTTCTTCCTACTCTGAAAGCATCATAAAAGACGTCTTCCTCCTATTCATAAAGCTTCATAAAAGACGTCTTCCTCCTACTTTTAAAGCTTCAAAAAAGACGTCTTCCTCCTATTCATAAAGTTTCATAAAAGACGTCTTCCTCCTATTCATAAAGTTTCATAAAAGACATCTTCCTCCTACTTTTAAAGCTTCATAAAAGACGTCTTCATCCTATTCATAAAACATCATAAAAGACATCTTCCTCCTATTCATAAAGCTTCATAAAAGACGTCTTCCTCCTATTCATAAAGTTTCATAAAAGACGTCTTCATCCTATTCATAAAGCTTCATAAAAGACGTCTTCCTACTATCCATAAAACTTCATAAACGACGTCTTCCTCCTACTTTTAAAGCTTCATAAAAGACGTCTTCCTCCTACTCTGAAAGCATCATAAAAGACGTCTTCCTTCTATACATAAAGCTTCATAAAAGACGTCTTCCTCCTACTGTTAAAGCGTCATAAAAAACGTCTTCCTCCTATTCATAAAGCTTCATAAAAGACGTCTTCCTCCTACTGTGAAAGCATCATAAATGACGTCTTCCTCCTATTCATAAAGCTTCATAAAAGACATCTTCCTCCTATTCATAAAGTTTCATAAAAGACGTCTTCCGCCTATTCATAAAGCTTCATAAAAGACGTCTTCCTCCTACTCTGAAAGCATCATAAAAGACGTCTTCCTCCTATTCATAAAGCTTCATAAAAGACGTCTTCCTCCTATTCATAAAGCTTCATAAAAGACGTCTTCCTCCTACTCTTAAACTTCATAAAAGACATCTTCCTCCTATTCATAAAGCTTCATAAAAGACGTCTTCCTCCTACTTTTAAAGCTTCATAAAAAACGTCTTCCTCCTATTCATAAAGCTTCATAAAAGACGTCTTCCTCCTATTCATAAAGTTTCATAAAAGACGTCTTCCTCCTATTCATAAAGCTTCATAAAAGACGTCTCCTCCTACTTTTAAAGCTTCATAAAAGACGTCTTCCTCCTATTCATAAAGCTTCATAAAAGACGTCTTCCTCCTATTCATAAAGCTTCATAAAAGACGTCTTCCTCCTATTCATAAAGCTTCATAAAAGACGTCTTCCTCCTACTCTTAAACTTCATAAAAGACATCTTCCTCCTATTCATAAAGCTTCATAAAAGACGTCTTCCTCCTACTTTTAAAGCTTCATAAAAAACGTCTTCCTCCTATTCATAAAGCTTCATAAAAGACGTCTTCCTCCTATTCATAAAGCTTCATAAAAGACGTCTTCCTCCTATTCATAAAGCTTCATAAAAGACGTCTTCCTCCTACTTTTAAAGCTTCAAAAAAGACGTCTTCCTCCTATTCATAAAGTTTCATAAAAGACGTCTTCCTCCTATTCATAAAGTTTCATAAAAGACGTCTTCCTCCTATTCATAAAGCTTCATGAAAGACGTCTTCCTCCTACTTTTAAAGCTTCATAAAAGACGTCTTCATCCTATTAATAAAGCATCATAAAAGACATCTTCTTCCTATTCATAAAGCTTCATAAAAGACGTCTTCCTCCTATTCATAAAGTTTCATAAAAGACGTCTTCATCCTATTCATAAAGCTAAATAAAAGATGTCTTCCTACTATCCATAAAACTTCATAAACGACGTCTTCCTCCTACTTTTAAAGCTTCATAAAAGACGTCTTCCTCCTACTCTGAAAGCATCATAATAGACGTCTTCCTTCTATTCATAAAGCTTCATAAAAGACGTCTTCCTCCTACTCTTAAAGCGTCATAAAAAACGTCTTCTTCCTATTCATAAAGCTTCATAAAAGACGTCTTCCTCCTACTCTGAAAGCATCATAAAAGACGTCTTCCTCCTATTCATAAAGCTTCATAAAAGACGTCTTTCTCCTATTCATAAAGCTTCATAAAAGACGTCTTCCTCCTACTCTTAAACTTCATAAAAGACATCTTTCTCCTATTAATAAAGCTTCATAAAAAAACGTCTTCCTCCTACTCTTAAAGCTTCATAAAAAACGTCTTCCTCCTATTCATAAAGCTTCATAAAAGACGTCTTCCTCCTATTCATAAAGTTTCATAAAGACGTCTTCATCCTATTCATAAAGCTTCATAAAAGACGTCTTCCTACTATCCATAAAACTTCATAAAAGACGTCTTCCTCCTACTTTTAAAGCTTCATAAAAGACGTCTTCCTCCTACTCTGAAAGCATCATAAAAGACGTCTTCCTTCTATTCATAAAGTTTCATAAAAGCGTCTTCCTCCTACTCTTAAAGCTTCATAAAAGACGTCATCCTCCTATTCATTAAGCTTCATAAAAGACGTTTTCCTCCTACTCTTAAAGCTTCATAAAAAACGTCTTCCTCCTATTCATAAAGCATCATAAAAGACATCTTCCTCCTATTCATAAAGTTTCATAAAAGACGTCTTCCTCCTACTCTTAAAGCTTCATAAAAGACGTCATCATCCTATTCATTAAGCTTCATAAAAGACATCTTCCTCCTATTCATAAAGCTTCATAAAAGACGTCTTCCTCCTATTCATAAAGCTTCATAAAAGACGTCTTCCTCCTACTCTGAAAGCATCATAAAAGACGTCTTCCTCCTATTCATAAAGTTTCATAAAAGACGTCTTCATCCTATTCATAAAGCTTCATAAAAGACGTCTTCCTACTATCCATAAAACTTCATAAACGACGTCGTCCTCCTACTTTTAAAGCTTCATAAAAGACGTCTTCCTCCTACTCTGAAAGCATCATAAAAGACGTCTTCCTTCTATTCATAAAGCTTCATAAAAGACGTCTTCCTCCTATTCATAAAGCTTCATAAAAGACGTCTTCCTCCTACTCTGAAAGCATCATAAAAGAGTCTTCCTCCTATTCATAAAGCTTCATAAAAGACGTCTTCCTCCTACTCTTAAACTTCGTAAAAGACATTTTCCTCCTATTCATAAAGCTTCATAAAAGACGTCATCCTCCTACTCTTTAAAGCTTCATAAAAGACGTGTTCCTACTACTCTTCAAGCTTCATAAAAGACGTCATCCTCCTATTCATTAAGCTTCATAAAAGACGTCTTCCTCCTACTCTTAAAGCTTCATAAAAAACTTCTTCCTCCTATTCATAAAGCTTCATAAAAGACGTCTTCCTCCTATTCATAAAGTTTCATAAAAGACGTCTTCATCCTATTCATAAAGCTTCGTAAAAGACGTCTTCCTCCTATTCATAAAGCTTCATAAAAGACGTCTTCCTCCTATTCATAAAGTTTCATAAAAGACGTCTTCATCCTATTCATAAAGCTTCATAAAAGACGTCTTCCTACTATCCATAAATCTTCATAAACGACGTCTTCCTCCTACTTTTAAAGCTTCATAAAAGACGTCTTCCTCCTATTCTGAAAGCATCATAAATGACGTCTTCCTTCTATTCATAAAGCTTCATAAAAGACGTCTTCCTCCTATTCATAAAGCTTCATAAAAGACGTCTTCCTCCTACTCTGAAAGCATCATAAAAGACGTCTTCCTCCTATTCATAAAGCTTCATAAAAGACGTCTTCCTCCTATTCATAAAGCTTCATAAAAGACGTCTTCCACCTACTCTTAAACTTCATAAAAGACATCTTCCTCCTATTCATAAAGCTTCATAAAAGACGTCTTCCTCCTATTCATAAAGCTTCATAAAAGACGTCTTCCTCCTATTCATAAAGCTTCATAAAAGTCTTCCTCCTACTCTTAAACTTCATAAAAGACATCTTCCTCCTATTCATAAAGCTTCATAAAAGACGTCTTCCTCCTATTCATAAAGCTTCATAAAAGACGTCTTCCTCCTATTCATAAAGCTTCATAAAAGACGTCTTCCTCCTACTCTGAAAGCATCATAAAAGACGTCTTCCTCCTATTCATAAAGCTTCATAAAAGACGTCTTCCTCCTATTCATAAAGCTTTATAAAAGACGTCTTCCTCCTACTCTTAAACTTCATAAAAGACATCTTCCTCCTATTCATAAAGCTTCATAAAAGACGTCTTCCTCCTACTCTTAAAGCTTCATAAAAAACGTCTTCCTCCTATTCATAAAGTTTCATAAAAGACGTCTTCCTCCTATTCATAAAGTTTCATAAAAGACGTCTTCCTCCTATTCATAAAGCTTCATAAAAGACGTCTTCCTCCTACTTTTAAAGCTTCATAAAAGACGTCTTCCTCCTATTCATAAAGCTTCATAAAAGACGTCTTCCTCCTATTCATAAAAGTTTCATAAAAGACGTCTTCATCCTATTCATAAAGCTTCATAAAAGACGTCTTCCTACTATCCATAAAACTTCATAAACGACGTCTTCCTCCTACTTTTAAAGCTTCATAAAAGACGTCTTCCTCCTACTCTGAAAGCATCATAAAAAACGTCTTCCTTCTATTCATAAAGCTTCATAAAAGACGTCTTCCTCCTACTCTTAAAGCGTCATAAAAAACGTCTTCCTCCTATTCATAAAGCTTCATAAAAGACGTCTTCCTCCTACTCTGAAAGCATCATAAAAGACGTCTTCCTCCTATTCATAAAGCTTCATAAAAGACGTCTTCATCCTATTCATAAAGCTTCATAAAAGACGTCTTCCTACTATCCATAAAACTTCATAAAAGACGTCTTCCTCCTACTTTTAAAGCTTCATAAAAGACGTCTTCCTCCTATTCATAAAAGTTTCATAAAAGACGTCTTCATCCTATTCATAAAGCTTCATAAAAGACGTCTTCCTACTATCCATAAAACTTCATAAACGACGTCTTCCTCCTACTTTTAAAGCTTCATAAAAGACGTCTTCCTCCTACTCTGAAAGCATCATAAAAAACGTCTTCCTTCTATTCATAAAGCTTCATAAAAGACGTCTTCCTCCTACTCTTAAAGCGTCATAAAAACGTCTTCCTCCTATTCATAAAGCTTCATAAAAGACGTCTTCCTCCTACTCTGAAAGCATCATAAAAGACGTCTTCCTCCTATTCATAAAGTTTCATAAAAGACGTCTTCATCCTATTCATAAAGCTTCATAAAAGACGTCTTCCTACTATCCATAAAACTTCATAAACGACGTCGTCCTCCTACTTTTAAAGCTTCATAAAAGACGTCTTCCTCCTACTCTGAAAGCATCATAAAAGACGTCTTCCTTCTATTCATAAAGCTTCATAAAAGACGTCTTCCTCCTATTCATAAAGCTTCATAAAAGACGTCTTCCTCCTACTCTGAAAGCATCATAAAAGAGTCTTCCTCCTATTCATAAAGCTTCATAAAAGACGTCTTCCTCCTACTCTTAAACTTCGTAAAAGACATTTTCCTCCTATTCATAAAGCTTCATAAAAGACGTCATCCTCCTACTCTTTAAAGCTTCATAAAAGACGTGTTCCTACTACTCTTCAAGCTTCATAAAAGACGTCATCCTCCTATTCATTAAGCTTCATAAAAGACGTCTTCCTCCTACTCTTAAAGCTTCATAAAAAACTTCTTCCTCCTATTCATAAAGCTTCATAAAAGACGTCTTCCTCCTATTCATAAAGTTTCATAAAAGACGTCTTCATCCTATTCATAAAGCTTCATAAAAGACGTCTTCCTCCTATTCATAAAGCTTCATAAAAGACGTCTTCCTCCTATTCATAAAGTTTCATAAAAGACGTCTTCATCCTATTCATAAAGCTTCATAAAAGACGTCTTCCTACTATCCATAAATCTTCATAAACGACGTCTTCCTCCTACTTTTAAAGCTTCATAAAAGACGTCTTCCTCCTATTCTGAAAGCATCATAAATGACGTCTTCCTTCTATTCATAAAGCTTCATAAAAGACGTCTTCCTCCTATTCATAAAGCTTCATAAAAGACGTCTTCCTCCTACTCTGAAAGCATCATAAAAGACGTCTTCCTCCTATTCATAAAGCTTCATAAAAGACGTCTTCCTCCTATTCATAAAGCTTCATAAAAGACGTCTTCCTCCTACTCTTAAACTTCATAAAAGACATCTTCCTCCTATTCATAAAGCTTCATAAAAGACGTCTTCCTCCTATTCATAAAGCTTCATAAAAGACGTCTTCCTCCTATTCATAAAGCTTCATAAAAGTCTTCCTCCTACTCTTAAACTTCATAAAAGACATCTTCCTCCTATTCATAAAGCTTCATAAAAGATGTCTTCCTCCTATTCATAAAGCTTCATAAAAGGCGTCTTTCTCCTACTCTTAAACTTCATAAAAGACATCTTCCTCCTATTCATAAAGCTTCATAAAAGACGTCTTCCTCCTATTCATAAAGCTTCATAAAAGACGTCTTCCTCCTATTCATAAAGCTTCATAAAAGACGTCTTCCTCCTACTTTTAAAGCTTCATAAAAGACGTCTTCCTCCTATTCATAAAGTTTCATAAAAGACGTCTTCCTCCTATTCATAAAGCTTCATAAAAGACATCTTTCTCCTACTTTTAAAGCTTCATAAAAGACGTTTTCATCCTATTCATAAAGCATCATAAAAGGCATCTTCCTCCTATTCATAAAGCTTCATAAAAGACGTCTTCCTCCTATTCATAAAGTTTCATAAAAGACGTCTTCATCCTATTCATAAAGCTTCATAAAAGACGTCTTCCTACTATCCATAAAACTTCATAAACGACGTCTTCCTCCTACTTTTAAAGCTTCATAAAAGACGTCTTCCTCCTACTCTGAAAGCATCATAAAAGACGTCTTCCTTCTATTCATAAAGCTTCATAAAAGACGTCTTCCTACTATCCATAAAACTTCATAAACGACGTCTTCCTCCTACTTTTAAAGCTTCATAAAAGACGTCTTCCTCCTACTCTGAAAGCATCATAAAAGACGTCTTCCTTCTATTCATAAAGCTTCATAAAAGACGTCTTCCTCCTATTCATAAAGCTTCATAAAAGACGTCTTCCTCCTACTCTGAAAGCATCATAAAAGACGTCTTCCTCCTATTCATAAAGCTTCATAAAAGACGTCTTCCTCCTATTCATAAAGCTTTATAAAAGACGTCTTCCTCCTACTCTTAAACTTCATAAAAGACATCTTCCTCCTATTCATAAAGCTTCATAAAAGACGTCTTCCTCCTACTCTTAAAGCTTCATAAAAAACGTCTTCCTCCTATTCATAAAGTTTCATAAAAGACGTCTTCCTCCTATTCATAAAGTTTCATAAAAGACGTCTTCCTCCTATTCATAAAGCTTCATAAAAGACGTCTTCCTCCTACTTTTAAAGCTTCATAAAAGACGTCTTCCTCCTATTCATAAAGCTTCATAAAAGACGTCTTCCTCTTATTCATAAAGTTTCATAAAAGACGTCTTCATCCTATTCATAAAGCTTCATAAATGACGTCTTCCTACTATCCATAAAACTTCATAAAAGACGTCTTCCTCCTACTTTTAAAGCTTCATAAAAGACGTCTTCCTCCTATTCATAAAAGTTTCATAAAAGACGTCTTCATCCTATTCATAAAGCTTCATAAAAGACGTCTTCCTACTATCCATAAAACTTCATAAACGACGTCTTCCTCCTACTTTTAAAGCTTCATAAAAGACGTCTTCCTCCTACTCTGAAAGCATCATAAAAAACGTCTTCCTTCTATTCATAAAGCTTCATAAAAGACGTCTTCCTCCTACTCTTAAAGCGTCATAAAAAACGTCTTCCTCCTATTCATAAAGCTTCATAAAAGACGTCTTCCTCCTACTCTGAAAGCATCATAAAAGACGTCTTCCTCCTATTCATAAAGCTTCATAAAAGACGTCTTCATCCTATTCATAAAGCTTCATAAAAGACGTCTTCCTACTATCCATAAAACTTCATAAAAGACGTCTTCCTCCTACTTTTAAAGCTTCATAAAAGACGTCTTCCTCCTATTCATAAAAGTTTCATAAAAGACATCTTCCTCCTATTCATAAAGCTTCATAAAAGACGTCTTCCTCCTATTCATAAAGCTTCATAAAAGACGTCTTCCTCCTACTTTTAAAGCTTCATAAAAGACGTCTTCCTCCTATTCATAAAGTTTCATAAAAGACGTCTTCCTCCTATTCATAAAGCTTCATAAAAGACATCTTCCTCCTACTTTTAAAGCTTGATAAAAGACGTTTTCATCCTATTCATAAAGCATCATAAAAGGCATCTTCCTCCTATTCATAAAGCTTCATAAAAGACGTCTTCCTCCTATTCATAAAGTTTCATAAAAGACGTCTTCATCCTATTCATAAAGCTTCATAAAAGACGTCTTCCTACTATCCATAAAACTTCATAAAAGACGTCTTCCTCCTACTTTTAAAGCTTCATAAAAGACGTCTTCCTCCTATTCATAAAAGTTTCATAAAAGACATCTTCCTCCTATTCATAAAGCTTCATAAAAGACGTCTTCCTCCTATTCATAAAGCTTCATAAAAGACGTCTTCCTCCTATTCATAAAGCTTCATAAAAGACGTCTTCCTCCTACTTTTAAAGCTTCATAAAAGACGTCTTCCTCCTATTCATAAAGTTTCATAAAAGACGTCTTCCTCCTATTCATAAAGCTTCATAAAAGACATCTTCCTCCTACTTTTAAAGCTTGATAAAAGACGTTTTCATCCTATTCATAAAGCATCATAAAAGGCATCTTCCTCCTATTCATAAAGCTTCATAAAAGACGTCTTCCTCCTATTCATAAAGTTTCATAAAAGACGTCTTCATCCTATTCATAAAGCTTCATAAAAGACGTCTTCCTACTATCCATAAAACTTCATAAACGACGTCTTCCTCCTACTTTTAAAGCTTCATAAAAGACGTCTACCTCCTACTCTGAAAGCATCATAAAAGACGTCTTCCTCCTATTCATAAAGCTTCATAAAAGACGTCTTCCTCCTACTCTTAAACTTCATAAAAGACATCTTCCTCCTATTCATAAAGCTTCATAAAAGACGTCATCCTCCTACTCTTTAAAGCTTCATAAAAGACGTCATCTTCCTACTCTTAAAGCGTCATAAAAGACGTCTTCCTCCTACTCTTACAGCTTCATAAAAGACGTTTCCTCCTATTCATAAAGCTTCATAAAAGACGTCTTCCTCCTATTCATAAAGCTTCATAAAAGACGTCTTCCTCCTGTTCATAAGGCTTCATAAAAGACGTCTTCCGCCTATTCATAAAGCTTCATAAAAGACGTCTTCCTCCTACTCTTAAACTTCATAAAAGACATCTTCCTCCTATTCATAAAGCTTCATAAAAGACGTCTTCCTCCTATTCATAAAGCTTCATAAAAGACGTCTTCCTCCTATTCATAAAGCTTCATAAAAGACGTCTTCCTCCTATTCATAAAGCTTCATAAAAGACGTCTTCCTCCTATTCATAAAGCTTCATAAATGACGTCTTCCTCCTATTCTTAAAGCGTCATAAAAGACGTCTTCCTCCTACTCTTAAAGCGTCATAAAAGAAGCTCTCCTACCCTAGATGGCAGAAGTTTCTCCTCATATGCGTACGTAATGAATATCTGACCTACATTTCGAGTTTCGTAAGCTTTAATTGCGCCTCTAACGATGGAAATTTTCGCAATTTTCTAAATTTTTCACGAATATTGCAAACGATCTGCTTGGACTAGAAATTTGATATTTGCGTGGTGTCATGCGATGACCAAGGGGTTTACATTGGCAGTAATAATTTGTCCCTTCACCCCCAGGGTGGGTGGGAAAACGAAAATTACAAAAAACTTGAAGTAACTATGCAAACGATATATTTTTGCTGGAAACTATAAATTCTGATGAATGAAGAACAGAATAATTGAGAGTTGGATGTTTTAATTAAATTACAAATTATTAAAATTCGACCTGCTGCTCTTTATTTTTGTAAATTCAGTACCAGATTTCAAAATTTTCGATATATTTCAACATGATAAAAATAAATAAGTAATTTTATTTTATACGCAATGGGTGGTGTGCCCCCTTAACTCTAGGAATAACAAACTCCAAACTTTTCATTTTAAGGGATAAATGTTTTTTGCGTTTTTAACGCCAACGATACAAAATTACTTACATTTTCAAACCACCTAGTAGTTCAAATTACCGTCTTTAAAGGGTGCAAAATTTGGAAATTTAGAAAATTTCAATTTTTTTTTTAAAGGAGCGTGAAATATTTGCCAGAGGTGATATGTTGTCTGGTATTTCGTCCATCCCCCCCCCCCCATTGTATCAGTGAAAGGGCTCACCAAAACTTTTAGCTGCCACTGTTTAGAAAGAAACCGTTTCCGTAAGACCCTTTTCTGTAAAATTTGATCCACTTTCTATGCAGACTTTAACAATGCTTAAAGGGCGGGGTGGCTCAGTCGGTAGCGCGCCAGGCTCGTAATCTGTAGTTCCCAGGTTCGAGTCTCAGCTGGGTCAGCGTTGAGATTTATCTCCGCAAAATTTTCCGCCCTGCCCATGGTCAGTAGGGGACACCGATGGGCTTGGAAAGGCCGCCGTCCGTCGGATGGGACGTTAAGCCGTGGCCCCGTGTGCGGGAGAGCCATACCCTGTGCACGTTAAAGAACACACTGGATGGCCTTGACGGGAGGCTACCCTCTGTCTTCCAACAGCTGTTCTAGTGGGTCCCCTCCCCAAACTTCTCTGAGCCTTCGGGGTCCATGTGACCTGGCCATTTAGCCCATGGTGTGCAAAAAAGTGCCGCTCAGAGGTAAAACAACCCAACCAATGCTTAAAAATTCCAAGTGTTCAAGAAATCCGCCATGATTTATTCTTTTTCTGCAGCCTTGAAGTGATTTCATTGTAATTTTGATATTTTTTTTTTACACAGAGAAATTTAATAAAAAACAAGTACGGATTAACTAATTCACAATTTGGAAAAGTACAACTCAATATCCTTAATATTATTTTTCTCACAAAGTCTGTTTCGTTAACAAATCTATCATTTCTTTTCTCTTCAGGAAACGTAACAAAGGAATCAAGATAAGTTCAGAAGTCCTGTAAGACAAAAAAAGTCGTAGAGGAAGATTAAGCTTTCCCTATATATTACATCTGATAACTGAGCCGCAAATCGGTCGTGGCGTTGCCACTAAATCAACAGAAATGTGACAGCATAAATACCTGGTTGCCATTAATTACTCTCAACCTCGCTGATCGTTCTGTGTTGACGTCACCACCGACGAAACGTTTCCAGCCGGGATTATTTGCTCGCCATTTTTCTCCTTTCTTTTCCGTAATTAGGCCTTTATTTCCCTTCCATTAAAAGAATCGTTACCTGACGTCTTTTGCACTTATCTAGAAAGGCAGCTGGCATCAGAGGCACGAGCACTTGGCCTCTCGAGTGCTCTGTGAGGTAAAGGCCTTGACGTGAGGAAATGTAAACAAAGGAGATGATTAAGGTGGAGTCATTTGGAAGTAAAACTGTCGCTAGCAGTGGAGGAAAAAGTCTGCGAAAGGTAATCACCCACATTTCGGATATTCGTTCCGAAATATATTTCCAACTCTTTAAATTGCCATTGCGTGTGCGGGAGAGCCATACCCTGTGCACGTTAAAGAACATGCTGGATGGCCTTGATGGGAGGCTACCATCTGTCTCCCAACAGCTATTCCAGTGGGTCCCCTTCCCCAACCTACTCTAAGACTTCGGGGTCCATGTGACCTGGCCATTTAGCCCATAGTGTGCAAAAAGGTGCCGCTCAGAGGTAAAACAACCCAAAGTTAAAGAACACGCTGGATGGCCTTGACGGGAGGCTACCATCTGTCTCCCAACAGTTGTTCCAGTGGGTCCCCTCCCCCAACCTTCTCTGATCCTTCGGGGTCTATGTGAACTGGCCATTTAGACCATGGTGTGCAAAAAAGTGCCGCTTAGAGGTAAAACAATTCAACGTTAAAGAACACGCTGGATGGCCTTGACGGGAGGCTACCATCTGTCTCCCAACAGCTGTTCCAGTGGGTCCCCTTCCCCAACCTTCTCTAAGACTTCGGGGTCCATGTGACCAGGCCATTTAGCCCATAGTGTGCAAAAAAGTGCCGCTCAGAGGTAAAACAACCCAAAGTTAAAAAACACGCTGGATGGCCTTGACGGGAGGCTACCATCTGTCTCCCAACAGCTGTTCCAGTGGGTTGCCTCCCCCAACCTTCTCTGAGCCTTCGGGGTCCATGTGACCTGGCCATTTAGCCTATGGTGTGCAAAAAAGTGCCGCTCAGAGGTAAAACAATTCAACGTTAAAGAACACGCTGGATGGCCTTGACGCGAGGCTACCATCTGTCTCCCAACAGCTGTTCCAGTGGGTCCCCTCCTCCAACCTTCTCTGATCCTTCGGGGTCCATGTGAACTGGCCATTTAGCCCATGGTGTGCAAAAAAGTGCCGCTCAGAGGTAAAACAATTCAACGTTAAAGAACACGCTGGATGGCCTTGACGGGAGGCTACCATCTGTCTCCCAACAGCTGTTCCAGTGGGTCCCCTTCCCCAACCTTCTCTAAGACTTCGGGGTCCATGTGACCAGGCCATTTAGCCCATAGTGTGCAAAAAAGTGCCGCTCAGAGGTAAAACAACCCAAAGTTAAAAAACACGCTGGATGGCCTTGACGGGAGGCTACCATCTGTCTCCCAACAGCTGTTCCAGTGGGTTCCCTCCCCCAACCTTCTCTGAGCCTTCGGGGTCCATGTGACCTGGCCATTTAGCCTATGGTGTGCAAAAAAGTGCCGCTCAGAGGTAAAACAATTCAACGTTAAAGAACACGCTGGATGGCCTTGACGCGAGGCTACCATCTGTCTCCCAATAGCTGTTCCAGTGGGTCCCCTCCCCCAACCTTCTCTGATCCTTCGGGGTCCATGTGAACTGGCCATTTAGCCCATGGTGTGCAAAAAAGTGCCGCTCAGAGGTAAAACAATTCAACGTTAAAGAACACGCTGGATGGCTTTGACGGGAGGCTACCATCTGTCTCCCAACAGCTGTTCCAGTGGGTTCCCTCCCATGGTGAGAATTTAAAAGGCTGATTATACTCATGCGTGTGTTTAAAGTAAAAGTTTTGAGAAGTCTGCGTTCAACGTAGCCTTATTTAGAGCTCACTTTAGAAGTTTTAAATCTTGAAGTTTTCAGTAATTAAAAAGTTGATTGCGCATATAAACAAAAGGTAAATCTATTTGAAGAAATACTACTAGCACATAAAGTACAGTCGCTCAAAAAAGTGTCCGAACGCTATGGTTGATTACAGAATTCATAAAAAAATCTGGCAACTTTTTTAGAAATTAGTGATCTGGCAACCTTCGTGTCACGTGACACGAAGTTTGCCAAACAGAATGCCAAACAGAATGAAATTTTTCGTTTAACAATTTTCCCAATCCTTAAAAGTTTTAATTTGAGCTAAGGAATGATGGGAAATATGCAAATCGTACTATTTCATTAGCAATTATACAATATAAAAAATCGTTTCTCTTTTATTTCTTAAATTAAAAAGTTACTTTTCTCAAACCTCTCTGAGAAAAGGGGCAGATTGTTGTTCTCAGTGAAATATCTCTTGACATCCGTTAAAAATTTTGCCGTTTGCATATTTGGGGCGGGGGGGGGTGGCTCAGTCGGTAGCGCGCCAGACTCGTAATCTGTACTTCCCAGGTTCGAGTCCCAGCTGGGTCAGCGTTGAGATTTATCTCCGCAAAATTCCCCACGCTGCCCACGGTCAGTAGGGGACACCGATGAGCTTGGAAAGGCCGCCGTCCGTCGTATCGGACGTTAAGCCGTGGCCCCGTGTGCGGGAGAGCCATACCCTGTGCAAATTAAAGAACACGCTGGATGGTCTTGACGGGAGGCTACCTCTGTCTCCCAACAGCTGTTCCAGTGGGTCCCCTCCCCCAACCTTCTCTGAGCCTTCGGGGTCCATGTGACCTGGCCATTTAGCCCATGGTGTGCAAAAAAGTGGCGCTCAGAGGTAAAACAACCCAAAAAAAAGCCATCGCAACGACTGCCACTGACCACAGCACATCGTCACGCACAGTTGCAATGGTGCTGTGCCAGATATCCATGATGTGAGGAATAAAACGATGTCGTGTTCAATGACGAGTCTCGCTTCTCTCTGAGCGCCGACGATCGCCGACTGAGAGTCGGGACGACGTGGTCACTAGGCTGTTCCTGCTACCATTCATAAGCCTCCTCAGCCTGGTGCCATGGTTTGCGGCATTATCAATTTCAATAGAGATTCACTGCTCATACGCAGAGTGGATACAATGATAGCACAATGATATGTCGATGAGGTTCTGCAGCGCGTTTCGTTGCCCTATCTCCGTGATATCCTTGATGCCCAGTTTCAACATGATAATGCCTGCACACTGCCAACATCAGAAGACAGTGCCTATAAGGTGTCCAGTGCTGTTGGCTAGAGTGATCACCAGATTTCTTCCCAATAGAAAAAGTGTGGGATTGGGTTCGGTTGTTTTACCTCTGAGCGGCACTTTTTTGCACACCATGGGCTAAATGGCCAGGTCACATGGACCCCAAAGGCTTAGAGAAGGTTGGGGGAGAGGACCCACTGGAACAGCTGTTGGGGACAGATGGTAGCCTCCCGTCAAGGCCATCCAGCGTGTTCTTTAACGTTGGATTGTTTTACCTCTGAGCGGCACTTTTTTGCACACAATGGGCTAAATGGCCAGGTCACATGGACCCCAAAGGCTTAGAGAATATAGGGGAAGGGGACCCACTTCAACAGCTGTTGGGGACAGATGGAAGCCTCCCGTCAAGGCCATCCAGCGTGTTCTTTAACGTTGGATTGTTCTACCTCTGAGCAGCACTTTTTTTGCATACCATGGGCTAAATGACCAGGTCACATGGACCCCAAAGGCTTAGAGAAGGTTGGGGAAGGGGACCCACTTCAACAGCTGTTGGGGACAGATGGAAGCCTCCCGTCAAGGCCATCCAGCGTGTTCTTTAACGTTGGATTGTTTTACCTCTGAGCGGCACTTTTTTGCACACAATGGGCTAAATGGCCAGGTCACATGGACCCCAAAGGCTTAGAGAATATAGGGGAAGGGGACCCACTTCAACAGCTGTTGGGGACAGATGGAAGCCTCCCGTCAAGTCCATCCAGCGTATTCTTTAACGTTGGATTGTTCTACCTCTGAGCAGCACTTTTTTTGCATACCATGGGCTAAATGACCAGGTCACATGGACCCCAAAGGCTTAGAGAATATAGGGGAAGGGGACCCACTTCAACAGCTGTTGGGGACAGATGGAAGCCTCCCGTCAAGGCCATCCAGCGTATTCTTTAACGTTGGATTGTTCTACCTCTGAGCAGCACTTTTTTTGCATACCATGGGCTAAATGACCAGGTCACATGGACCCCAAAGGCTTAGAGAAGGTTGGGGAAGGGGACCCACTTCAACAGCTGTTGGGGACAGATGGAAGCCT
The DNA here is from genome assembly GCA_038380435.1 of Ryuthela nishihirai. Lineage (NCBI taxonomy): Eukaryota > Metazoa > Arthropoda > Arachnida > Araneae > Heptathelidae > Ryuthela > Ryuthela nishihirai. The sequence goes on along the minus strand of JAWZYU010000108.1, from coordinate 246,286 downwards.
CCCGTCAAGGCCATCCAGCGTGTTCTTTAACGTTGGATTGTTTTACCTCTGAGCGGCACTTTTTTGCACACAATGGGCTAAATGGCCAGGTCACATGGACCCCAAAGGCTTAGAGAATATAGGGGAAGGGGACCCACTTCAACAGCTGTTGGGGACAGATGGAAGCCTCCCGTCAAGGCCATCCAGCGTGTTCTTTAACGTTGGATTGTTCTACCTCTGAGCAGCACTTTTTTTGCATACCATGGGCTAAATGACCAGGTCACATGGACCCCAAAGGCTTAGAGAAGGTTGGGGAAGGGGACCCACTTCAACAGCTGTTGGGGACAGATGGAAGCCTCCCGTCAAGGCCATCCAGCGTGTTCTTTAACGTTGGATTGTTTTACCTCTGAGCGGCACTTTTTTGCACACAATGGGCTAAATGACCAGGTCACATGGACCCCAAAGGCTTAGAGAAGGTTGGGGAAGGGGACCCACTTCAACAGCTGTTGGGGACAGATGGAAGCCTCCCGTCAAGGCCATCCAGCGTATTCTTTAACGTTGGATTGTTCTACCTCTGAGCAGCACTTTTTTTGCATACCATGGGCTAAATGACCAGGTCACATGGACCCCAAAGGCTTAGAGAAGGTTGGGGAAGGGGACCCACTTCAACAGCTGTTGGGGACAGATGGAAGCCTCCCGTCAAGGCCATCCAGCGTGTTCTTTAACGTTGGATTGTTTTACCTCTGAGCGGCACTTTTTTGCACACAATGGGCTAAATGACCAGGTCACATGGACCCCAAAGGCTTAGAGAAGGTTGGGGAAGGGGACCCACTTCAACAGCTGTTGGGGACAGATGGAAGCCTCCCGTCAAGGCCATCCAGCGTATTCTTTAACGTTGGATTGTTCTACCTCTGAGCAGCACTTTTTTTGCATACCATGGGCTAAATGACCAGGTCACATGGACCCCAAAGGCTTAGAGAAGGTTGGGGAAGGGGACCCACTTCAACAGCTGTTGGGGACAGATGGTAGCCTCCCGTCAAGGCCATCCAGCGTGTTCTTTAACGTTGGATTGTTTTACCTCTGAGCAGCACTTTTTTGCATACCATGGGCTAAATGACCAGGTCACATGGACCCCAAAGGCTGAGAGAAGGTTGGGGGAGGAGACCCACTCGCTATTGGGTGACAGATGGTACCTTCCTATCAAGTCTATCCAGCATGTTCTTTAATGTGCACAGGGTATGGCTCTCCTGTCAGATGGGACGTCTCCCGTATATGGGTACAACTTTCCATCCGACGGACGGCAGTCTTTCCAAGCCCATCGATGTCCCCTAATGACCATGGGCAGGGCGGGGAATTTTGCGGAGATAAATCTCAACACTGACCCAGCTGGGACTCGAACCTGGGAACTACAGATTACGAGCCTGGTGCGCTACCGACTGAGTCACCCCCGCCCCTAAACGTGTGGGATGTCATTGGTAAAAGACTTCATACCCCTTCACAACCCCCTCGCGATGTTGATCAATTATGGGCACAGGTCAACGACGCATGCTCCACGATACCTCAGCATACCATCCGGTGACTTTTCACTCGTTTGTCACGCCGTGTTGCCGAATGTATAGCCCAGCATGGTGGTCATACGACTTACTGACCCAGGCCACATTACACTGTATCCTCGTCCATCGCATTCATGTAATCCCTCAGATAATAAATCACTTCGTTCCCACATACATGGCAAGTTTCGTCGTATTTCGTGCATTCCTTCGTAATGTTGCATTTTCTATGTCGAGCAGTGTATATTAAAGCCACCTAAAACGAAAAATTCGAATTATAATATTATGTTAGTACCAATACAACTAAGAAGTTTTTTCCTATTTATTGAAACTAAACAATTGCGTTTTCCACCTACCCTGAGGGTAAGAGGTCAATTCATTGCTGCCAAAGAAAACTTAACGACCTACACATCCTACCACCAAATTTTCAGGGGGCGGGAGTGACTCAGTCGGTAGCGCGCCAGGCTAGTAATCTGTAGTTCCCAGGTTCGAATCCCAGCTGGATCAGCGTTGAGATTTATCTCAACGCTGATCCAGCTGGGATTCCCCGCCCGCTGATCCGCAAAATTCCCCGCCCTGCCCACGGTCATTAGGGGACACCGATGGGCTTGGAAAGGCCGCCGTCCGTCGGATGGGACGTTAAGCCGTGGCCCCGTGTGCGGGAGAGCCACACCCTGTGCACGTTAAATAACACGCTGGATGGCCTCGACGGGAGGCTACCATTTGTCTCCCAACAGCTGTTCCAGTGGGTCCCCTCCCCCAACCCTTTTCTGAGCCTTCGGGGTCCTTGTGGCCTTGCCATTTAGCCCATGGTGTGCAAAAAAAGTGCCGCTTAGAGGTAAAACAATCCAATCCAACCAAATTTTCAAATTTCTGGCATAAATACATCATTTTTGCAATATTTTTTTAAAAATTTGGACTTTTCGATTTTATTTTTCAATGTTAGCTTTTAGGATAATTCGGAAAGTACAGATGGTAATAGTTCATTAATACCTATACGACCCAAAAAGAATTTTAAATTTATCTTAAAAAACAAACAATTATTTACATACTTTGTGTTTTCTCCCTCTCCTAAGGTCAAAAGGTCAACTCATTTTTGCCAATAAAAACTTCATATCCCACCACAAACATCTAAGATTTCTAGCTTAAATATATCGTTCGCGATATAAGTTTTAAATTTTTTTGATTTTTCAACTTTTGCACCGTAAGAGGGCGCATTTTTAACTTTTGTAAGATTCGTAAAGTTCAAACCGTAATATTTCCTTAATACCTATCCAACCTAAAAGTGGCGGGGGTGGCTCAGTCGGTAGCGCGCCAGGCTCGTAATCTGTAGTTCCCAGGTTCGAGTCCCAGCTGGGTGAGCGTTGAGGTTTATCTCCGCAAAGGGCCCTGCTCACGGTCAGTAGGGGACACCGATGGGCTTGGAAAGTCCGTCGGATGGGACGTTAAGCCGTGGTTCCGTGTGCGGGAGAGCCATACCCTGTGCACGTTAAAGAACACGCTGGATGGCCTTGACGGGAGGCTACCATCTGTCTCCCAACAGCTGTTTCAGTGGGTCCCCTCCCCCAACCTTCTCTGAGCCTTCGGGGTCCTTGTGACCTGGCCATTTAGCCCATGGTGTGCAAAAAAGTGCCGCTCAGAGGTAAAACAACCCACCATTAAAGAACACGCTGGATGGCCTTGACGGGAGGCTGCTATCTGTCTCCCAACAGCTGTTCCAGTGGGTCCCCTCCCCCAACCTTCTCTGAGCCTTCAGGGTCCTTGTGACCTGGCCATTTAACCAATGGTGTGCAAAAAAGTGCCGCTCAGAGGTAAAACAACCCAACCCTTTTCCTACGATAGTTTCAATTAACATGTCAACCATAATTCTGAAATATGAATCGATTTAGAAGTAACGAATTTCAGAGAAACTGAAGAATATTCCCTTTGACCTGGATTTCAAAGGCGAGTCCTTATCATTTTCCCTTTGACCTGGATTTCAAAGGCGAGTCCTTATCATTTTCCCTTTGACCTGGATTTCAAAGGCGAGACCTTATCATTTTCCCTTTGACCTGGATTTCAAAGGCGAGTCCTTATCATTTTCCCTTTGACCTGGATTTCAAAGGCGAGACCTTATCATTTTCCCTTTGACCTGGATTTCAAAGGCGAGTCCTTATCATTTTCCCTTTGACCTGGATTTCAAAGGCGAGACCTTATCATTTTCCCTTTGACCTGGATTTCAAAGGCGAGTCCTTATCATTTTCCCTTTGACCTGGATTTCAAAGGCGAGACCTTATCATTTTCCCTTTGACCTGGATTTCAAAGGCGAGTCCTTATCATTTTCCCTTTGACCTGGATTTCAAAGGCGAGACCTTATCATTTTCCCTTTGACCTGGATTTCAAAGGCGATTCCTTATCATTTTCCCTTTGACCTGGATTTCAAAGGCGAGACCTTATCATTTTCCCTTTGACCTGGATTTCAAAGGCGAGTCCTTATCATTTTCCCTTTGACCTGGATTTCAAAGGCGAGACCTTATCATTTTCCCTTTGACCTGGATTTCAAAGGCGAGTCCTTATCATTTTCCCTTTGACCTGGATTTCAAAGGCGAGTCCTTATCATTTTCCCTTTGACCTGGATTTCAAAGGCGAGACCTTATCATTTTCCCTTTGACCTGGATTTCAAAGGCGAGTCCTTATCATTTTCCCTTTGACCTGGATTTCAAAGGCGAGACCTTATCATTTTCCCTTTGACCTGGATTTCAAAGGCGAGTCCTTATCATTTTCCCTTTGACCTGGATTTCAAAGGCGAGACCTTATCATTTTCCCTTTGACCTGGATTTCAAAGGCGAGACCTTATCATTTTCCCTTTGACCTGGATTTCAAAGGCGAGTCCTTATCATTTTCCCTTTGACCTGGATTTCAAAGGCGAGACCTTATCATTTTCCCTTTGACCTGGATTTCAAAGGCGAGACCTTATCATTTTCCCTTTGACCTGGATTTCAAAGGCGAGTCCTTATCATTTTCCCTTTGACCTGGATTTCAAAGGCGAGTCCTTATCATTTTCCCTTTGACCTGGATTTCAAAGGCGAGACCTTATCATTTTCCCTTTGACCTGGATTTCAAAGGCGAGACCTTATCATTTTCCCTTTGACCTGGATTTCAAAGGCGAGTCCTTATCATTTTCCCTTTGACCTGGATTTCAAAGGCGAGACCTTATCATTTTCCCTTTGACCTGGATTTCAAAGGCGAGTCCTTATCATTTTCCCTTTGACCTGGATTTCAAAGGCGAGTCCTTATCATTTTCCCTTTGACCTGGATTTCAAAGGCGAGACCTTATCATTTTCCCTTTGACCTGGATTTCAAAGGCGAGTCCTTATCATTTTCCCTTTGACCTGGATTTCAAAGGCGAGTCCTTATCATTTTCCCTTTGACCTGGATTTCAAAGGCGAGACCTTATCATTTTCCCTTTGACCTGGATTTCAAAGGCGAGACCTTATCATTTTCCCTTTGACCTGGATTTCAAAGGCGAGTCCTTATCATTTTCCCTTTGACCTGGATTTCAAAGGCGAGTCCTTATCATTTTCCCTTTGACCTGGATTTCAAAGGCGAGTCCTTATCATTTTCCCTTTGACCTGGATTTCAAAGGCGAGACCTTATCATTTTCCCCTGGCCACCTGTCTGTCTGTCGATACTCAGCTTTTATTTTTGGAGATCAACGATAATTTCTTTTCTGTTTGGAAACAAAACAAGAAAATATTAAGGATTCGCATTTTGAATCTCCCATTAGTTTTAATTATCACCGTCAGAGGGCGAGGAAGTTAGAAAATTTAAATAGCTGTTTCAAACAATATATTCCAACTAGAAATGTGAAATGTTTGTGGTAAAGTGTAGCGGTCCCCAGTACACTTCTGAAATAATTCATGAAATTAATTTTTCTTTTAAATCAGAGAAGAATTTTTTTCGATTCGAATCTGTACAGTCGCTCAAAAAAATATCCGTACATGAAGGTTGCCAGATCACTAATTTCTAAAAAAATCGTTGCCAGATTTTTTTTCTGAATTCTCTAATCAACCCTGGTGTTCGGATATTTTTTTGAGCGACTGTACATAGTAATCTTTGTTTTAATGATTCTTAATAAAATAAAATGTTTCAACAGCGGGTTCGACGAACTAATAAGAATTTAATGAGTTCAAAAAGTTCTTCTAGAAGGAAAGGGAGGGGGGGGGGGAGCACGGAGAGAGGAGGGAGGGTTGGAGGAAAAAAAAGGAAGTGGAAGCGGAAAGAAGCGACTTTACCTGAGCATCAGCGAGTGATCCGATTCCATTTGGCCAGCAAACAATCAAGTGACTGAGAGCAAGCCAGTCACGTGATTTGGTGATGGAGCGGAGAGCGTGGACTTAACGAGGGTCATTTATCGCCGGACCCATTTCTCGCCTTAATCAGCAGCAACGGAGTGACTCCGAGGTCCGTCCAATGGGGTCGTTAGTTTGTGTCTCGGCAAACACAAGGTCTCGCCCCCCACCCCATCAGCTTTGTAAAAAAGTTCTAAAAAACTTAGGAAATCGAAAAGGAAAAAAAAAAGGGGAGGGGGGGGGGGGTTAAAATGATTAACTAAATTTTGGTCCAGCAAAGCTAATAGGGCGATATATCAAATGAAAAATATTGTTGGAAAGGGAACTGAACTGTAAAATTGTAAATGTATTGAGGGGAAGGACCGACCTCTGAGCGGCACTTTTTTGCACAACACGGGCTAAATGATCAGGTCACAAGGACCCCGAAGGCTCAGAGAAGGTTGGTGGAGGGGGACCCACTGGAACAGCTGTTGGGAGACAGATGGTAGCCTCCCCGTCAAGGCCATCCAGTGTGTTTTTTAACGTTTCATTGTTTAATTCTCAGCGGCACTTTTTTGCACACCATGGGCTAAATGGTCAGGTCACAAGAACCCCTAAGGCTCAGAGAAGTTTGGGGGAGGGGACCCACTGGAATAGTTGTTGGGAGACAGATGGTAGCCTCCCGTCAAGGCCATCCAGCGTGTTCTTTAACATTTGATTTGTTTTACCTATGAGCGGCACTTTTTTGCACACCATGGGCTAAATGGCCAGGTCACAAGGACCCCTAAGGATCAGAGAAGGTTGGGGGAGGGGACCCACTGGAACAGCTGTTGGGAGACAGATGGCAGCCTCCCGTCAAGGCCTCCAGCGTGTTGTTTAATATTTGTTTTGTTTTACCTCTGAGCGGCACATTTTTTGCACACCATGGGCTAAATGGTCAGGTCACAAGGACCCCTACGGCTCAGAGAAGGTTGGGGGAGGGGACCCACTGGAATAGCTGTTGGGAGACAGATGGTGGCCTCCCGTCAAGGCCATCCAGCGTGTTCTTTAACATTTGATTTGTTTTACCTATGAGCGGCACTTTTTTGCACACCATGGGCTAAATGGCCAGGTCACAAGGACCCCTAAGGATCAGAGAAGGTTGGGGGAGGGGACCTACTGGAACAGCTGTTGGGAGACAAATGGCAGCCTCCCGTCAAGGCCATCCAGCGTGTTCTTTAACATTTGTTTTGTTTTACCTCTGAGCGGCACTTTTTTTGCACACCATGGGCTAAATGGTCAGGTCACAAGGACCCCTAAGCTCAGAGAAGGTTGGGGGAGGGGACCCACGGGAATAGTTGTTGGGAGACAGATGGTAGCCTCTCGTCAAGGCCATCCAGAGTGTTCTTTAACGTTTGTTTTGTTTTACCTTTGAGCGGCACTTTTTTGCACACCATGGGCTAAATGGTCAGGTCACAAGGACCCCTAAGGCTCAGAGAAGGTTGGGGGAGGGGATCCACTGGAATAGCTGTTGGGAGACAGATGGTAGCCTCCCGTCAAGGCCATCCAGCGTGTTCTTTAACATTTGTTTTGTTTTACCTCTGAGCGGCACTTTTTTTGCACACCATGGGCTAAATGGTCAGGTCACAAGGACTCCTAAGGCTCAGAGAAGGTTGGGGGAGGGGACCCACTGGAATAGTTGTTGGAAGACAGATGGTAGCCTCCCGTCAAAGCCATCCAGCGTGTTCTTTAACATTTGTTTTGTTTTACCTCTGATCGGCACTTTTTTTGCACACCATGGGGTAAATGGTCAGGTCACAAGGACTCCTAAGGCTCAGAGAAGGTTGGGGGAGGGGACCCACTGGAATAGTTGTTGGGAGACAGGTGGTAGCCTCCCGTCAAGGCCATCCATCGTGTTCTTTAACATTTGTTTTACCTCTGAGCGGCACATTTTTTGCACACCATGGGCTAAATGGTCAGGTCACAAGGACCCCTAAGGCTCAGAGAAGATTAGGGGAGGGGACCCACTGGAATAGTTGTTGGGAGACAGATGGTAGCCTCCCGTCAACGCCTTCCAGCGTGTTCTTTAACATTCGTTTTGTTTTACCTCTGAGCGGCACACTTTTTTTCCACACCATGGGCTAAATGGTCAGGTCACAAGGACCCCTAAGGCTCAGAGAAGGTTGGGGGAGGGGACCCACTGGAATAGTTGTTGGGAGACAGATGGTTGCCTCCCGTCAAGGCCATCCAGCGTGTTCTTTAACATTTGTTTTGTTTTACCTCTGAACGGCACTTTTTTTTGCACATCATGGGCTAAATTGTCAGGTCACAAGGACCCCTAAGGCTCAGAGAAAGTTGGGGGAGGGGACCCACTAGAATAGTTGTTGGGAGACAGATGGTAGCCTCCTGTCAAGGCCATCCAGCCTGTTCTTTAACATATGTTTTGTTTTACCTCTGATCGGCACTTTTTTGCACACCATGGGCTAAATGGTCAGGTCACAAGGACCCCTAAGGCTCAGAGAAGGTTGGGGGAGGGGACCCACTGGAATTGTTGTTGGGAGACAGATGGTAGTCTCCCGTCAAGGCCATCCAGCGTGTTCTTTAACATTTGTTTTGTTTTACCTCTGAGCGGCACTTTTTTGCACACCATAGACTAACTGGTCAGGTCACAAGGACCTCTAAGGCTCAGAGAAGGTTGGGGGAGGGGACACACTGCAATAGTTGTTGGGAGACAGATGGTAGCCTCCCGTCAAGGCCATTCAGCGTATTCTTTAACATTTGTTTTGTTTTACCTCTGAGCGGCACATTTTTTGCACACCATGGGCTAAATGGTCAGGTCACAAGGACCCCTAAGGCTCAGACAAGGTTAGGGGAGGGGACCCACTGGAATAGTTGTTGGGAGACAGATGGTAGCCTCTCGTCAAGGCCTTCCAGCGTGTTTTTTAATATTCGTTTTGTTTTATCTCTGAGCGGCACATTTTTTGCACACCATGGGCTAAATGGTCAGGTCACAAGGACCCCTAAGGCTCAGAGAAGGTTGGGGGAGGGGACCCACTGGAATAGTTGTTGGGAGACAGATGGTAGCCTCCCGTCAAGGCCATCCAGCCTGTTCTTTAACATATGTTTTGTTTTACCTCTGATCGGCACTTTTTTTGCACACCATGGGCTAAATGGTCAGGTCACAAGGACCCCTAAGGCTCAGAGAAGGTTGGGGGAGGGGACCCACTGGAATAGTTGTTGGGAGAGAGATGGTAGCCTCCCGTCAAGGCCATCCAGCGTGTTCTTTAACATTTGTTTTGCTTTACCTCTGAGCGGCACTTTTTTGCACACCATAGGCTAACTGGTCAGGTCACAAGGACCCCTAAGGCTCAGAGAAGGTTGGGGGAGGGGACACACTGGAACAGTTGTTGGGAGACAGATGGTAGCCTCCCCACAAGGCCATCCAGCGTGTTTTTTCACATTTGTTTTGTTTTACCTCTGAGCGGCACTTTTTTTGCACACCATGGGCTAAATGGTCAGGTCACAAGGACCTCTAAGGCTCAGAGAAGGTTGGGGGAGGGGACGCACTGGAATAGTTGTTGGGATACAGGTGGTAGCCTCCCGTCAAGGCCATCCAGCGTGTTCTTTAACATTTGTTTTGTTTTACCTCTGAGCGGCACTTTTTTTCCACACCATGGGCTAAATGGTCAGGTCACAAGGACCACTAAGGCTCACAGAAGGTTGGGGGAGGGGACCCACTGGAATAGTTCTTGTGAGACAGATGATAGCCTCCCATCAAGGCCATCCAGCGTGTTCTTTAACATTTGTTTTGTTTTAGCTCTGAGCGGCACTTTTTTTCCACACCATGGGCTAAATGGTCAGGTCACAAGGACCCTTAAGGCTCAGACAAGGTTGCGGGAGGGGACCCACTGGAATAGTTGTTGGAAGACAGATGGTAGCCTCCCGTCAAGGCCATCCAGCGTGTTCTTTAACATTTGTTTTGTTTTACCTCTGAGCGGCACTTTTTTTGCACACCATGGGCTAAATGGTCAGGTCACAAGGACCCCTAAGGCTCAGAGAAGGTTGGGGGAGGGGACCCACTGGAATAGTTGTTGGAAGACAGATGGTAGCCTCCCGTGAAAGCCATCCAGCGTGTTCTTTAACATTTGTTTTGCTTTACCTCAGAGCGGCACTTTTTTTGCACACAATCGGATAAATGGTCTGGTCACAAGGACCCCTAAGGCTCAGAGAAGGTTGGGGGAGGGGACCAACTGGAACAGTTGTTGGGAGACAGACGGTAGCCTCCCGTCAAAGCTATCCAGCGTGTTCTTTAACATTTGTTTTGTTTTACCTCTGAGCGGCACTTTTTTTGCACACCATGGGCTAAATGGTCAGGTCACAAGGACCCCTAAGGCTCAGAGAAGGTTGGGGGAGGGGACCCACTGGAATTGTTGTTGGGAGACAGATGGTAGCCTCCCGTCAAGGCCATCCAGCGTGTTCTTTAACATATGTTTTGTTTTACCTCTGATCGGCACTTTTTTTGCACACCATGGGCTAAATGGTCAGGTCACAAGGACCCCTAAGGCTCAGAGAAGGTTGGGGGAGGGGACCCACTGGAAGAGCTGTTGGGAGACAGATGGCAGCCTCCCGTCAAGGCCATCCAGCGTGTTCTTCAACATTTCTTTTGTTTTACCTCTGAGCGGCACTTTTTTTGCTGGGCTAAATGGTCAGGTCACAAGGACCCCTAAGGCTCAGAGAAGGTTGGGGGAGGGGACCCACTGGAATAGTTGTTGGGAGACAGATGGTAGCCTCCAGTCAAGGCCATCCAGCGTGTTCTTTAGCGTTTTTTTTTACCTCTGAGCGGCACTTTTCTGCACACCATGCGCTAAATGATCAGGTCACAAGGACCCCGAAGGCTCAGAGAAGGTTGGTGGAGGGGACCCACTGGAATAGTTGTTGGGAGACAGGTGGTAGCCACCCGTCAAGGCCATCCAGCGTGTTCTTTAACATTTGTTTTGTTTCACCTCTGAGCAGCACTTTTTTTACACAGCATGGGCTAAATGATCAGGTCACAAGGACCCCTAAGATTCAGAGAAGGTTGGGGAAGGGGACCCACTGGAATAGTTGTTGGGAGACAGGTGGTAGCCTCCCGTGAAGGCCATCAAGCGTGTTCTTTAACATTTGTTATGTTTTACATCTGAGTTGAACTTTTTTTGCACACCATGGGCTAAATGGTTAGTTCACAAGGACCCCTAAGGCTCAGAGAAGGTTGGGGGAGGGGACCCACTGGAATCGCTGTTGGGAGACAGATGGTAGCCTCCCATCAAGGCCATCCAGCGTGTTCTTTAATATTTGTTTTGTTTTACCTCTTAGCAGCACTTTTTTGCACACCATGGGCTAAATGGACAGATCACAAGGACCCCTAAGGCTCAGAGAAGGTTGGTGGAGGGGACCCACTGGAACAGTTGTTGGGAGACAGATGGTAGCCTCCCGTCAAGGCCATCTAGCGTGTTCCTTATCATTTGTTTTGTTTTACCTCTGAGCGGCAATTTTTTGCACACCATGGGCAAAATGGTCAGGTCACAAGGACCCCTAAGGCTCAGAGAAGGTTGGGGGAGGGGACCCACTGGAACAGTTGTTGAGAGACAGATGGTAGCCTCCCGTCAAGGCCATCCAGCGTGTTCTTTAATATTTGTTATGTTTTACCACTGAGCGGCACTTTTTTTGCACACCATGGGCTAAATGGTCAGGCCACAAGGACCCCTAAGGCTCAGAGAAGGTTGGGGGATGGGACCCACTGGAATAGTTGTTGGGAGACAGATGGTAGCCTCCCGTCAAGGCCATCCAGCGTGTTCTTTAACATTTGTTTTGTTTTACCTCTGAGCGGCACTTTTTTGCACACCATGGGCTAAATGATCAGGTCACAAGGACCCCGAAGGCTCAGAGAAGGTTGGTGGAGGGGACCCACTGGAATAGTTGTTGGGAGACAGATGGTAGCCTCCCGTCAAGGCCATCTAGCGTGTTCCTTAACATTTGTTTTGTTTTACCTCTGAGCGGCAATTTTTTGCACACCATGGGCTAAATGGTCAGGTCACAAGGACCCCTAAGGCTCAGAGAAGTTTGGGGGAGGGGACCCACTGGAATAGTTGTTGGGAGACAGATGGTAGCCTCCGGTCAAGGCCATCCAGCGTGTTCTTTAACATTTGTTTTGTTTTACCTCTGAGCGGCACTTTTTTGGCACACCATGGGCTAAATTGTCAGGTCACAAGGACCCCTAAGGATCAGAGAAGGTTCGGGGAGGGGACCCACTGGAATAGCTGTTGGGAGGCAGATGGTAGCCTCCCGTCCAGGCCATCCAGCGTGTTCTTTAACATTTGTTTTGTTTTACCTCTTAGCGGCACTTTTTTGCACACCATGGGCTAAATGGACAGTTCACAAGGACCCCTAAGGCTCAGAGAAGGTTGGGAGAGGGGACCACTGGAGTAGTTGTTGGGAGACAGATGGTAGCCTCCCGTCAAAGCCATCCATCGTGTTCTTTAACATTTGTTTTGTTTTACGTCTGCGGCACTCTTTTTGCACACCATGGGCTAAATGGTCAGGTCACAAGGACCCCTAAGGCTCAGAGAAGGTTGGGGGAGGGGACCCACTGGAATAGTTGTTGGGATACAGATGGTAGCCTCCCGTCAAGGCCATCCAGCGTGTTCTTTAACATTTGTTTTGTTTTACCTCTGAGTGGCACGTTTTTTGCACACCATGGGCTAAATGATCAGGTCACAAGGACCCCTAAGGCTCAGAGAAGGTTGGGGGAGTGGACCCACTGGAATAGTTGTTGGGAGACAGGTGGTAGCCTCCCGTCAAGGCCATCCAGCGTGTTCTTTAACATTTGTTTTGTTTTACATCTGAGCGGCACTTTTTTTGCACACCATGGGCTAAATTGTCAGGTCACAATGTCCCCTAAGGCTCAGAGAAGTTTGGGGGAGGGGACCCACTAGAATAGCTGTTGGGAGACAGATGGTAGCCTCCTGTCAAGGCCATTCAGCGAGTTCTTTAACATTTGTTTTGTTTTCCCTCTGAGCGGCAATTTTTTTGCACACCATGGACTAAATGGTCAGGTCACAAAAATCCCTAAGGCTCAGAGAAGGTTGGTGGAGTGGACCCACTGGAATAGTTGTTGGGAGACAGATGGTAGCCTCCCGTCAAGGCCATCCAGCGAGTTCTATAACATTTGTTTTGTTTTACCTCTGAGCGGCACTTTTTTTGCACACAATCGGATAAATGGTCAGGTCACAACGACCCCTAAGGCTCAGAGAAGGTTGGGGGAGGGGACCCACTGGAATAGCTGTTGGGAGATAGATGGTAGCCTCCCGTCAAAGCCATCCAGCGTGTTCTTTAACAATTGTTTTTTTTCACCTCTGAGCGGCAGTATTTTGCACACCATGGGCTAAATGGTCAGGTCACAAGTAACCCTAAGGCTCAGAGAAGGTTGGGGGAGGGGACCCACTGGAATAGCTGTTGGGAGACAGATGGTAGCCTCCCGTCAAGGCCATCCAGCGAGTTCTATAACATTTGTTTTGTTTTACCTCTGAGCGGCACCGAAATGACATGCAGATTTAGGTAAAAAATTTGCCTTTACTCAAATCCGGTCAATTGATCGAAAATGCACTGATTCTTGTTTATGGTGCATTCAAACGATTCATTCCTCTGACACTCGATTAAAAAAATATTTTTTAACAAATGTTTCCATCTTATAGACAAAAAGGGAAGTGTCTAAAAGAGATGTCGAGGTTAATGTCATTAACTTCTTAACTTCTGTTATTAAATTACCCATTAATTAGCTCGTAAAACTTTTTTTTCTGCGCCCTTCGCGTCAGCTGCTATCCCGTTGATGATGAGAATCATTCGTGAAGAGGAATGCGGACTTGAGGATCAGATTCTCCATCTGGTAATCGCCATGTCTGTCGGAACAAGGAACCACAGAAACTTTCCTTATTAGAATAGGCCGTGAACCTAACGCATTTGCATTGCAATTATAGTATTCCTTATAGTAACAGTTATTTTCCTTTTTTAAGGAAATGCCGTAAGCCGAAATCCGTTTAAATGCTTTATTCGCTTTATTCGTACTGGACACGGCGCATTTACGCACTTCAAATGAAGAATTCTATACGATACAGAAGCTACCAATGGCGTACCGAAACGAGGAGGCATTCGAAGCTCTAATGATAACGCAAAGAGTACTTCCAAAGTGGGGGCGGGGGTGGCTCAGTCGGTAGCGCGCCAGGCTCGTAATCTGTGGTACCCAGGTTCGAGTCCCAGCTGGGTCAGCGTTGAGATTTATCTCCGCAAAATTCCCCGCCCTACCCACGGTCAGTAGGGGACACCGATGGGCCTTGGAAAGTCCGCCATCCGTCGGATGGGACGTTAAGCCGTGACTCCGTGAACGGGAGAGCCATATCCTGTGCATGTTAAAGAACACGCTGGATGGCCTTGACGGGAGGCTACCATCTGTCTCCCAACTGCTGTTCCAGTGGGTCCCATTCCCCCAACCTTCTCTAAGCCTCCGGGGTCCTTGTGACCTGACCATTTAGCCCATGGTGTGCAAAAAAAGTGCCGCTCAGAGGTAAAACAACCCAACTTCCTTCGTAGCCATAACTAACGAGTTAAAAATAAACTGGTGAGTCGTGAACTAATTGACCGCTTTCACTTCGTTGTCTTTCCTTTCCAAGGTGTAGGTTTGCTTCTCAGCAGACACGCTAGTGATGCTCTTCTAGGATATGACTGCATTAATGAAGAATTCCTTAGAGCAAAATTAAAACAAAAATTAAAGACTTGAACGTCATCTGTTGTTAAGCCCCCAAAGAGGACTCTGATGAGAACTAGAAGGAAATGTTTAACAGCGAGTTTTAGGTCCCTTTGGCATTGGGAGTTCCAATGACAATGGGGAACGCCTCCTACAGGTAAGCAAACTTAATGGTTTACGAACAACTAATACATACTGCAAACACCGGGACATATATAAACATATGTGGGTTTCACCTGATGGGTTGCGCAGAAATATGATAGATTAAGGTAACCCTGGGTTCGAGCCCCGGGTTAGGAATGGACGTTTGTGATGTTTTTCTGCTGAGGTCCTGCCATCCTCTCAGATCTTCTACTATGGCATATAAACTGACAGGCTCCTGTCAGACCTCTGTGGCAAGCAGCTGCTTGAGGGGGTATTTACTTATTTTTATTTATTTTAATTAACAGAAAATGGGCTAGTTTTGTTAGGAAAACCAGTTCATACAGGGGAGTCACCAGATATAGTCTATGCTTTGACTATATCTGGATGACCATGATATGGTGCTTTGACTATATCTGGACGACCATGATATGGTGCTTTGACTATATCTGGATGACCATGATATGGTGCTTTGACTATATCTGGATGACCATGATATGGTGCTTTGACTATATCTGGATGACCATGATATGGTGTTTTGACTCTATATCTGGATGACCATGATATGGTGTTTTGACTATATCTGGATGACCATGATATGGTGCTTTGACAATATCTGGATCACCATGATATGGTGCTTTGACTATATCTGGATGACCATGATATGGTTCTTTGACTATATCTGGATGGCCATGATATGGTGCTTTGACTATATCTGGATGGCCATGATATCATGCTTTGACTATATCTGGATGACCATGATATGGTGCTTTGACTATATCTGGATGACCATGATATGGTGCTTTGACTATATGTGGATGACCATGATATGGTGCTTTGACTATATCTGGATGACCATGATATGGTGTTTTGACTATATCTGGATGACCATGATATGGTGCTTTGACTATATCTGGATGGCCATGATATGGTGCTTTGACTATATCTGGATGACCATGATATGGTGCTTTGACTATATCTGGATGACCATGATATGGTGCTTTGACTATATCTGGATGACCATGATATGGTGTTTTGACTATATCTGGATGACCATGATATCGTGCTTTGACTATATCTGGATGACCATGATATGGTGCTTTGACTATATCTGGATGACCATGATATGGTGCTTTGACTATATCTGGATGACCATGATATGGTGCTTTGACTATATCTGGATGATCATGATATGGTGCTTTGACTATATCTGGATGACCATGATATGGTGCTTTGAGTATATCTGGATGACCATGATATGGTGCTTTGACTATATCTGGATGACCATGATATGGTGCTTTGACTATATCTGGATGACCATGATATGGTGCTTTGACTATATCTGGATGATCATGATATGGTGCTTTGACTATATCTGGATGACCATGATATGGTGCTTTGACTATATCTGGATGACCATGATATGGTGCTTTGACTATATCTGGATGACCATGATATGGTGTTTTGACTATATCTGGATGACCATGATATGGTGCTTTGACTCTATATCTGGATGACCATGATATGGTGTTTTGACTATATCTGGATGACCATGATATGGTGCTTTGACTATATCTGGACGACCATGATATGGTGTTTTGACTATATCTGGACGACCATGATATGGTGCTTTGACTATATGTGGATGACCATGATATGGTGCTTTGACTATATCTGGATGACCATGATATGGTGTTTTGACTATATCTGGATGACCATGATATGGTGCTTTGACTATATCTGGATGACCATGATATGGTGCTTTGACTATATCTGGACGACCATGATATGGTGTTTTGACTATATCTGGACGACCATGATATGGTGCTTTGACTATATCTGGATGACCATGATATGGTGCTTTGACTATATCTGGATGATCATGATATGGTGCTTTGACTATATCTGGATGACCATGATATGGTGCTTTGACTATATCTGGATGACCATGATATGGTGCTTTGACTATATCTGGATGACCATGATATGGTGCTTTGACTATATCTGGATGACCATGATATGGTGCTTTGACTATATCTGGATGACCATGATATGGTGCTTTGACTATATCTGGATGATCATGATATGGTGCTTTGACTATATCTGGATGACCATGATATGGTGCTTTGACTATATCTGGATGATCATGATATGGTGCTTTGACTATATCTGGATGACCATGATATGGTGCTTTGACTATATCTGGATGACCATGATATGGTGCTTTGACTATATCTGGACGACCATGATATGGTGTTTTGACTATATCTGGACGACCATGATATGGTGCTTTGACTATATGTGGATGACCATGATATGGTGCTTTGACTATATCTGGATGACCATGATATGGTGTTTTGACTATATCTGGATGACCATGATATGGTGCTTGGACTATATCTGGATGACCATGATATGGTGCTTGGACTATATCTGGATGACCATGATATGGTGCTTTGACTATATCTGGATGACCATGATATGATGCTTTAACTATATCTGGATGATCATGTTATGGTGCTTTGCCTATATCTGGATGACCATGATATGGTGCCTTGACTATATCTGGATGACCATAATATGGTGCTTTGACTATATCTGGATGACCATGTTATGGTGCTTTGACCCTATATCTGGATGACCATGATATGGTGCTTTGACTATATCTGGATGACCATAATATGGTGCTTTGACTATATCTGGATGACCATGATATGGTGCTTTGACTATATCTGGATGATCATAATATGGTGCTTTGACTATATCTGGATGACCATGATATGGTGCTTTGACCCTATATCTGGATGACCATGATATGGTGCTTTGACTATATCTGGATGGCCATGATATGATGCTTTGACTATATCTGGATGACCATGATATGGTGCTTTGACTCTATATCTGGATGACCATGATATGGTGTTTTGACTATATCTGGATGACCATGATATGGTGCTTTGACTATATCTGGACGACCATGATATGGTGTTTTGACTATATCTGGATGACCATGATATGGTGCTTTGACTATATCTGGATGACCATGATATGGTGCTTTGACTATATCTGGATGACCATGATATGGTGCTTTGACTATATCTGGATGATCATGATATGGTGCTTTGACTATATCTGGATGACCATAATATGGTGCTTTGACTATATCTGGATGACCATGATATGGTGCTTTGACCCTATATCTGGATGACCATGATATGGTGCTTTGACTATATATGGATGACCATAATATGGTGCTTTGACTATATCTGGATGACCATGTTATGGTGCTTTGACCCTATATCTGGATGACCATGATATGGTGCTTTGACTATATCTGAATGACCATGATATGTTGCTTTGACTATATCTGGATGACCATGATATGGTGCTTGGACTATATCTGGATGACCATGATATGGTGCTTGGACTATATCTGGATGACCATGATATGGTGCTTTGACTATATCTGGATGACCATGATATGATGCTTTGACTATATCTGGATGATCATGATATGGTGCTTTGCCTATATCTGGATGACCATGATATGGTGCTTTGACTATATCTGGATGACCATAATATTGTGCTTTGATTATATCTGGATGACCATGATATGGTGCTTTGACCCTATATCTTTGACTATATAGTATGACATGTATATGGTGCTTTGACTATATCTGGATGACCATAATATGGTGCTTTGACTATATCTGGATGACCATGATATGGTGCTTTGACCCTATATCTGGATGACCATGATATGGTGCTTTGACTATATCTGGATGACCATGATATGGTGCTTTGATTATATCTGGATGACCATGATATGGTGCTTTGACCCTATGTCTGGATGACCATGATATGGTGCTTTGACTATATCTGGATGACCATGATATGATGCTTTGACTATATCTGGATGACCATGGTATGGTGTTTTGACTATATCTGGATGACCATGATACGGTGCTTTGACTATATGTGGATGACCATGATATGGTGCTTTGACTATATCTGGATGATCATGATATGGTGCTTTGCCTATATCTGGATGACCATGATATGGTGCTTTGCCTATATCTGGATGACCATGATATGGTGCTTTGCCTATATCTGGATGACCATGATATGGTGCTTTGACTATATCTGGATGACCATGATATGGTGCTTTGACTATATCTGGATGACCATGATATGGTGCTTTGACTATATGTGGATGACCATGATATGGTGCTTTGACTATATCTGGATGACCATGATATGGTGTTTTGACTATATCTGGATGACCATGATATGGTGCTTTGACTATATCTGGATGGCCATGATATGGTGCTTTGACTATATCTGGATGACCATGATATGGTGCTTTGACTATATCTGGATGACCATGATATGGTGCTTTGACTATATCTGGATGACCATGATATGGTGTTTTGACTATATCTGGATGACCATGATATCGTGCTTTGACTATATCTGGATGACCATGATATGGTGCTTTGACTATATCTGGATGACCATGATATGGTGCTTTGACCCTATATCTGGATGACCATGATATGGTGCTTTGACTATATCTGGATGACCATGATATGATGCTTTGACTATATCTGGATGACCATGATATGGTGCTTTGACTATATCTGGATGACCATGATATGGTGCTTTGACTATATCTGGATGACCATGACCATGATATGGTGCTTTGACTATATCTGGATGACCATGACCATGATGTGGTGGTAACAGCTGTGAATAAACTTAGACGTAGTGATTTCTAATGTGAATAAAAAATTTTGATTTTGAAATAATTTCTATTACCTAGAGAAGTTGTAATTTTTTTGTTAGTGTGAATAAACATCAAATGGACTTGAAAAGATGGAGGATAAGTTCCTATTTTGAGTAGAAATTGAGAATTTAGGATTTGAAAATTTTGTAACTGAGCTTACGTGTACCGGAAGAAGGGAAGGGGAAGCAGACGACACGTGCGAGTGACGAATTTCCACGTGGCCTGGCAAGAACTAGAGTCTGCTAGAGCTGCAGCATAACTGCTACGAGGTAAGAGGAAGTTTGCGGGGGATCGTTTGTTTTGTTTTGGTCATGAACGTTTATAAGAATGGATTTGTCTCCGGATTAAACTTTCTGTTCTGCAAAAACTGTTTATAGCTGTGGATATAAAGGAATTTTAACATAGAAAAATGAATTGCTATTCGTGTGGAAATGAAATCCTCGGAATCTCCGACTGTGTCGAATGTTGTAGTTGTGGAAATAATTTCCATTTCTATTGTCTCAATTTAAAGGAGTCAAACTTCCGAAAAATGCCACAGGATCTCAAAAAGAAACTGAAATGTAAATCGTGTAACAATGGAAAGGGAAATGTTGAGACCTAAACCCAGGAAAAGCTGGAAATGACGATGAATGAATCAATGCAGATACAAAGAAGTTTTTCGACGATATGGTGAAGGGACAGTTCCGCATTTTTAGAGCTGAAATTATGTCAACCAAATGAAACTTTTCGCAAGGAGATTATGCAAGGAATTGAAGAATTTAATAAAAGTGTTTCCTTTTGTTCCAATAAGCTGGATGAACACATAAAAATACTCCAGGGAATTACTAAGCAAATTTCTGAAGAACAGTGCCAGACCAAAAAATTAGGAGAGTCTACTTCGGTATTGGAAAGAGAGGTTTTTGAATTGAAATGGAAATTAAATGAAATGCAGCAATGTAGCCGAAACAGGAACATAGAATTGGTTGGTTTTTCCTGAGAGTGGGCAGGAAAATATTATGGAAATTGTTGAAAAATTTGCTCAGAAACTGAAAATTGAGACAAAACATCTGGATGTGGAGGCTGCTCATAGGGTGCCAGTGTCAAATAAAAAAAAGATAAAACCTATCATCGTACAATTTGTAACAAGGAAGACTAAAGATCTTTGGATTAGGGCCTGGAAACAAAAAAAAAAGAACTAACCGCAAAAGAAATGGATGATCGATGCGAAGATGGAAGAATTTATATTAATGATCACTTGACACAAGAAAACAAACAGCTATCATCTAATATATATATATATACCCCCTCAAGCAGCTGCTTGCCACAGAGATCTGACAGGAGCCTGTCAGTTTATATGCCATAGTAGAAGGTCTAAGAGGATGGCAGGACCTCAGCAGAAAAACGACACATAGGCAAAGGGAAAACAGCGCGAATTGGACTACAAGTACATTTGGTCAGAGACTCTAAGATCTTTATGCGAAAAGAAGAAGGTTCTGGTTCGGTTAGAATCATGAACTTTCAGGATCTGGATAAACTGAGATAGTTAAGTTTCTATGACTGTAATTTTTAATCATTGGGAAATGTATATAAAATGGCTGCTTTTTTGTCGTATGACATGCAGAATGATGTTACTGTTTCTGAGTTTGGTTCTGATGATGTTCGGAGTATTACAGATGATGATGAAATTGAAGAATTGTATAATCGCTCAAAAAAGTATCCGAACGCTATGGTTGATTACAGAATTCAGAAAAAATATCTGGCAACGATTTTTTTTAGAAATTAGTGATCTGCTAACCTTCGTGTACAGTACACGAAGGTTGTCAGATCACTAATTTCTAAAAAAATCGTTGACAGATATTTTTTTTCAATTCTGTAATCAACCATAGCGTTCGAATACTTTTTTGAGCGACTGTATATGATAAATGATTATTATTCCAATGTTATTGAAATTTATAAAAAAAAATGTTTATGATAAAAATTATTTTTGTTGGGGCTGGTGGAATAAACATTATACAGGGAAATATCAGAAGTCTGAGAAAAAATTTTGATCATTTTGTGGTATTCCTAAATTTAATTGAATTAAAACCAGAAATTATGGTACTTACTGAGATTTGGGCAAAAGAAGAAGAAATAGCCTTATATAAAATAGATGGATATGAAGAATACTATAAATGTAGGGGAAAAAAAAGGTCAGGAGGAGTAATTGTTTACATTAAAGAAGGATGGGAAGTGAACCAGATTTTTTCTGATTTTAAAACTGCTGACTTAGTGGAATTGCATATAAAAGAATTCAATTGCGAACTTGGCCTTGTTGCAATCTATAGAGCGCATGAATTCAGTAAATTAGAATTTATTGATGAATTCGCAACATGGCTTAACTGTGTTAAACGAAATAGTATGATAATGACAGGAAATTTTAATTTGGATTTATTATCTGATGATCCACACAAAATAAATTTTTTACAAATGATAAAATCAAATGGTTTCTATTCCTGTCATGCTTCTGTTACTAGAGTAAGTAGTAAAACCTGCCTAGATCAACTTTACATTAGAAATTTTAGATTAGATACTGTAACTACATATATTGTTAAAATTGACATCTCAGATCATTTTTTTGTTGGAAGTAGTATAGTGTGGTTTTCATAGAGATGTTTCTACAGAAAAACCTTCAACAAATTTTACTAAGATTCAATATACTAAATTGAAAATGTTATTTTCAGAAAAAACATGGGATTATGTTGAGAGACATAATAATAAATGTGAATTTAGAATTTGATGCATTTCTAAGGGAATTAACTCTATTAATTAAAGATGCGCAGATTGAGACTCTACAAAGAAAATTAAAAAACTCAAACCATGGATAACAGAAGCTATTGTTAATTCAATCAATTTTAAAAAAAATTTATATAAAAGATCTAAATCCAAAAAATTGGATGAAAATAAAAATGACTACTTTAGAAGATATAAAAATATGTTAACTAATGTCATTAAAATAAAAATAAATAAATACCCCCTCAAGCAGCTGCTTGCCACAGAGGTCTTAGGGAAGCTAAAAATGATTATTATAAAAATATTTTTATAAAAAATGGAAATAATACTAGAAAAAATTCGGAAACTGTCAATGAAATGTGTGACGGAAGAAAAGTAAAAGGCAATTCTCCTCAAATTATCACGGATAGAAATCATTTACTTCGGTTTGATGAAAAGCCGCAGGAATTTGTTAATAAATTTAACATTTATTTTACTGGATTAATTTCTTCATTATGTAAACAAAATCTACATAATGAAACCAAAATAGAAGAGATAATAAGTTATTTAAAATGTAAAATGCCTCATTCCATTTTTTCCCCTTTATATACCAGAACAAGAAATTTTTGATACTATCAATGTTCGAGCCCCGGATAAGGCATGGATGTGTGTGTCGTTTTTCTGCTGAGGTCCTGCCATCCTTTCAGACCTTCTACTGTGGCATATAAACTGACAGGCTCCTGTCAGACCTCTGTGGCAAGCAGCTGCTTGAGGGGGTATTTATTTATTTATTTTATCAAGGAACTAAAGGAGGGAAAATCACCTGGTTTGGACGAAATTATATTTACCACTATTAAAAATATTTTTCCGGAAATTAGATATATATTTTGTAAACTTGAAAACTTTTCTTTTGTAGAAGGTGTGTTCCCTGAAATTTTAAAAACTGCCTTAATTATTCCAGTGTTTAAAAATGGTGATACTAGGGCAATTGAAAATTACAGACCGATTTCGCTTCTATCAACTTTTACTAAGAATCTTGAAAAAATTGTTAAAAAAAAATTGTTAACTTTTGGGATATGCACAATTTATTTGCTCCAAACCAATTTGGATTTCGAAAAGGTTTGAATACTCAAACTGCGATTTTAGAAATGACCACGCAAATTTAGAGAAATTTAAATCAAAATGCTAAAACAGTTTTTTTTTATTTTAAAAAAGTTTTTGATTCAGTGAATCATGATACATTATTAGAAAAGTTAAAAACCTTATTATAAGAAAAGTAAAAGTGGTGTTAGGGGAAATTTGCTTTCATGGATTAGGAGCTATTTAATGAATAGGAAGCAAAAAGTAAAAATTGAAAAATATATTAGTGAAGAAACAAAGGTACAAGTTGGTGTCCCTCAGGGTTCTGTTTCGGGACCTTTATTCTTTTTGCTGTATATAAATGACTTCTGTATATTGGATTTAAATGGTAAAATAATTTCATTTGCAAATGATGCTGCACTAATATATTCTGGAGAGGAAAAGCAAGTTTTAGAGAATATAAATAGTGACTGGATAGAAATAAGAATGTGCCTAAAATTTAATAAACTCTTTTTAAATACAAAGAAGACGAAATATATTTTTATTAGACCAAGAGAAAATCATATTGATTTTTTCCGCGACAGAATGATTTTGAATTTTGTGCTGGAAAAAATTGCAATTGTGACAAAATTGAGGGGGTTGAATGCTATAAATATTTGGGTATTCTTATTAACAGAAAAATGTCCTGGAAAATATAAATATCTGATGTTGTTAAAAGGATTAACTGCGTTATACCTAAAATTTATTATATCCGGAAATTCGTAAATTTATCTTTATTAAAAATTATTTACTTTTCTTGTATTAAATCTTATTTGCTATATGGTTTATTATCGTGGGGTGGAGTCTATTTGATAGCAATCAAACCGTTACACTATGTACACACAGATGCATGATGAAACTAAGAAAATTTGAAAGCGTTGCAAATGTATACAATGAATTAGGAATTTTACAAATAATGAAATTATATGTATTTCAGGTACTGAAATATATAAGGATGAATTTTAACGTTCAAACCTTAGGACATTTGAAAAGAATACTCGACTGTTAAAAAACCTTTTCTTACTTGATTTAAAAGCGAACAAAACTATTGTTGAAAAACATTATGTTTATTTGGCGTCAAAGTTTTTTAACTGCTTACCAGAGTACATCAAAGGAATAAGAAATGATAACTTTTTCTATAAGGAATTAAGAAAATGGATTTTGAATGTGGTAAATATTGAGACTATGTTTTAGAAATAAAAGAGATTTAAATGTAATAAAATTTCATTTGATGCTGAGTTGCCCTTAAGGTGCTCAACTGAACCACTTATTAACGCACAGTTCAATATAGATTTTTATATTTTTTTCTGTTTTTCTACCCAGTAAAGTCTTTTTATTTTTTTTCATATTTCATTTATTCTTAATGATAATTTTCAAACTTATAAATTAGTTGAATATTTACTTAGATATTTTGATCAAGCTAGCAAAGTGCGAGGAAATGTGAAACTGAAGCATTGTTGCCTTTTCATTTTTCTTACAAAATAATTGTTAAATTTCTTCCACAAGCGAGTTTTCATTCTCGTGGAAGACTCAACATTTTTTCTCAGACTTTTACTGAAAAATGTAGGTAAAATTACAAAACACTAATGAAATATAATATCAAGATTTTCCATATATATGGTATGAATGAATATATGATTTTTATTAGACAAACTATGTATAAAGGAGAATATATATTAGAAATTGTAATACTTACATCATCATCATCCTCAAGCAGCCATGGGCTACGGAGGTCCAACCACACCGCGCAGTTTAATTCTCCAAGCATATCTGTCCTGAGCTATAAGGTCCAATTCTAACAAGGTCCTGTTTGACATTGTCTGCCCACCGCATCATAGGTCTCCCCTTCTTTCTGCGGCCTTTAAACCTTTCACGACAAAGGGAAACATTTTTCCCATTTTAAAATTGGTGATTGTCGTATTTAATTATAATCTTATCTGCATTTTTTATACAGAATGTCAAAATAGAACGTATGCCGAACGCAATTACGTAAACGGGAACGTTTAGAAAACAAAAACAGAACTGTCAGGACGCATAATATATGTACTATGTGCAATGTCCATCTTTGCCTCACTACCAAAAGAAATTGCTTCGCAGAATATCATAATTAGCACATCATTTTGTATAGTAATTTTATTTCATAATTTTGTATTATTTTAGTTAACATTTTGTTCTAATAAACCAATAAATAAAAGACATTGCATAATAAGCCTAACTATAATTTGTGTTACCTTTATAGTCCATTGGGAAAAATATTTCCCATAAAATTCCAAAAAAACTACACATTGTTATGCATTTTTCTTATGATTTTTATTTATTTTACGTCTAAACAAACTAAAATAAACAGTTACATACTAATATTTACTCTTAGAAACCTTATGGTCCTGAAAGGGTTAAGGCACACTGTTCATAACCGTATTCGCCAATCTATAATTATCCATACGGGCAACATGGCCACACCAACGGAGTCTCTCTCTGCACAATATGCTGCTTAAAGGAGGTTGCCGACTCCTTTGCCTAACCTCATCATTAGTTACAAAGTTGAACTACCTAATGCCCAAGATACTGCGTAAGCATCTAGAATCAAAAGCATCTAGTTTCCTGTTATCTTGTTTACAAAGTGTCCAAGTTTCACTACCATAACTAACTCTAGAAAAAAACCAAACTATTTTACAGTCTAATTTTAGTCTTTAGGTGTATACGCCTATTTCTCCACAATCTCCATAGATTCTTAAAAGTCCCGGCAGCAATCCCTATTCGTCTGTTAATCTCATGCCACACATCACCATTATCTGTTACATAGCTCCCAAGGTAATTAAACTGTGACACCCGCTCAAGACTCCAACCATTCAGATGAAAATACTTTAAAATTGTGTATATGAGATATACAACATTATATATATTTCATTGTAGTTTCAGTTCTAAGGTAAAAACATGTAAATATAATGTACTGCATATTCTGAGAATAAATTATCTATCTATCTATCTATCTATCTATCTATCTATCTATCTATCTATCTATCTATCTATCTATCTAGTCATTATGGCAATCGTGGTTTGCTTACTGCTGAAGTTGAGAAAGAATGGGATCAGTTTAAACCAGCTTTTCTTGAAACCAACAGTACTCTTTTGGGTAAAAGGGAACAGAGGAAACAAAATTATTTGAGTGATAAGGCTATGGAACATATTTCTGAAAGAAGGAAATGCAGGATTAATATGAATCAACACCCTACTAGTCCTAACAGAAGGCATCACAAAGAGCTTAATAAAGGTGTAAAGGATCAGTTAACAGCCGATAAGAATATTTGCCTTGATAGCTTGGCTGAAAAAGCAGAGGAGGCAGTTAGACAGCACAACAGCAGGGGGTCGTACCAGATTGTTGATGTTTTATGTGGGAAGAAACAGATAGGTACACAGGGATTGAGGGATAACTATGGCAAGGTGGTTGAAGGTGAGGATTCTGTGATGGTTAGGTGGGCTGAGCATTTCTGAGATGTTCAAAATAATGATTATTTCTATTCCCATTGTTTGTAATGAGGATAGATGCATTACTGGCTTTTATGATGGCCTTCCAAAGTCGCATTGGCTGTCTCTAAATTAAAACTGTATAAATCCCCAGTGGTGGACGAAATCACCACTGAAATGCTTAGAGCTGGGAACATTTGTGTTGTCACATGGCTGACTGAAATTTTGAATATTTTTTATGATAAAGGGTTGTTCCTAAGGATTTTACTAGAGCTATCATTGACCCAATTTTTAAAAAAAGATGATCGCAGTTCTTGTGATAATTATAGGGGAATTAGTTTACTTTCTGTTCCAGGTATAGTTCTTTGCAAGATTATACTTAATAGAATTAAGAATTTGGTTGATGTACAACTGCATGATGAACAGTGTGGATTCAGAAGTGGTATGGTATGTATTGATCAAATATTTTCACTTAGGCAGAATCTTGAGAAATGTTTAGAGTTCCAAAAACCTGTGTGTTGCTAGTTCTATAGATTTCAAAATCGCTTTTGGTTCTGTTGATCGACATAATTTGTGGTTGATTGTTAGATCATGTGGAATATCTGATAAGTTAGTTAGTGTAATGAGAGCTCTCTATAATAACACTGAGTCGTGTGTGAGAGTTGGTACGTCTTGCAGCGATTGGTTTAGCATTGCTAGTGGGTGCATTTTGTCTCCTTTTCTCTTTTATTTGGTTATTGATTATGTAAGGCGAAATTCTTTGCAAGGGAAAGATTTTGGCCTTAAATGGTCTAGAGATTTCAAAATTTCTGATTTAGATTATGCAGATGATTTGATCCTGTTGGCTTATGATGTTGATGAGATGAATTCATTCATTAGGGCTGTTGATGAGACTGGTAATAGAGTAGGTTTGGTGATAAACAGAAAAAAACTAATATGATGAAAATTGGTCAGGCAGATGGTGCTTCAGTTGCTTTGAATGGCTGTACTATTGAGCAAGTGTCTCAGTTTAATTATCTTGGGAGCTGTGTAACAAATACTGGTGATATGCGGCATGAGATAAATAGCAGAATAGGGATTGCCGCTGTGACTTTTAAGAATCTATGGAGATTATGGAAAAATAGGCGTGTACATCTTAAGACTAAAATTCGTTCTTTCTAAGGTTAGTTATGGTAGCGAAACATAGACCCTTTGTATGCAGGATAACAAGAATCTTGATGCCTTTGATTCTATATGCTTACGCAGTATCTTGGGCATTATGTGGTTTGACTTTGTAAGTAATGATGAGGTTAGGAGTCATCAAGCTCTTTTGAGCAGCATATTGTGCAGAGAGAGACTGCGTTGGTTGTTGTCCATATGCATAGCTGCAGATTGGCAAAGAGGATTATGAACAGAGTGCCTAAGTGTATCAGAAAAAGGGGGAGACCTAGGTTGCGATGGGCAGACAATGTCAAACAGGGCCTTGCTAGAACTGGCCTAGAGTGGCCAAATGCAGCAGGTGTAGCTCAGAAGAGACGTCTGGAGAGGAAAATTGCACAGTCTGGTGGACCTCCATAGCCCATGACTGCATGAGGATTTTGTATGTTTGTATGTACAAAGACAAATGTTTTAGATTTCAAAGCAGGTAAAAAAAAAATTGAAATTTTGTATAACACGACAGGATTTTCGTCATGGGGGAGTTCCTCCACACTAGGTGTGCACCTGGTCACAACACAGCGATTTGAACAGCGCCCATCAGTTGTCTTGAAGTTATGCAGCTCTCATTTTGGTTGAGCTCGTCAATGAATCGTTCGTTTTCACTGTGACAGATGTTGGTCTTTAGGATGTTGGTTTGTCCTTATGTCGCAATCCCCATTCTGGAACCATTGGTGCCACCTCTGCACATTACTTCGATCGATTCTGTGGTCCCCATAGACTGCCAGGAGTTTTCGATGGATTGATGTGGCCGACAGATCTCCTGATTTGAACAGGAATTCAATCACCGATCATTGATGGTTATGGCTGCCACTTTGTCTATCCATACATTCCTAGATATGAACAAAAGGAAGATTGTTTTCGGTGTGATATTAAATACTCAGTAGCACAACAAGTAATCGTCATTAATTCTCCCTTCTCTGTTACACATGCGCGTCTGTGACTAATTGTTCATATTGACCGACTTTGTGTAATTGCTCTCTATAAAAATAAAATAAAAATAAATACCCCTTCAAGCAGCTGCTTGCCACAGAGGTCTTAAAGGAGCCTGTCAGTTTATATGCCATAGTAGAAGGTCTGTGAGGATGGCAGGACCTCAGCAGAAAAACAACACACACATCCATGCCTTACCCGGGGCTCGAACCCAATTCCCTTAGATCAGTAGCCAAGCGTGCTAACCACTCGGCCATGGGACGGCCATTACGGGTGAAAAAAAATCGCAAATTCCAAAAGTTTCAACGAATATTGCAAACAAGGCCGAAACAAGCTGGTGTGCGTGGCACACCAGCGACTGATTTTCATCATCATCATCATCATCATCATCATCATCATCATCATCATCATCATCATCATCATCATCATCATCCTCAAGCAGCCATGGGCTACGGAGGTCCAACCAGACCGTGCAATTTAGTTCTCCAAGCAAGTCTATCCTGAGCTACATCTACTGCATCTGGCCACTGCGCACCAATTCTAACAAGGTCCTGTTTGACATTGTCTGCCCACCGCATCCTAGGTCTCCCCTTCTTTCTGAGGCCTTTAGGCACACTGTTCATAACCCTATTCGCCAATCTATAATTATTCATACGGGCAACATGGCCAAACCAACGGGGTCTCTCTCTGCACAATATGCTGCTTAAAAGAGGTTGCAAACTCCTTTGCCTAATCTCATCATTAGTTACAAAGTTGAACCACCTAATGCCCAAGATACTGCGTAAGCATCTAGAATCAAAAGCATCTAGTTTCCTGTTATCTTGTTTACCAAGTGTCCAAGTTTCACTACCATAACTAACCCTAGAAAGAACCAAACTATTATACAGTCTAATTTTAGTCTTTAGGGTATACGCCTATTTCTCTACATCCTTCATAAGTTCTTAAAAGTCCCGACAGCAATCCCTATTCGTCTGTTAATCTCATGCCGCACATCACCATTATCTGTTACACAGCTCCCAAGATAATTAAACTGTGACACCTGCTCAAGACTGCAACCATTCAGATTAACTGAATCACAGCCTGCCTGACAAATTTTCATCACTTTAGTTTTCTCTTTGTTTATAACCAAACCTACTCTACTACCAGTCTCATCAACAGCTCGAATGAAAGAGTTCATCTCATCAACATCATTTGCCAAAAGGGCTAAATCATCAGCATAATCTAAATCAGAAATTTTCGTATCTCCAGCCCATTTAAGGCCAAAATCTTTCCCTTGAAGTGAATTTCGCATAACATAATCAATAACCAAGCTGAAGAGAAAAGGAGACAAAATGCACCCTTGTCGAACACCAGAAGTAATGCTAAACCAATTGCTACAAGCCTTACCAACTCTCACACACGACTCAGTGTTATTATAAAGAGCTTTCATAATGTTAACTAACTTGTCTGGTATACCATATGATCTCACAATCAACCACAAATTATGACGATCAACAGAGTCGAAAGCCTTTTTGAAATCAACAAAGCTAGCAACCAAAGGTTTCTGAAACTCTAAACATTTCTCAAGAATCTGCCTGAGTGAAAATATCTGATCCACACATCCCCTGGGTGGCCAAAAGACACAAATTAAATATCAAACTCTAATGGAAACGCCGTCCCATGGCTTAGTAGTTAGTGCGCTTGGCAACTGATCTAATGGACCTGGGTTCGAGCCCTGGATAAGGCATGGATGTGTGTATCATTTTTCTGCTGAGGTCCTGCCATCCTCTCAGATCTTCTACTATGGTATATAGACTGACAGGCTCCTGTCAGACCTCTGTGGCAAGCAGCTGCTTGAGGGGGTATTTATTTATTATTTATTAATGGAAACATTGGGGCAATAATCCAATCACTTCTTCAGACATGGGCAAAGGTTCGTTGAGCTCTAGGATCTGTAGACAAGTAGCAGTAGAAGGATATGAAAAGAAAAAATGCTGCATAAAGGTAAATAGCTAATTCAAGTTACCCTATATTTAAACTATGTTTGAAATTTATTTAAACTTTGAAAAACTTTGTAAAGATTATGGACAAAACTGGTAAAGGGTTTCTGCACTTGAAGGAAACATTTCCAAAACTAAGTGATGCCAAACTCAAAGAAGGGATCTTTGTTGGTCCTCAGATCAGGAAGCTGCTGAATCAAACTGTCTTCTAAGAAAAACTGAATATGAAGGAGTGCGCTGCATGGAAATCCTTCACATCTGTGGTCCAGGGTTTTCTGGGGAATCACAAAGAGGAAAACTACCATCAGATCATTCAAGATATCAAAAACTATGAAAATCTTGGCTGCTGAATGTCTTTGAAGATCCATTTCTTGCACTCGCATCTTGACTTCTTTCCCAATAACTTAGGAACTGTCAGTAGTATAGTCCCAGAATAGCCCCCCTTGCACTGTGCTTCCCCTCAAGCGTCACCAACCACGCCCCCTTATTAATATTCATGACTGACCACGCCCCCTTTATCAATATTCATAACTGACCACACACCCTTATCAATATTCGTAATTAATATTTCATAATTAATAATTAATAAAGACCCCTTGTTGACATGTATTTTTAATACCCCCTCATTAACCCCTCCTTTATCAAAAGTTCCACCCCAAGGTTCAAGGTTAAAGGTGTTGTAAGTACCATACTATAGAAAACCCTTCTATTTTAGCTGTAATTTTTCCAATTTTTGACCCTCCCCCTCATTAAAAAAATCGTTTTCAAAACTTTCGCCCCCTTTATCAAAAACCCTATCAAAACTGCCTCCTGGTGGACCCACCTGTATTTTTTACCTCTTTAAAGACCCCCTGGTTGACCTGTATTTTTAAGCCCCCCCTCATTAAAAACCCCCCTTATCAAAAGTTCTTCCCACCTTTACTAAAAACCCTATCAAAAGTTCCACTCCCCTCTATTAATCTCCCCCTCACCGATCACAAACTCCCAAATAAGGCCCTTGGTTTCTACCCTCATCTGAAATTTGCCAAGTCCAACTGAACTTTCGGTGGCAACGTTCACACCATCCCCTCTCAAAATGGCTGAAGGAATCATCAAAAATAATTAGAGTCCCATATTTTGTGAATTCGACCTTCATTAAGTCCTACAACATGCTTGCCACGACAAACGTGCAGAATGCGTGACATGGGTCTCTTCTTATCGGCGGAGTCAAGAGGGTGATTGCAGATCGAACTGCTGATGCACGCTAACTGCACTGCAGTATTTGCATTTGTTGCTGATAAGATCCGAATTCGTATTTTAATATCTACAAGCTTTAACCTTGGTTGTCCCGTGGTCGAGTGGTTAGCACGCTTGGCTAGTGATGTACGGGACCTGGGTTCGAGCCCCGGGTAAGGCATGGATGTATGTGTCGTTTTTCTGCTGAGGTCCTGCCATCCTCTCAGACCTTCTACTATGGCATATAAACTGGCAGGCTCCTGTCAGACCTCTGTGGCAAGCAGCTGCTTGAGGGGGTATTTATTTTATTTTATTTATTTAACCTTACAGAGCACGTGACAGGGGTCGGTTCTTATCAGCGGGGTCAAAGATGGTGATTGCAGACTGAACTGTCGATACATGCTATCAGAATCGCAATATTTGCATTTGCTGCTGATAAACGATTTCCTTCGTTAAAAATAGAAACTAAGTAAATAATTCTGGTGCCGCTTTAGCCCCAGTGTTTACTTCGAACGTATCTTTTCCATTAGGGGTTTATTAGATAGCGGTAAAGGTCACTGTTTTGCTCAACCTTGAAGGTAAAGGTTACTGTTTTGCTCAACCTAGAACATGTTGATAGATGTATCTTGACACCCACGGGCATTTATGAGATAACATTTGAGAGTATAGAAACTCGTACGCAACCTGACACGTCATTCCTTGCCATTACTCCATAGTGTGCTGATAATAAGAATTTTGAAGATATTTCATCTTCGCTGAAAATGTCTGTTATTTGTGAAATTGAATACACCGCTGTGTTGGACGCCAAAAGGGAGGAAGTCACTGAGGTCTTTGACAATCTATTGGCCCAGGTGAATCAGCTTGATGTGGCATCAAAATGTCCATCAACCGTCGAATGTCTGAAGACGAAACGCCCATGCCTGTCACCTCTCCAGCACAGGGGGAAAGCTCTCTGCCACGCACGATGAGTATCCTCTACCGCAGGGCAGACGAGCCGTTGTTACATCCCAGCACACCCATTGGACGGTTCATTGGCTGGGCATTCATCACGCTCTGTCAAGGACGTCGCCACACCGCAGCGCTTCATTACTCCCACTGTGAGTTCTCCTGCTGTTGTTATACCTCATCACATAATCACCAATGTATGGAAATTTAACTCAGTGAAGTTCAAGGCACAATTCGTGTCAACGAGTGTTCGACTTGGTGGCATGGAGAATGTGGAGGCCCACAATTTTCTACCTGTGTTCCGCTCTTTGAACAAAAAAATACTCAATGATGTTGTGCCGGAAGGAGATTATAGTCACATGAGACTTTGCTTCCATTCTTCGGACTTGAAAAACGCTGCAAATTTGAGCCTGATATGGCGTAATGATTTGATGGCAGAACGTTTCATAACAGCCCTGGACCACGTCATACAATCCAACGAGGAGCTCAGCAGTCATAGTGACCTCGATTTCGATTTCGTCTGCACTAACCTTGACCGCCAAGACAGTGGACACACAGGACCCAAAACGCGATCACTCGCCGATGTGCAATCTTTCATGAATAACAAGAAAGCGGTCGTAAGAATCATCAATACAGATTCAATTTGTCTAACGAGAGCTCTCGTTGTGGCACGTGAACTATGTTTAAAAAGCAAAGGTCAACCAAACAAGTATGATAGTGAGATGTCCTCGTCACCGTCTTCAGCAGACGGAAGCGCATCAACTTCACCTTGACGCCGGCGTATCCATAGTCATCTGCGGCATTCCGGAAGTGCGACTCTTTCACACATATTTAGTGTCACAGTTTCGCATTGTTGTTTATTCAGCAGACGACGGATTTCTCCCCATTTTTATCGGATCCGAGGCCGAGGACAATCTTTATCCTGCTGTATAGTCAAAGACACTGACATTATAACTAAACTGGCAGGTTTTTTCAGCAGTAAAAAGTTCTGTCTGAAATGCTTAAAAACATATAATCATGGTCACGTGTGCAAGGGCACCTGCAATCGTTGCCTTACAGTTGATGTAATACATACTGGGGAACCTATTCTCTGCATGCTGTGCTGTATTTGCACGGTGCAGAATGTTTTCAAGCCCATTTACTGAAAAGTTGCCAGTCAAGACATCGCTGTGTGAAATATGTGGATATTTACGACACCCAAAATCGTCACATTTGCAAGATTGAGAAACCTAAATTTGTGGAGTCGTGTAAAATTGATGCCATCGAACAAAGTTACCTGTACTTTGACGTGGAAACCGTGCAGCTTGACGACGGCGTTCTGAAGCCCATTCTGTGCGTTGTAACGTACAAAGTGAAGGACGACTGGGTCTACGCTTTATTCCCGGATGTGGACGCCTTCGTGAACTGGCTTTTAGCCGAAGAACGTCCCGAGTTCAGCGGTTCAAGGACGCTACCATTCTAGCGCACAATTTGAACGGTTTTGATGGAACATTTGTGATCAGCTACCTGTATAGAAGGTTTCTGAAACTTGATCTCGTTTTCGACGGTTCAAAAATATTAAGCATCTTTTTACCGGGACTAAAATTAAGATTCATCGACAGTTTATCCTTCATCCAAGTTCCTCTTCGTTCTTTCTCTAAATCATTCAACCTGGAGAGATTGAAAGGTTTTTTCCCCTTCTAATTTGTGAAGGAGGAAAATTTAAAATACATAGGCGTCATTCCGGATCGTAAATATTTTCAGCCTGAGGATATGGAACATACGACATTAATGGAGTTTGACGAATGTATGTATGTGACCGCTAGACTTGAACACTGGGACTTTCAACAGCAGCTTCTGTTCTACTGCAAGGCCGACACTGAACTGCCGCTTCGTGGAGCTCAAAGCTTTCTGGGAGGAATTTTTAAACCTCACAGGTGTGGATCCCTTCGCAAGTGACCTCACGATTGCAGGCGCTTGCTTGCACATTTTTCGTGGGAAGTTCCTGGGGAAAATATTCTCGCCGTGTGCCCTCCTCAAGGCTATCGGTGATTATTGCAGCTTGCATGTTGCAGGACTTAATGAAGGTCTAATTCACAAAATATGGGACTAATTATTTTTGACGATTCCTTCAGCCATTCTGAGAGGGGATGATCTGAACGTTGCCACCGAAAGTTCAGATGAGGGTAGAAACCAAGGGACTTATTTGGAAGTTTGTGATCGGTGAGGGGGAGATTAATACAGGGGGTGGAACTTTTGATAGGGTTTTTAGTAAAGGTGGGAGAAACTTTTGATAAGGGGGGTTTTTAATGAGGGGGGGGGGGGGGGGGGGGCTTAAAAATACAGGTCAACCAGGGGTTCTTTAAAGAGGTAAAAAATACAGGTGGGTCAACCAGAGGGCAGTTTTGATAGGGTTTTTCATAAAGGGGGGCGGAACTTTTGATAACGATTTTTTTAATGAGGGGGGTCAAAAATTGGAAAAATTACAGCTAAAATAGAGCGGTTTTCTAAAGTATAGCACTTATGATATACACTAGATGGCGCCACGGTTTTTTAATAAAGGGGTGGAACTTTTGATAAGGTTTTTTTTTAATGAGGGGGTGGTTAAAAAATACAGGTCAACCTGGGGGTCTTTATTAATTATTAATGTTAATAAGGGGGCATGGCCAGTTATGAATATTAATAAGTGGGCGTGGTCGGTTTTGTCATGGGGGAAAGCATTGTGCCAAAGGGGACTATTCTGAGACTATACTACTGCTATCAGTGATGAAAAAATTTCACCAGGATATCCGAACCATGGAGGAGAGATACCAAGGCAGGTGGGACCCAGCAATGATGGGTGACTACTGCTGGTTCTTGCAGAAGGAAGATACCTCAACACATAAAAGACAAAAATGAACTTCTTTTAAGTATAAAAGATCCTTACCCGTTTTCTTATTTTGCGTTTCAATATTACTTCATTTGTTACTTTATATTCAGTGGTCGTTAACTATGATGTTTCTAATTGGTTTTCACTGCAATCATGTAATCGATTAACGAGTTTTAAGTTGCAATTTAATAAAATAGTCACATTTATTTTCATTCCCAGATATGCGTATTCATTGAAATACATCAATCCGTAATTTTGAATTTAGCACCCCAAAATTAGTTTAAAATATCCTATTTAATCAATGTTATAAAAAATTTCAATTTGTTGTTTAGTATTATGTGTTGGTACTGTTTCTAATATGCTCACCAAATGGCGAACACTAATGATAATTTAGGGGTATTGGTCGTGAACGATTTTTTGAATTGTGACTAGAAACAACGTAAACGTGAAATTTCATAAAATTAACAAACAAAGCAAAAGCTACGCAAAAGTAAAAAATTGCTATACCAAAAAAAATTACTGAGTAGCAGATTTGCTACACAAAATTTTCTGAACAAATTTCACCCTGATGGGAAACTACGAATTTTTACAAATAGGATTAGGAAGAGCGTGTGCCCCAAAAAGTGGGGGGGGGACCAGCCAGACTCGTATTCCGTAGTTACCCGATTCGAATCCCAGCTGGGTCAGCGTTGAGTTTTATCTCCTCAAAATTCCCCGCCCTGCCCATGGTCAGTACGGGACACCGATGGGCTTGGAAATGCAGCCGTCCATCGGATGGAACGTTAAGCAGTGGCCCCGTGTGCGGGAGAGCCATACACTGGGCACGTTAAAGAACACACTGGATGGCCTTGACGGAGGCTACCATCTGTCTCCCAACAGCTGTTCCAGTGGGTCTCCTCCCCCAACCTTCTCTGAGACTTCGGGGTCCATGTAACCTGGCCATTAGCCCATGTTGTGCAAAAAAGTGCTTCTCAGAGGTAAAACCCAACGTTAAAGAACACGCTGGATGGCCTTGACGGGAGGCTACGATCTTTCCATTTAGCCCATGGTGTGCAGAAAAGTGTCGCTCAGAGGTGAAACAACCGAACGTTAAAGAACACACTTGGTGATCTTGACGGGAGGCTACCATCTGTCTCCCATCAGTTGTTCCAGTGGGTCCACTCTCCCAACCTTCTCTGAGCCTTTGGGGTCCTTGTGCCCTGGCCATTTATTTAGCCCATGGTGTGCAAAAAAGTGCCTCTCAGAGGTGAAACAACCGAACCCCATCTGCATAATAGTTAGGATTAGCTTCCACCTTCTCTCATAATCAGCCACATGTGTTAGATAGTTACGGTAGATTGTTCACTAGAAGTGGAGTATCTGTTAAGAGTGTATAATGATTGTGCTCTGTGTGAAATGCAAATACAATGGGAAACAGTACAATAAAAATTACATATTTAATGAACAAAGGTTATATTCTGTTTCTTTGAGAACAGTAAACACAACTTCTACTAACTTTACATTCAGTAGTATAAAACGCTTTGAAATAGTTTTGCCATCTGGCATCATAAAACTACGTTCCATTTGGAGTAATAAACATATTTTTCGTCATAAATAGGAACATCTTTGTTTTTTAAATTAATCAATATGCAAAAATTCATCTTTACAATATTTATAGGTGTTTACAAATGCACTTATTTGTCTACGATTTGTGCACTATTTCATTCAAATAGTAAGTTGAGATTGCGTACAGTTCATCTTTCGATCTCTGCAGTAAATAAAATACTCTCTATAGTGTTAATCAGATTTTTCCTTTAAATGCAGATCATTTGGAAAAATTAGCAGTTTTTTTCGATGCAATTAATGTCTGGCTAGACTCAAAAAATGAGTTTTTCAGGAAGCGTTTGGAAGTTTGTTTCGGGAATATCAAAAATGTCCTCACATGTCAGAGCTTTGACGAGTCTGAAGGATTTCATCACAACAAATGACGATAATTAATAGAAAACAATCACGAAGGGGGACTACAAAAACTTTTGTTACATTATAACGCAGTTTTTTGCTTTATCCCTAATCTCTTCCTTAAGAAAAGTCTTGTTTTTGTGTTTGGTCTTAGCAAAGGGTCGGTGCCTGATCAGGCTCATGTGATTCTTATTCAGCTTCCCCATCGCTGCGAGGGCGGCGACTTCAAAGGCATCGTGGACAGTCTTGCCGCATTGCTTCGACGAAGTTTCAACGTAGGTGGTTGCTCCGATTTGCCTAGAAACCGCAACCGCCTGAAAGAGAAAAAAAATTTTGTTTTAAACAGGCGAGACAAAATCGTGAAAATAATTCAAATATATTTCCAATAAGGTACACACTACAGTCTTCAAAGTAATTATAGTCGAAAATGTGATAGAATATTGTTACGACAGCTGAAACGTGCGACAATGGCTTGTGGCAGGTGTGTCATGAACGCTCGCATCTGAAAAAAAGAAATCAAATTTGTAAAGAAATGGAACGTATAGAAGAAAAGGAGACCAACTTCGGCGAAGCGATTTTCTTATTAAGAAAAAATGATTTTAATAAAAGTATATTATTTATGTTTCAATTTAGAATTTTTTCATTTACATATATTATTGATTTTTCGCCATACATTATTTGTTTTCGCCATGAAAAGTTTCCCACAGGGATGGAAGATACCTTCCCTA
This sequence comes from Ryuthela nishihirai, assembly GCA_038380435.1. Lineage (NCBI taxonomy): Eukaryota > Metazoa > Arthropoda > Arachnida > Araneae > Heptathelidae > Ryuthela > Ryuthela nishihirai. The sequence goes on along the minus strand of JAWZYU010000108.1, from coordinate 207,674 downwards.
TACCTCTGATGAGTCAGAGCACCTCTGGTAAAGACGGGGAGGCATGTGACCACTTAACATAATTCCGACGAACACCATTTAAATGACACCATAGCAGCTTGCTGTCTGATGTTAGAGGGTCAGTAATGAATTCTTTGCTCATTCCAAATGAGAGAAGCAAGTCGAGAATCAGTCTGGATATTGCGATTCGTCGGTGAAGATTCCATGCGACTTTGCTACATGTCAGTCGGGCATTCCTGTGGATAGGATGACAAATAAAAACGGTCATCTGGCCTAGAGGCTCTCAGTTTGACACGACACATTCCTCTTAATTGCTGCAGAAAGCTCCAGAGAGAATAAGTTACCTGGCTGGCATCACTCTATGATGCCAGGTTGTTAGAGGAAGATAGTGACGATTCTGTGATGTTGCCATTGATTCACGACGTTGCATTCGTCTATCATCTGTTGAAACTTTCTCCAAAAATTTTCAAAGTACTACTAGGAGGACATTTACAGTCTTAGCCACATCAGTCTGGATTTGGCCGGATTCTAACATACTGATTGAGTGTCGCAGAATCAGAGCCAGCTTTTATATCACCTCGGATTTGTTTTTCGAGTCACGGGTGCAAAATTTGTCCCTTAATGTGATTTTTTTGGGGGCCGTATAACGTTACAGATTGTATTAACAACGTTACATGAATTGTACACACACGGCCACTGAATTAGAAACCTTTATCCAATACCGAGTTGGACGTTTAGACCGAATTACAGCTCGTATGGCATAGATTCCACAAGGTGTTGGAGTGCCTTTACATCTCCAGCTTACCAGACATTCACCAGACAATCCTTTAACTGACTCAGATTTGATGGAAGAGGACTTTGCTCCCGGATTTGTTTTTCTAACATGTCCCATACATTCTCACTGGGTTCAGATCCTGGCTTTGTGTTGGGCAGAGAAGATGGTGGAAGTCGCTGTCATGCTCACTGAACCACTGCTGAACACATCTTGCGCGAGGGACAGTAGCATTGTCATTCATGAAACAGCCGTCAACGTGCTGGATAAAAAGTCAACATTGCAGGATGGACTTGATCAGCAACAACGTTCAGATAATCCTTGGAGGACACCCGACCTTCCAGCAGTATCAGGGCACCCGTTCTGTACCAACAGAACGTGCCCTACACCATGACACCCCCTCCAGAACCTTGAGTTGTATTTGCAAGGTAAGCTGGGTCCATTGCTTTATGGGCTCCCGCCAAACTCTCTGCCTACCGTCGGTACAGAACAAGGTGTACAGCGACTCGTAGGACTACAGGACCTTTTTCCAGTCACGGTGACACCACTGTAGACGAACTTTCCGGTTCTTCGCAGAAATCAGTGGTTTCAATATAGGGATGCGACTGCTAATACCGATTCTTTTCAATTCCCTGCGCATAGTTCGCTGAGATATGGTTCGGGAACAGCCTTCATTGAATGCTTCGATCAACTGCTGCACACAGGAATTCCTGTTTCTCCGGACAAGCCTTCTCAGACAACGCGATCTCGTTCCTGACAGATTGTCATCATGCCACACTTACGCCTCTTAGAGAAGCAATGTGGGTTATTTTTCCACTGATTAAAAACCCGAGATATATCACCTTTTGAGAAACCAGTCAACTCTGATGTTTTTCAAATCGTTGTTCCATTGTGATCAACATTACTGACGAGCAGTAGTTTTAAATAGTTGCCTAGATCACGTGGTGATGCACGTATTTTGCATATACGTATTTTGCATGACCACGTATTTTGCATATACGCTGCGCAAGTGACATTTACGTACATCTGCGGTAAAGGTTTCTAATTCAGTGGCCTGTCTGTGTATTTCATTCACACACAAAAGTCATGTTAATAATTTCAATCACTTGTGAGATATTTAACAGTTTGGGAATTATGCTCAAGTTTTGGACATCAGTATTAATGTGCAAATAAATGTTTTTGTTTAACATGCAAAAATTGAAAACAAATGAAAGAACTCATCATCAATAACTGATATCTAATTGATCACCTGTACGAACAATTTTAATTATTTTAATTATTAATTAATAATTACATAAATTTTTCATCTTTACCTGCTCAGCTGTAATAGGAGATTTCTTCATTTTGGCGAGATTACAAATTGTCTCGGTGTCTGTTCGCATATCACTGTGACAGCCGCAAAGGATGACGGGCGTGGTGGGACAGTGTTGCCTCACTTCCGGATACCACTGAAAGAAATAACAATCAATGTAACAAAAAAGAAGGCAATAAAATGAAATTTAAAAAAAAGTAAAATATTTCCTTATATTTGCTTTAAAAAGTTGAAAATTTAATTTGACATATAATTCGATATGATCAGGATTGGGGTGATATAAAACGAAAAACTGTTCATTAACTCATAAGGATGGATTTGCTATCTACAACTGTTTATAGAGGCCCTTTTTTTATCTTTGGAAGGTGGCTGTCCTTTTGCATAAAGGAAACCAAAAATCTCCCATTCCAGTGACACACGCTGAGGGATTGAAGAAAACTTATGAAAGCATGGAAAAAATACTCACTGCTATAAAATATGACCATTTTAAGTGGACTGTATGTGGTGACCTAAAAAGTCATATCTCTCTTGCTCGGGCTTCAAGGAGGCTTCACAAAATTTTGCTGTTTTCTGTGTTTGTGGGACAGTAGGGACACTACAAAAGACTGGCCGAAAAGAAATGCTTTTATTCTTGGAAAGAGTAATGTGAGGTATAAGCCTCTAGTTGACCCCTCTGATGTTCTGCTCCCACCACTACACATGAATCTGAGGCTTATGAAAAATTTTGTAAAGGCTATGGACAAAACGGGTAAAGTGTTTTTGCACTTGAGGGAAAAATTTCCAAAACTATGATGCCAAACTCAAACAAGGGATCATTGTTGGTCCTCAGATCAGGAAGCTACTGAATGATACTGTCTTTGAAGAAAAACTGAATATGAAGGAGAGTGCTGCATGGAAAGCCTTCATGTCTGTCGTTTTTTCTGGGGAATCACAAAGAGGAAAACTACCATCAGATCATTCAAGATCTTCTCAAACACTATGAAAATCTTGGCTGCCGAATGTGTCTTAGTAGATCCATTTCTTGCACTCGCATCTCAACTTCTTTCCCAAGAGCTTAGGAGTTGTCCGTGAGGAGCAAGGGGAAAGATTTCACCAGGATAACCGAAACATGGAGGAGAGATACCAAGGCAGGTGGGACCCAGCAATGATGGGTGACTACTGCTGGTTCTTGCAGAAGGAAGATACCTCAACACATAAAAGACAAAAATGAACTTCTTTTAAGTATAAAAGATCCTTACCCGTTTTCTTATTTTGCGTTTCAATATTACTTCATTTGTTACTTTATATTCAGTGGTCGTTAACTATGATGTTTCTAATTGGTTTTCACTGCAATCATGTAATCAATTAACGAGTTTTAAGTTGCAATTTAATAAAACAGTCACATTTATTTCATTCCCAGATATGCGTATTCATTGAAATACATCAATCCGTAATTTTGAATTTAGCACCCCAAAATTAGTTTAAAATATCCTATTTGATCAATGTTATAAAAAATTTCAATTTGTTGTTTAGTATTATGTGTTGGTACTGTTTCTAATATGCTCACCAAATTCGTCACCAAGTTCGTCACCAAATGGCGAACACTAATGATAATTTAGTGGTATTGGTCGTGAACGATTTTTTGAATTGTGACTAGAAACAATGTAAACGTGAAATTTGATAAAATTAACAAACAAAGCAAAAGCTACGCAAAAGTAAAAAATTGCTATACCAAAAAAAATTACTGAGTAGTAGATTTGCTACACAAAATTTTCTGAACAAATTTCACCCTGATGGAAAACTACGAATTTTTACAAATAGGATTAGGAAGAGTGTGCGCCAAAAAAAAAAAAGGGGGGGGGGGGGGTTCAATCGGAAGCGCGCCAGACTCGTAATCTGTAGTTACCCAATTCGAGTCGCAGCTGGGTCAGCATTGAGATTTATCTCCTCAAAATTCCCCGCCCTGCCCACGGTCAGTAGGGGACACCGATGGGCTTGGAAAGGCCGCCGTCCGTCGGATGGAACGTTAAACCGTGGCCCCGTGTGCAAGAGAGCCATACACTGTGCACGTTAAAGAACACGCTGGATAGCCTTGACGGGATCTGTCTCCCAACAGCTGTTCCAGTGGGTCCCCTCCCCCAACCTTCTCTGAGCCTTCGGGGTCCATGTGACCTGGCCATTTAGCCCATGGTGTGCAAAAAAGTGCCACTCAGAGGTAAAACAACTCAATCCAAAAGGAAACAGACAGATCTAGAATGAAGTGAGTGATCATTATCGAAGGGGATCTTATCCGAAGTGAGCTGCGTTGGTAAAGAAACGCAGCAACTCTGGTTCAGGGTTGGGTTGTTTTACCTCTGAGCGGCACTCTTTTTGCACACCATGGGCTAAATGGCAGGTCACAAGGGCCTCGAAGACGGAGAGAAGGTTGGGGGAGGGGACCCACTGGAACAGCTGTTAGGAGACAGATGGTAGCCTCCCGTCAAGGCCATCCAGCGTGTTCTTTAACGTGCACAGGGTATGACTCTCCCGCACACGGAGCCACGGCTTAACGTCCCATCCGACGGACGGCGGCCTTTCCAAGCCCATTGGTGTCAACTACTGACAGTGGGCAGGGCGGAAAATTTTGCGGAGATAAATCTCAACGCTGACGCAGCTGGGACTCGAACCTGGGAACTGCAGATTACGAGCCTGGCGCTCTACCGACTGGGTCACTGCCGCCCGCACTGTGGCTCAGGAAAGACATTTATTTCTTCAGTTCCGAATATCTGAAACCTTAGTAACTTCTGAGATTAACTGATCCGTGTAGAAAGATCCTCCTTTCCACTGCTCAACTAAAAAAAGTTGAAATTTAGACGGAGAAGGAAAAAAATCACGACGTACGTGACTTCGGCATGCGTCACTGGCATGCTCATTTACATTTGTTTCCGGATTTTCGATTTTCACCGTTTTCAGTGCGATGAAGAAAAAGTTTGAAACGCATCGATCAGTGCTCGAAGTGAAACGAAATGCAAGAACTTACTTTTGACACTGTGTCGTCGAGGGATGTGGGAACGGTGATGTGGAAGCACAAGAGGAACACTTTAGCATCTTGGTAAGCCAGCGGTCTAACAGTGTCGTAGGCAGCGGCACCTAGAAAAAATTAAAAACATTTTACTATTCGATTCTATTCATTTATGCATAATCGCTCAAAAAAGTATCTAAATACTATGGTTGATTACGGAATTCAGAAAAAAAAAATGGCAACGTTTTTTTTTTGGATATTAGTGATCTGGCAACCTTCGTAACACGAAATCACTATGTCTAAAAAAAACGTTACCAGATATTTTTTTTTGGTGAATTCAGTAATCAACCATACCGTATACGAAGGTTCCCAGATCACTAATGTAAAAAAAAAAATGCCAGATACTTTTTCTCAGTTGCCAGATCACTAATGTCTAAAAAATTGTCAGATATTTCTTCTGAGTTGCCATATCAATAATGTCTAAAAAAATCCGTTGCCAAGTATTTTATCTGAGTTGCCAGATCACTAATGTCTAAAAGAAAACCATTGCCAGTTACTTTTTCTGAGTTGCCGGATCACAAATGTCTAAAGAAACCGTTGCCAAATATTTTTCCCTGAGTTGCAAGATCACCAATGTCTAAAAAAAAAAAGCCATTGCCAGATATTTTTTCTGAGTTGCCGGATCACTGATGTCTAAAGAATCCGTTGCCAGATACTTTTTCTGAGTTGCCGGATCATTAACGTCTAAAAAAAACACGTTGCCAGATATTTTTTTCTGAGTTGCAAGGTCACCAATGTCTAAGAAAAAACCAATTGCCAGATATTTTTTCTGAGTTGCCGGATCACTAATGTCTAAAAGAAAACCATTGCCAGTTATTTTTTCTGAGTTGCCGGATCACAAATGTCTAAAGAAACCGTTGCCAGATATTTTTTCTGAGTTGCCGGATCACTGATGTCTAAAAAAAACGTTGCCAGATATTTTTTCCTGAGTTGCAATATCACCAATGTCTAAAAAAAAAGCCATTGCCAGATATTTTTTCTGAGTTGCCGGATCACTGATGTCTAAAGAATCCGTTGCCAGATACTTTTTCTGAGTTGCCGGATCACAAATGTCTAAAGAAACCGTTGCCAGATATTTTTTCCTGAGTTGCAAGATCACCAATGTCTAAAAAAAAAAGCCATTGCCAGATATTTTTTCTGAGTTGCCGGATCACTGATGTCTAAAGAATCCGTTGCCAGATACTTTTTCTGAGTTGCCGGATCACAAATGTCTAAAGAAACCGTTGCCAGATATTTTTTCCTGAGTTGCAAGATCACCAATGTCTAAAGAATCCGTTGCCAGATATTTTTTCTGAGTTGCCGGATCATTAACATCTAAAAAAAAAACGTTGCCAGATATTTTTTTCTGAGTTGCAAGATCACCAATGTCTAAATAATAAAGCCATTGCCAGATATTTTTTCTGAGTTGCCGGATCACTAGTCTAAAAGAAAACCATTGCCAGATATTTTTTCTGAGTTGCCGGATCACAAATGTCTGAAGAAACCATTGCCAGATATTTTTTCCTGAGTTGCAAGATCACCAATGTCTAAAAAAAAAGCCATTGCCAGATATTTTTTCTGAGTTGCCGGATCACTGATGTCTAAAGAATCCGATGCCAGATACGTTTTCTGAGTTGCCGGATCATTAACGTCTAAAAAAAACGTTGCCAGATATTTTTTCCTGAGTTGCAAGATCACCAATGTCTAAAAAAAAAACCAACTGCCAGATATTTTTCCTGAGTTGCCGGATCACTAATGTCTAAAAAAAAAAACCGTTGCTAGATATTTTTTCTGAGTTGCCGGATCAATAATGTCTAAAGAAACCGTTGCCAGATCATTAATGTCTAAAAAAACCGTTGGTAGAATTTTTTCTGAGTTGCCGGATCACTAATGTCTAAAGAAACCGTTGCCAGATCACTAATGTCTAAAAACCGTTGCTAGATATTTTTTTGAGTTGCCAGATCACTAATGTCTAAAGAAACCGTTGCTAGACATTTTTTCTGAGTTGCCGGATCACTAATGTCTAAAGAAACCGTTGCCAGATCACTAATGTCTAAAAAACCGTTGCTAGATATTTTTTCTGAGTTGCTGGATCACTGTCTAAAAAAACCGTTGCCAGATATTTTTTTCTGAGTTGCAAGATCACTAATGTCTAAAAAACCGTTGCCAGATATTTTTTCTGAGTTGCAAGATCACTAATGTGTAAAAAAACGTTCCTAGATATTTTTTCTGTTGCCGGATCACTAATGTCTAAAAAAACGTTGCCAGATATTTTTTCTGGATTCTGTGGTTTCAGAACCATAACTACACAAAGGTTGACAGATCACTAAAAATAAACCGTTGCCAGATATTTTTTCTGAGTTGCAAGATCACTAATGTCTAAAAAAAGAACCGTTGCCAGATATTTTTTCGAGTTGCCAGATCACTAATGTCTAAAAATAAAACCGATGCCAAATATTTTTTCTTGATTCTGTGGTTTCAGAACCATAGCGTACACGAAGGTTGCCAGATCCCTAATGTCTAAAAATAACCGTTGCCAGATATTTTTTTCTGAATTCTGTAATCAAACATAGCGTTCGGAGACTTTTTTGAGCGACTGTCTCTTTAAACAGAGAATAAACAGTATCGTAAAAAAGAAAATGATTTTATAAAGATTGATTACCAACATGTGAAATGTCCTAACAATTTTTTTCCTTCTTTTTGCCATAAAAAAGACTGTTATTTTCCCTCGCGAAAGGCTCTGGAACTTCTGGATATTTTGGCATTTATCGTTTCAGAGAGGATTAATTTTCTTGTGCATTTATTCTGCAAAAACTTCCAACGATTGCATGCATCATGCACATTACTGATAAATTCTTTCACTACGTTATAAGTTCGTTTAACACTTCTCAATAAAATTATTTACATAAATGTAAATTATTTTATCATTTCTTAATGAATTGATTCTCTAAATAAATACATCTATAATAGCATTATTAATTTCAATCATTTATTAATTCCTAATGAATAAATTCTTGCAAATTTACGTTACAAGTTTTTTTTTTTAATCTTTACGAAAATGAACTACTAATTCCACCTCTTGGCACAAAATTGGCGACAACATTCGGCCTAACTGTACACCGAGTAATACCGCACAAGGCCACAGACCACTTCTGTGACCTGGTTTGACTTGACGTTTGACTTTGTTTTCTTTGACGACTTCTTCACGTGACACGAAGGTTTTCAGATCACTAATTTCTGAAGAAAACGTTGACAGATATTTTTTCTGAATTCTTTAATCAACCATAGTCTTCGGATATTTTTCTTTGAGCGACTGTACACGAAGGTTGCCAGATCACTAATTTCTAAAAAAAAATTGTTGCCATATATTTTTTCTGAATTCTGTAATCAACCACAGTGTTCGGATATTTTTCTTTGAGCGACTATACACGAACGTTGCCAGATCACCAATTTCTAAAAAAAAAACTTTGCCAGATATTTTTTTCTGAATTCTGTAATCAACCACAGTGTTCGGATATTTTTCTTTGAGCGACTATACACGAACGTTGCCAGATCACTAATTTCTAAAAAACAAAATTTGCCAGATATTTTTTTCTGAATTCTGTAATCAACCACAGTGTTCGGATATTTTTTGAGCGACTGTACACGAAGGTTGTCAGATCACTAATTTCTAAAAAAAAATCGTTGCCAGATAATTTTTCTCAATTCTGTAATCAACCACAGTGTTCGGATATTTTTTAAGCGACAGTATGTCCTATATGTTAAAAATAAAAAGAATAATTACATGAACACTGAGTAATTTGAAATATATGGTAGTTTGGTTTTCATGCGATAGTAATAATTGAAAAGTAATACTAACGTTTAAGATCAGTGTAATATGCTGCGAGTTATTAGCGAAAAGGGTTTTATATTATTTGTCCTTCATTTTGCATCGACAGAATATTGTTTAATGCCATCAGTGACTGAGAATCAGGAAAGGCTGGCAGAATAAGTTCTTCAATTTTAAAATATATACATTTGATTTACCGAAAAAGTTTCCAAAATTGAACTTGCGTATTGGATAAGACAGCCATTATTGCATATTGGATAATGAAAACCATTTAGTTGGGTTGTTTTACCTCTGAGCGGCACTTTTTGCACACCATGGGCTAAATGGCCAGGTCACATCGACCCCGAAGGCTCAGAAGACCCACTGGAACCCCGAAGACCCACTGGAACAGCTGTTGGGAGACAGATGGTAGCTTCCCGTCAAGGCCATCCAGCGTGATCTTTAACCTGCGAAGGGTTAAAGATCTCCCGCAGACAGATTTCCGGCAGACAGAGCAACGGCTTAACGTCCCATCCGACGGACGGCGGCCTTTCCAAACCCATCGGTGTCCCCTACTGACCGTGGGCAGGGCGGAGAATTTTTGCGGAGATAAATCTCAACGCTGACCCAGCTGGGACTCGAACCTGGGAACTGCAGATTATGAGCCTGGCGCGCTACCGACTAAGCCACCCCCGCCCCTATTAACTAGTTGGAAAAATAATAATAGAGCTCCAAGGGTTTTAAATTTACTATAATTAAAAAAAATCATATTACGCGACCTCTGGAATATATATTTTTTAAATTAAATTTTCCTGCTTCTGGAAAAGACAATTAAATTTCGCTCCCTGATGTTCTCTCGTATCCTTAGTTAAAAGTCCACGAGCAAACTGATTTGAACAAAATGATAAACAAAATGTAAAAGCAGTGATTCCGAATTCGTAAGAAAAAAAAACTCGGCAATAGTAATTAAGGAAAAAAGTGGAAGAAGCAGATAAATTCGAATATTTCCAAGGAACGCGACGTGATTAAAATTTATCGATTCGGCGACTAATCGATTTAACAACAAAGATTTGTTTCTTTACTTTTCATGTGATTTGGATCGGGGCAGAAGATTAAGAATCTCGAATTCCAGGAGAGAGAATTTTGCGAATCGTTGAAGGTAAATATTTTCGGATGACATTGAAACTACGACAGGCGTTAAAATTAAGGATGCAGTATTTTGGCAGGAATGTACAGTCGCTCAAAAAAATATACGAACCCTATGTTTGATTACAGAATTCAGACAAAATATCTGGCAACGATTTTTTTTCGAAATTTGTGATCACTAATTTCGAAAAAAAATCGTATATCTATGGGGAAATATCTATGGGGAAAGACAAAGGAATATTCGCCTCCCCCCCTCTCTGGATAGTTTAAATAACCGGAACGGAGATGAAAAATAGAGTCAACATCAATGCAGTAGCTGGAAGATTAGAAAGGCTAATTTTTAAAACTATTCTAATGTAAATTGTATCAATTTGTAATAACAAAAATAATGTTTTTTTTTAAGCTAAATTTTCAAGTTAAAAATGCGTTAAAATGATCACTAGAACACAGAAATAACTTATTGCCCCTATTGGAAGAATAAAATTCCCTAACAAAAAACAACAGAAAGCGGTTCCAACCAGTTAGAGTAACTTAATTTTCCTTAATCCGTCCTTCATTTTTGGCACATTAAACCGGCACTTTATTTTCGGGGTGGCAACTTCTCCACAGAGGGTTGTCGAGGCTACAGTCCATAGGTCCTTTCACGTAGCTTACTTCTTTAATAACTTATAGAGACCTTGGGGTTATAGTCCTTAGGTTCTTTCATGTAGTTTCCTTCTTTAATAACTTATACAGTCCTTGGGGTTATAGTCCTTAGGCTCTTTCATGTAGCTTCCTTCTTTAATAATTTATACAGTCCTTATTGTTATGGTCCTTAGGTTCTTTCATGTAGCTTCCTTCTTTAGTAACTTATACAGTCCTTATTGTTATGGTCCTTAGGTTCTTTCATGTAGCTTCCCTCTTTAATAACTTATACAGTCCTTATTGTTATGGTCCTTAGGTTCTTTCATGTAGCTTCCCTCTTTAATAACTTATACAGTCCTTAGGTTCTTTCACGTAGCTTCCTTCTACAATAACTTATAGTCCTTAGGTTCTTTGATATAGCTTCCTTCTTTAATAACTTATACAGTCCTTATTGTTATGGTCCTTAGGCTCTTTCATGTAGCTTCCCTCTTTAATAACTTATACAGTCCTTATTGTTATGGTCCTTAGGTTCTTTCATGTAGCTTCCTTCTTTAGTAACTTATACAGTCCTTATTGTTATGGTCCTTAGGTTCTTTCATGTAGCTTCCCTCTTTAATAACTTATACAGTCCTTAGGTTCTTTCACGTAGCTTCCTTCTACAATAACTTATAGTCCTTAGGTTCTTTGATATAGCTTCCTTCTTTAATAACTTATACAGTCCTTAGGTTCTTTCATGTAGCTTCCTTCTTTAATAACATACAGTTGGGTTGGGTTTTTTACCTCTGAGCGGCACTTTTTTGCACACCATGGGCTAAATGGCCAGGTCACATGGACCCCGAAGGCTCAAAGAAGGTTGGGGGAGGGGACCCACTGGAACAGCTGTTGGGAGACAGATGGTAGCCTCCCGTCAAGGCCATCGAGCGTGTTCTTTAACGTGCACAGGGTATGGCTCTCCCGCACACGGGGCCACGGCTTAACGTCCCATCCGACGGACGGCGGCCTTTCCAAGCCCATCGGTGTCCCCTACTGACCGTGGGTAGGGCGGGGAATTTTTGCGGAGATAAATCTCAACGCTGACCCAGCTGGGACTCGAACCTGGGAACTACAGATTACGAGCCTGGCGCGCTAACGACTTAGCCACCCCCGCCCCCAACTTATACAGTCCTTGGGGTTATAGTCCTTAGGTTCTTTCATGTAGCTTTCTTCTTTAATAACTTATACAGTAGTTGGGGTTATAGTCCTTAGGTTCTTTCATGTAGCTTCCTTCTTTAATAACTTAAGAAGTATAACTGTGCATAACATATGCAAATTATTGTTTAAAATAAGAAATTGGTGTTGATGGATATAGGATGGATTCGAGAAAGGACTTTTCTGATAATGTCAATGGTGCATTAAAAGCAGAAAAAGATTTGTCCTTACATACAAGACTACCTTCTTTAAGGCATTTGATACATTGAATTACGATATACTTTTGCAGAAATCTTCAAGTTATGATATCACAGGTATTAAGTTGGATTATTGTGCTTACGATTATTAAGACCATTCCAAAGTCCATTCTATATTCTGCTGAGGTTCCGCCATGCTCATAGATCTTCTACTATGGACTAATAAACTGACGGCTCCTGTCAGACTTCTGTGGCAAGCAGCTGCTTGACAGGGTATTTATTTTATTTTATTTTTATTAATATTACAGGGAAATTCAAGCTAATTTTTTTTAATTGACGTTGACGATAATGCTGTGATGTCCCGACATTAAATCTGCAGAATAAAATGGCTCAAGTGAGTTGCTAAACGGAGAAACAACAATATATTTGTCTGTACGGAAAAGACAAATGGTGTATTTTTTATTTTTTTACGAAACTTTCATTTGATAGGCCATTGCGCTTCTCTAACCCGTCGTAAGGCTATATATATGGGGGCGGGACGTGGCTCAGTCGGTAACGCGCCAGGCTCGTAATCTGTACTTCCCAGGTTGAGTCCCAGCTGGGTCAGCGTTGAGATTTATCTCCGCAAAATTTCCCGCCCTGCCCACGGTCAATAGGGGACACCGATGACCTTGGAAAGGCCGCCGTCCGTCGGATGGGACGATAAGCCATGGCTCCGTGTGTGGGAGTGCCATACCCTGTGCACGTTAAAGAACATGCTGGATGACCTTGACGGGAGCTACCATCTGTCTCCCAACAGCCGTCCCAACCCAAAACGGTTAAAGAGATGAAGGAGCAGTGTCCAACAACAGACGGCAAATTATGGCCTATCTGGAGCAGTAAAAAATCAAATCGATCTTGCAATATGCGATTTTTGGTTTTTTTCAAAACTTAAAAAAGAACCAGCTGAAGATGCTTTTTTTCAAAGGTGCAAGACCTTCAAAATGCGTTCATTCAGAGTTGCGGAATATTCCCTAATAGAAGCACCACCAAGAGTTCAAGATTTGGCGTAGACGTCTGCAACTTTGCATAGATGCTGGAGAAAAGTACTTTGAAGGACAATACCGCAAATTATCAAAGAGTAGTAGTTTATTAACAGCGTTTGGTGTCTTCCTCTTTAACAGTATAGTTCTTTGTGGAATTCTGTCTCAATTGTCACACTTTTGTGTGGTTAAACAATTTTTTTTCGAAAATAACTTCACAAAGTTACGAAATGAAGTGAACGAAATTGTTATACAAGGACATGTACACCGGTATTGAATAATCAGCCTATGGGGCACATTTTTCTGAACTCTTCTCGGGGGACACATTTTTCTGAATTCTTCTCGGGGACACATTTTCTTGAACTCTTCTCGGGGGACACATTTTCGTGAACTCCTCTCGGGAGACACATTTTTGTGAACTCTTCTCAGGGACACATTTTTGTGAATTCTTCTCAGGGACACATTTTTGTGAACTCTTCTCGGGGATACATTTTCGTGAACTCTTCTCGGGGATACATTTTCGTGAACTCTTCTCGGGGATACATTTTCGTGAACTCTTCTCGGGGATACATTTTCGTGAACTCTTCTCGGGGATACATTTTCGTGAACTCTTCTCGGGGGACACATTTTCGTGAACTCCTCTCGGGGGACACATTTTTGTGAACTCTTCTCAGGGACACATTTTTGTGAACTCTTCTCAGGGACACATTTTTGTGAACTCTTCTCGGGGATACATTTTCGTGAACTCTTCTCGGGGATACATTTTCGTGAACTCTTCTCGGGGATACATTTTCGTGAACTCTTCTCGGGGGACACATTTTCGTGAACTCCTCTCGGGGGACACATTTTTGTGAACTCTTCTCAGGGACACATTTTTGTGAACTCTTCTCAGGGACACATTTTTGTGAACTCTTCTCAGGGACACATTTTTGTGAACTCTTCTCGGAGGACACTTTTCCTGAATGCGCCAGGCTCGTAATCTGTAGTTCCCAGGTTCGAGTCCCAGCTGGGTCAGCGTTGAGATTTATCTCCGCAAAATTCCCCGCCCTGCCCACGGTCAGTAGGGGACACCGATGGGTTTGGAAAGGCCGCCGTCCGTCGGATGGGACGTTAAGCCGTGGCCCCGTGTGCGGGAGAGCCATACCCTGTGCACGTTAAAGAACACGCTGGATGGCCTTGACGGGAGGCTACCATCTGTCTCCCAACAGCTGTTCCAGTGGGTCCCCTTCCCCAACCTTCTCTGAGCCTTCGGGGTTCATGTGACCTGGCCATTTAGCCCATGGTGTGCAAAAAAGTGCCGCTCAGAGGAAAAACAACCCAACCCTTTTCCTGAATTCTTCTCGGGGATACATTTTCGTGAACTCTTCTCGGGGGACACATTTTCGTGAACTCTTCTTGGGGGACACATTTTCGTGAACTCTTCTCAGGGACACCTTTTTGTGAACTCTTCTCAGGGCCACATTGAAGGTGATTATTAAGTTCGTATACACACCCTTTTTTGAAAATTCAATTGGGAATTCTCACACGAATTTCCACAGATATATAAGTGTTCTTTTACGTATTTTCAGAGGGAGATGAACTGTGCAAGAACCGTAACATTTTAATTTGCTGTAGGCATCGAGACACTTTAAACAAGTGATTGAATGCTTTTTTAACATTCTTGTGAGATTTTCAGGGTATTTCCCCCCCCCCCCCCTATAAATATACTTCCTACAATCGAATCATATCGAAAATGAGGCTAATTTAATGATATTGTGATTCGAATCCATAGCCTAGGTAAAACGATAACTGAGGAGTGGGATCCACTGATAACTCCCTCTGATTCCCTGGGCGAATGTAAATGACCACCCATCCTGGGTTGGGTTGTTTTACCTCTGAGCGGCACTTTTTTGCACACAAAGGGGCTAAATGGCCAGGTCACATGGACCCCGAAGGCTCAGAGAAGGTTGGGGGAAGGGACCCACTGGAACAGCTGTTGGGAGACAGATGGTAGCCTCCCGTCAAGGCCATCCAGCGTGTTCTTTAACGTGCAGAGGGTATGGCTCTCCCGCACACGGGACCACGGCTTTACGTCCCATCCGACGGTCGGCGGCCTTTCCAAGCCCATCGGTGTCCCCTACTGACCGTGGGCAGGGCGGGGAGTTTTGCGGAGATAAATCTCAACGCTGATTCAGCTGGGACTCGAACCTGGGAACTACAGATTACGAGCCACCCCCGCCCATCGTGGATGGTTGAAAGATGGGAAAAGGAGAAAAACGGAGATCCTGAAATCGTTTCCACTAACAAGCTCTGTCAAGTGCTCAGAAGATGCAGTAAGAGTTTATTGACAGTGAGCATGGAAAAGAATGCGGAGGAGAATAAAAAATGAAGCGAGGGAAGGAAAAAAAAAGAGCGATGGGCAGAATGGACAAGGAGGGGGTTGTGGAAATCAGTTCCGCTGTCGTGTCACGTGTTCTGCAGACATCCTCCGAAGGCCGTGCATACGGGATTGCGGCTGGGAGTGCGGTCATCAATTACATCGGCAACACAACGAGGCGGATGGACAAAGGAGAAAAAAGGCCGAGATCAAAGTGCGCAACCAATAAAAGAAAATCGAAAGTCTCTTCTCTCTTTCCATCTACCGACAGCTGAAATGATACTTCAGCGGAGGTTGCAGAAGACTAGAGAGCGAATGGATGACCTTAAGGGGCTTTGGGATGATAGTTTCTGCATTCTTTCAGTCTTTCATGACTATTGAGCCATTCAGTTTATTGACGCATTCATCATTTGGATGCTTAATGAATTGTTTACGATCCGAATGATGTATAATTATAAAAAATAGTTGATTTTCTAACATTTTTTTTATTCGAGAAGTTCTTATTTCAAAAGGATCCGAATGACGTATAATTATTAATAATATTTGATTTTATAAGATATTTTTTTTTATTCGAGAGGTTCTTATTTCAGAAGATCCGAATGATGTATAGTTATTAATAATAGTTAATTTTATAACACTTTTTTTATTCGAGAGGTTCTTATTTCAAATGGATCCGAATGATGTATAATTATTAATAATAGTTGATTTTATAACATTTTTTTTTCGAGAAGTTCTTATTTCAAAAGGATCCGAATGATATATAATTATTAATAATAGTTGATTTTATAAAAAAAAAATTTATTCGAGAGTTTCTTATTTCAAAAGGATCCGAATGATGTATAATTATTAATATATTAGTTGATTTTATAACATTTTTTATTCGAGACGTTCTTATTTCAAAAGGATCCGAATGATGTATAATTATTAATAATAGTGGATTTTATAACATGTTTTTTATTCGAGAGGTTCTTATATTTCAAATGGATCCGAATGATGTATATTAATAATCGTTGATTTTATAACTTTTTTTTTATTCGAGAGGTTCTTATTTCAAAAGGATCCGAATGATGTATAATTATAAATAATAGTTGATTTTATAACATGTTTTTGATTCGAGAGGTTCTTATTTCAAAAGGATCCGAATGATGTATAATTATTAATAATAGTTGATTTTATAACATATTTTTTTATTCGAGAGGTTCTTATTTCAAAAGGATCCGAATGATGTATAATTATTAAAAATAGTTGATTTTATAACATTTTTTTATTCGAGAAGTTCTTATTTCAAAAGGATCCGAATGATGTATAATTATTAATAATAGTTGATTTTATAACATTTTTTTATTCGAGACGTTCTTATTTCAAAATCCGAATGATGTAGGATCCGAATGATGTAGGAGCCTGTCAGTTTATACTCCACAGTAGAAGGTTTTAGACGACCTCAGCAGAAAAACATCACAAATATCCATTCCCTATCCGGTACTCGAACCCAGGTCCCTTAGATCAGTAACCAAGCACGCTAATCACTCGGCCACGGGACGGCTCATCTTAAATAAATAAATTCATATTCGTAAGAAAAGTAAATGTGAAATGAAATAAATTATTCTGTTAGGACAGATATTGGTTGGGTTTTTTTACCTCTGACCGGCACTTTTCTTGCAAGTCACAAGGACCCAGAGGGCTCAGAGAAGGTTGGGGGAGTGGACCCACTGGAACAGCTGTTGGGAGACAGATGGTAGCCTCCCGTCAAGGCCATCCAGAGTGTTCTTTAACGTGCACAGGGTATGACTTCCCCCCACACGGAGCCACGGCTTAACGTCCCATCCGGCGGACGGCGGCCTTTCCAAGCCCATCGGTGTTGTCCCCTACTGACCGTGGACAGGGAGGCGAGTTTTGCAGAGATAAATCTCAACGCTGACCCAGCTAGGACCCGAACCTAGGAACTGCAGATTACAAGCCTGGCGCGCTACCAACTGAGCCACTACCGCCCCTAAAAAAACAATTTGTGCATTGATTACTTTGCTGATCGATAATCTGTATACTGACTCTCTTCATAATCCTGAACTCTCCATTCAATGAGATTTCGTAAACTTGCGGCTGGTTCAATGCAGACCCACCATCGCTAGGAACCCGATCTCATCATAGATCATCATCATCTGGTCGGTAATTGGTCTATGGAGTACCAGGTACAAAAGTACCCATAACCTCCTCCATCTAAGAATGTACCTAATTGGCATCAGTATAAAACAATAGTAAAGTAAACCACCTTAGATATGGTGGGCTCCTAAGTGCAAGAAATCAAAAACAACAAAGTATAAGGACGAAGAAGAGACCTAAAATGAATAACGTTCTGTGCTGAAAGTCATCATTTTAGGCCTCTTGTATCTATTCAAGACTTCATGATTATAGTCAAAGACAAGAATGATCTCATGCGGGTTGGATCGAACTGATTCGAAGAAACCACGCGAGATAAACTTAATATATGAATAGATGTGATCGATGCCCCGGTCTTTGTGTAGCTGTCTATTAGTTACGAACCATGGGGCATCGACCGCACATCGCAAGATCTTATTTTGCAAGACCTGGATCTTGTGGATATTGGTAGGAGTTGTGTTCGTCCAAATTGGCGAAGCATATGAAATGATGGGTCTGATGACCATGTGATAAAGCAATAGCTTATGGTCAATAGAGAGAACAGAATAACGTCAGAGGTCCCAGCTAGCATCTGACAGTATTCACCTTGCTGATTATCCCATGAATATGGGAATCCCCCTTGAGCTTTTTGTGCAAGGTTACTCCTAAATATTTAACAGTACCTTGCCATGTAATAGGTTCATTCAAAAGTAGTAAAGTTTGAGAGTTATTAATTCTCTTGCCACTGAAAAAGATGGCGTTACTTTTTTCAGTGTTTAGTTTCACTTTCCATTTATCATACCAGGATTCCATTACATCCAGGCAATTCTGAAGTCTCCTGATAGCAAACTCAACTCCCAGAGAAGGGGAGATGAGAGCAATATCGTCTGCATATTGAGCTATGACAATTCGATCAAATGTTGGAATATCATAGAGATACAATGCGAAGAGTGTAAGGCCTAGGAGAGATCCTTGCGGAACTCCAGCGGCCATTACTCTCTTAATAGAGACGGAGGATTTGATCTGAACTTGAAAACTTCGATTTGAAAGGTACGATTGGAGAATACGGGTAAGACCCGCAGGAATCCCCATCTTGGTTAGTTTGTAAATCAGGCCGTCCATCCAGACGCGGTCAAAGGCCTTGACCATGTCCAGAAAGACGGCAGCAACTGTCTCTTTCCTGTTTAGTGCTGCAGTAATAGTTTCGACCACTCTGAGGACCTGATGTTGTGTCGATCTCTTGCGTCTGAAAACAAATTGCGAATCTGGTAATACAGGATGAATGGAAAGGAATTCATCCAATCTGTTAAGTATGATTCGCTCAAACAGTTTTCCCAAACAGGAAAGAAGACTGATGGGGCGATAGCTGGTAGGGAAAGAAGGGTCCTTACCCGGTTTATGAATCAACCTGACATAGGCATTCTCTTCCCAGACCTCCGGAAAGATATGGTGCCGGAGAGGAAATTAAAAATATCACACAAATGAGTGATGGCCATCCTTTGGGGGTGCTTCAACATCCCATTAGAGATGTTGTTGGGCTTCAATTTATGGATGGCCTGAATCATTTCAGAAGGAGATATAAAAGAAATCCTTCACCTTTCTTCCTGACAGAAACGGAAAAGAGTTTCTTCCACCTTATCACAGGTGTCATTATCAGAAAGGTCAGAATTCTCCCAAAATTTCAACTCCAGGGCATCAGCGAAAGCTTCAGATTTGTCGTCCTCGTTATAACACATACCAGCCGCCCCTTGGATGTGGGGGAGGGTAGTTTATACGAGGATTCTTTAAAGATTTCACCATCTTCCAGATGGAGAATTTCCTGATGGATTTCACCATCTTCCAGATGGAATTTCTTATTCCATGTAAAACTACGATGGTCCAGGAGTTTTTGTCTAACTTCAGATTTGAGTGAGTAATAAAAATTCTTGTCTTGGACATCTCTAGATATCTGCAATTTGTGTCTGGCTTTGTTCTTGAATTTTACGAGATCAGAGAGAGCTCTCGGAAGAATGTAAAAATCTTTACGTGGCTTTTGTATAGTGCTGGCATCAACTCTTGATTGAGTCAACAAATCAGTAAAAGTAAGAGATGCATCATTGATCTTTCTAAAGGAAAGGGAATTTTCTAAGAGAAAGGGAATTGCAAGATCTTGAGACTTTTCCATTAAGAGTTGATTTATAGAGCTCCCAGTTCACAACACTAAAAGTATCTGTAACAGTAGTAACAGATAAGAACAGTGTTATACAAACTGGCGAATGATCGGAATTCAGATCGTTATGAACACTAAGTTCATATGTAGGTAAAATATTTCCAAACATGACCAGATCTAAAACATCTGGTCTATGCATGGAATTATATGGGTAAAAGGTAGGCTCACTAGGAGCATCCGCAACAATGCCATTAGATGTGGCATAATTTAAAAGCAAATTACCATTCTTGCTGCAAGTTCTAGAATTCCAAGCAACATTTTTGGAATTTAAATCTCCTGCCAAAATTGTAAGAGTATTTGAAAAATGATTTTAAAATCATTCAGAAAAAGATCATAATTGGGCGGTTTATATACCGCATAAACATTCAAGTTCCAAAAGAATCGTCGTTAACTACAATAGCAGTAACTTCCAGTGTGTTGAAGTTTACAGTTGGTAAAAGGTGATGTTTAATGGATCGCCTGATGATCACAGCAGTACCTCCACCACTGTTGTGCTGTCGATCCGTTTTGTAAACCTCATAGTTCGGAAATTTCAATTTACCTGAGACTCTGAGATGGGTTAGGTTGTTTTACCTCTGAGCAGCACTTTTTTGCACACCATGGGCTAAATGGCCAGGTCACATGGACCCCGAAGGCTCAGAGAAGGTTGGGGGAGGGGACCCACTGGAACAGTTGTTGGGAGACAGATGGTAGCCTCCCGTCAAGGCCATCCAGCGTGTTCTTTAACGTGCACAGGGTATGGCTCTCCCACACACGGGGCCACGGCTTAACGTCCCATCCGACGGACGGCGGCCTTTCCAAGCCCATCGGTGTCCCCTACTGACCGTGGGCAAGGCGGGGAATTTTGCGGAGATAAATCTCAACGCTGATCCAGCTGGGACTCGAACCTGGGAACTACAGATTACGAGCCTGGCGCGCTACCGACTGAGCCACCCCGCTCTGAGATGAGTTTCACACAAAAGGACAATATCTGCTTGGGAGTGAGATAAAAAATTTCTGAACTCCCATAAATCAGTAAGAATGCCATTCGCATTCCAAGAAAAAATCTGGAGGTGGATCTTCTTACTGTTGTGCTGCATCGGAAGTCAGTGTAAAGAGTGGATAGTCGAAAGCTTTGAGTCCAACGGCGAGTTTCCCCATGAGACCATTGGCATTCCTGATATTCAGTTATCAATGACTTAGCCATCAATAAAATCTTAGGTATATTAAGACACTTAAAGATCAAGAAGATTTCTTTAATATCATTTAGGATGGTGGCATCAAATTGCTCACTTGTAGAGGGAGTTTGCTTCTGAGGTAAAGCAGTTTGTGGCTGTCTTTTAGGTAAAGATTTGCCAGTACCAGTTGACTTCTCAGCTGGTAAATGTTTTGTATATTTTGAATTCTGTCAAGAAAGGAGATATTACCCTTGTTCTTGGTGACTTCAATGCCAAAGCTGGTACTGACTCTGACCTTTGGGAAGGAGTGATAGGCCCTTTTGGTATTGGTAGCTGCAATGGGCAACGTCTCCTACAGGTAAGTAAACTCAATGGATTCAGAATAACTAACACTTATTATAAACACCGCGACATACATAAGTACACATGGGTTTCACCTGATGGACTGCATAAGAATATGATTGATTACATATTAATTAACAGCAAATGGGCTAGTTCTGTTAGGAATACCAGGGCATATAGGGGAGCTGAAATTGGATATGACCATTACCTTGTTAAAAGTATCTTGCAACTTAAACTTAAAAAGTGTTTTGCTAGGGTTAAAAAATTTACTTTTAATACTGCAGCTCTGAAAGACCCAGTTATAGCCAAAGCTTACCATAAGTTACTTGATCATTATGACAGTCATGGTATGCTTACTACTGAAGTTGAGGAAGAATGGGATCATTTTAAACAGGCTTTTTTGGACACTAACAGTACTCTTTTAGGAAAAAAGGAGCAGAAGAGGCAGAATTATCTGAGTGATAAGGGACTTGAGCTTATTCTGGAAAGAAAGAACTGCAGGAGTGTCCTTAATCAATACACTACTAGTCCTAATAGAAAGCATTACAGAGAATTTAATAAACGTATAAAAGATCAGTTAGCTGCTGCTAAGAATCTTTGGTTTGATGGTTTGGCTGACAAAGCTGAGGAAGCAGTTAGACAGCACAACAGCAGAGAGCTGTACCAGATAGTTAATGTTTTGTGTGGTAGAAAACGAACAGGTATACAGGGATTGAAGGATAAACAAGGTGAGCATTTCAGTGATATTCTAAACAATGCGGTTAGTTCTATTCCCATTGTTTGTAATGATGATAGATGCATTGGTGGCTTTAATGTTGGCCCTATAACACAATCTGAAGTTATTTTGGCTATTTCTAAACTTAAACTTCATAAATCCCCAGGGGTAGATGAAATTACTACAGAAATGCTTAGAGCTGGGAGTGTTTCGTTTACCACTTGGATGACTGAAATTCTGAATATCTTTTATGATAAAGGCATGGTTCCTAAGGATTTTACCAGAGCTATTGTTATCCATATTTCCCAAAAAAGGTGATCGCAGCTCTTGTGATAACTATAGGGGTATCAGCCTACTCTCTGTTCCAGGTAAAGTTCTTTCCATGATTGTGCTTAATAGAATTAAGAATCTGGTTGACAGTCAATTGCGTGATGAGCAATGTGGATTCAGAAGTGGTAGGGGATATGTAGATCAGATATTTTCACTTAGGCAGATTCTTGAGAAATGTTTAGAGTTTCAGAATACTTTGGTTGCTAGCTTGGTAGATTTCAAAAAGGCTTTCGACTCTGTTGATCGTAAAATTTGTGGTTGATTATGAAATCATATGGTATACAAGACAAGTTAGTTAACACAATGAAAGCTCTCTATAATAACACTGAGTCGTGTGTGAGAGTTGGTAAGTCTTGTAACAATTGGTTTAGCATTACGTCTGGTGTTCGACAAGGGTGTATTTTGTCTCCTTTTCTCTTTAGTTTGGTTATTGATTATGTTATGCGAAATTCACTTCAAGGGAAAGATTTTGACCGGGAGTAGCTACCCTGGTCGACGGACTTATCGATGGAACAGCCAAACTAAGAATCCCACGGAATTAGATTTGGCCATATATAGCTTTTGCAGTGGAGGAACTTGGGTTTCTCTGCGAAGTGGGGTCCGGGTGCTGCGGTCACGTAAGCCCCGGTAGGCTAACGGCTTTGTCGGGGTTGTGGGAGGGCCGCCGGCTGGGTTCGTCGGGTTACTGGCCAGGTGTCCCCGAAGCGGCCTCGACACGGTTAAGGCCGAGACGGCAAGCGGGCTGTGGTCGCCCGGCTCGATGGAGAGGACGAAGTTGAAGGTCATGCCGAAAGGATTGGAGTCCCGATTAGGCATGTTCTATCGATGGAAGTGCCTAGGAGCCTCTGCTGCAGAGGACTCTAAAATTTAGGACTTCATTTTATTTTTCTGGCTCAAAATTCAAAAGATACAATCTTTTATTTTATTGTTGGCAATTATCTGGACAAAATTCAGTGAGTGTTGGGCATATTCCTAGGCACCACTCAAAATTTAAAAAGATCCCACTCTCACTGCACCTCAATGATTATCTACAGGCAGGCAATTAAATCCCATGCAGTGCTTCTCTCTTCACAAAGGGGGCGGGGGTGGCTCAGTCGGTAGCGCGCCAGGCTAGTAATCTGTAGTTTCCAGGTTGTAATCTGTAGTTGCTAGTAATCTGTAGTTTGCCAGGTAAATCTCAACGCTGACCCAGCTGGGAAGCTGGGTCAGCGTTGAGATTTATCTCCGCAAAATTCCCCGCACTGCCCATGGTCAGTAGGGGACACCGATGGGCTTGGAAAGGCCGCCGTCCTTCGGATGGGACGTTAAGCCGTGGCCGTGTGCGGGAGAGCCATACCCTGTGCACGTTAAAGAACACGCTGGATGGCCTTGACGGGAGGCTACCATCTGTCTCCCAACAGCTGTTCCAGTGGGTCCCCTCCCCCAACCTTCTCTGAGCCTTTGGGGTCCATGTGACCTGGCCATTTAGCCCATGGTGTGCAAAAAAGTGCCGCTCAGAGGTAAAACAACCCAACAACTCTTCACAAAGGTCTTCTCCCGCTGTAGGCAGGTTCAATGTAAGGCAAGCTTAAACTGATAGGAACCTGGTTAGTCGATGGGTATTATCGTGGCAATTCCCATATGGTGATATGCAGTCTCCGTACTGCGGTGCACCGGGGTTGTCACACATTATTACGTTGTCCATCGAGACTTGAGCGCCAGAGGTCTCAGAAAAGTCCGATCTGACGTCACTTTTAGAATAGCTCTCAGTCAGGACCGGGAAAGAATTTTCTTGAATGTCAGATTTTGACAATGCAAATGCTAAAAAGTTTGAACAATTTTCAAACAAGAGCAGTAGAAAACAAGTAAATAAGTGTGAATAGGATATAAATAAAAGAAATAGGACAAATTTACATAAAATTTATGCAAACTATTCTAAAAATTCAAATATAAATATTGACAGCTGCAACTGTAAAAATTGACAGTTGCGACTGCAACTGAAAGAACCGGCTTAGACTGGTTTTGAAAAGGATAGGATTACTGTAAAATAACAGTAATCAATCCGAAAACAATATTAAAACTCAAAATGAGTAAAAATATATGAGAATAAATGTAATATTACAAAACTAATAAGGAACGAAATACATAAAAGCTACTTTTCAGTAGCAACTAAAATGGAATAAAATACGAAAAACTTAAGAGCTAGAATACCTCAACGGAGGATTTTAAAGTAGAATGCTTCCTTGTATCGTATGTTTCCAAGCCAATAACGGCCAAGCGCTGAGTCGGCTATCAGTACGTACTCTTCCAACGCTAATAACGGCCAACTTAAAATCGGCTATTGTCGCATACTGTTCCTATGCTGATAGCGGCCAACTCAGGTCGGCTATTGACTCGTACTAATACTTATCAAATGTAGTAATGTGTGTCCAAAACTGTAGGCTTCATTTACCCATCATTGTAGAAAATTAAACCTGTAAAAACCCTAACTAAGAAACTACAAGTACAAGATTAGTCTAAACTAGCTACCCTTCTTGCCAAAGGCTCCATTGGGATTTTCACCCAGTCTTGCCTAAGGCTAATAGGAAATTTAAGTAAACAGTTAGCTAATTATTAAAACTTGAAGTAATCCAGGAGCGAAAACACGTCATGACTGTTCGAAGTCAAAGCGCATAAGTCGTTCGTCGTTCTCGAACCCGATCCAAAGAATGTAGAGGGAGAAGTTAAGCTTCCATAGAGCTCAATGTAAAATCGAGTAACGTGCATTTGGCGTAGAGGTGAAACGAACATTACAGGAGACGAACGCTTTTGTAATTACATGTTACTGTCAACTTCCATTCTCTTCGCTTTTCCTATGTAATAATTTCCCATTGATAGCCTTGCAGAGTATATTAATATCAATTCTGCTCCCTGTTTCTATGCAACCAAGAAAGCTTCTAATTGTAATAATTTATTCTATAAATTAACTTCAGGCTAATTTCAAATCTTCTCTATCCGTTCAATTTATAATTGTTGGTTCAACGAAAAATAATTCCAATGAAGAAAATAAACCTTTACAAAATCATGATATTATTTTTTTCAAATACAAAGTGCAGTTACCTTTTTTAAAATATAAATTTTTTTATGCATAATTCCTTTACCCTTTATTGTTTGCTTCCCAGCTTAAACAAATGCACGATACGAATCGAAACACCACTTGAGGTCGCCACTTACGCTTTGTCAAAGCTGAACTTCTTTTCCTTATACGTTCTTTGCCCGATCTCTAAACTCTTAAGTAGCAATTAAGCAAAGCTAGGTAAAGGATAAAGCGGTAGCTACTTAAAGTCGAAAATTTATCTCGAATTGAGTCCTGCGTTTAAAAACATTCGCAAGCACACTACGTTTAATAACTTTAGGTAAGCTACTGTTCCTCATCCTTCGTAAATCTATACAACTCTTTTATTTCTAATAGCAGAAGTAATCTGACAACCAATGGATCTACATTTCTTCGCACGTGACCGCAGACAAAGAGTCACAGAGAATCACGTGACCTTCGGTCCTTTACCGCTTCCGCTCGATGTCGCACGACTCTCGTCAATGGAGTGAGATCATCGCACCAAGTTCGGCATCGATCGATCGAGAACCAGCGGGATCACGGTAGCAGCCGAAAACTTTTGCCACCCGTGACGTCTCCCGGAAATCATCTCGGCGCACCCATTAGGAATGCGTCTGCTACTCCGAGTGGCAAGAGAGCGACGCCGGTGAATTCTGATAGTTGAATAAAAAAATTTGTCACACAGCGTATGCTAAATTTATTGTTCTATTATTATATAGCCGTCCCGTGGCCGAGTGGTTAGCACGCTTGGCTACTGATCTAAGGGACCTGGGTTCGAGCCATGGATTTAGGCATGGATATGTGTGTCGTTTTTCTGCTGAGGACCTGCCATCCTCTCAGATCTCCTACTGTGGCATATAAACTGACAGGTTCCTGTCAGATCTCTGTGGCAAGCAGCTGCTTGAGGGGGTATTTATTTTTTTTATTTATTATTATATTTCGTTTCTGCAATAGTACAGTCGCTCAAAAAATATCCCAACACTGTGGTTGATTACAGAATTCAGAAAAAATATCTGGCAACGTTTATTTTTAGAAATTAGTGATCTGGTAACCATCGTGTCACGTGACACGAAGGTTGCCAGATCACTCATTTCTAAAAAAATCGTTGCCAGACATATTTCTAAATTTTTTAATCAACCATAGTGTTCGGATATTTCTTTTTTGAGCAACTGTACACGAAGGTTGCCATATCACTAAATTCTAAAAAAAATCGTTGCCAGATATTTTTCATGAATTCTGTAATCAACCATAGTGTTCGGATATTTCTTTTTTGAGCGACTGTACACGAAGGTTGCCATATCACTAAATTCTAAAAAAAATCGTTGCCAGATATTTTTCATGAATTCTGTAATCAACCATAGTGTACGGATATTTCTTTTTTGAGCGACTGTACACGAAGGTTGCCATATCACTAAATTCTAAAAAAAAATCATTACCAGATATTTTTCATGAATTCTGTAATCAACCATAGTGTTCGGATATTTCTTTTTTGAGGGACTGTACACGAAGGTTGCCATATCACTAAATTCTAAAAAAAATCATTACCAGATATTTTTCATGAATTCTGTAATCAACCATAGTGTTCGGATATTTCTTTTTTGAGCGACTGTACACGAAGGTTGCCATATCACTAAATTCTAAAAAAACAATCGTTGCCAGATATTTTTCATGAATTCTGTAATCAACCATAGTGTTCGGATATTTCTTTTTTGAGCGACTGTACACGAAGGTTCAATATCACTAAATTCTAAAAAAAATCGTTGCCAGATATTTTTCATGAATTCTGTAATCAACCATAGTGTACGGATATTTCTTTTTTGAGCGACTGTACACGAAGGTTGCCATATCACTAAATTCTAAAAAAAATCGTTGCCAGATATTTTTCATGAATTCTGTAATCAACCATAGTGTACGGATATTTCTTTTTTGAACGACTGTACACGAAGGTTGCCATATCACTAAATTCTAAAAAAATCATTACAAGATATTTTTCATGAATTCTGTAATCAACCATAGTGTTCGGATATTTCTTTTTTGAGCGACTGTACACGAAGGTTGCCGTATCACTAAATTCTAAAAAAAATCATTACCAGATATTTTTCATGAATTCTGTAATTAACCATAGTGTTCGGATATTTCTTTTTTGAGCGACTGTACACGAAGGTTGCCATATCACTAAATTCTAAAAAAAATCATTACCAGATATTTTTCATGAATTCTGTAATCAACCATAGTGTTCGGATATTTCTTTTTTGAGCGACTGTACACGAAGGTTGCCATATCACTAAATTCTAAAAAAAAATCATTACCAGATATTTTTCATGAATTCTGTAATTAACCATAGTGTTCGGATATTTCTTTTTTGAGCGACTGTACACGAAGGTTGCCATATCACTAAATTCTAAAAAAAATCATTACCAGATATTTTTCATGAATTCTGTAATCAACCATAGTGTTCGGATATTTCTTTTTTGAGCGACTGTACACGAAGGTTGTCATATCACTAAATTCTAAAAAAAATCATTACCTGATATTTTTCATGAATTCTGTAATCAACCATAGTGTACGGATATTTCTTTTTTGAGCGACTGTACACGAAGGTTGCCATATCACTAAATTCTAAAAAAAATCATTACCAGATATTTTTCATGAATTCTGTAATCAACCATAGTGTTCGGATATTTCTTTTTTGAGCGACTGTACACGAAGGTTGCCATATCACTAAATTCTAAAAAAAATCGTTGCCAGATATTTTTCATGAATTCTGTAATCAACCATAGTGTTCGGATATTTCTTTTTTGAGCGACTGTACACGAAGGTTGCCATATCACTAAATTCTAAAAAAAAAATCGTTGCCAGATATTTTTCATGAATTCTGTAATCAACCATAGTGTACGGATATTTCTTTTTTGAGCGACTGTACACGAAGGTTGCCATATCACTAAATTCTAAAAAAAATCGTTGCCAGATATTTTTCATGAATTCTGTAATCAACCATAGTGTACGGATATTTCTTTTTTGAGCGACTGTACACGAAGGTTGCCATATCACTAAATTCTAAAAAAAAATCATTACCAGATATTTTTCATGAATTCTGTAATTAACCATAGTGTTCGGATATTTCTTTTTTGAGCGACTGTACACGAAGGTTGCCATATCACTAAATTCTAAAAAAAATCATTACCTGATATTTTTCATGAATTCTGTAATCAACCATAGTGTTCCGATATTTCTTTTTTAAGCGACTGTACACGAAGGTTGCCATATCACTAAATTCTAAAAAAAATCATTACCAGATATTTTTCATGAATTCTGTAATCAACCATAGTGTTGGGATATTTCTTTTTTGAGCGACTGTACACGAAGGTTGCCATATCACTAAAGTCTAAAAAATCGTTGCCAGATATTTTTTCTGCATTCTGTAATCTACCATACTGTCCGGCTATTTTTTTGAGCGACTGTACCTCTGCCCTGGGCGTATCTCCAGACGCACATGCTGCCATCGTTAGATCCGAAACAGCTTTCTCCTTGCTACAATGCAGACGATGATCGAATGACGTCCGAAGCTGGACGAAGCCAAGACAGCGACGTACTTCTAGTTGTGCCCTTTGAACTAGGCGCAGATAAGGAGGGGTGAGACATCGGGGGACTCACGACAGATCTATCTCCTCTCACTAGACGACAGATCTGTTGATCTTTCCGTTCGGATGCTCTTCTTATGCTACCATTGGAAGCCCTGGGTAACTTCGGGGCGGTGTGGCTCGTAATCTGTAGTTCCCAGGTTCGAGTCCCAGCTGGGTCAGCGTTGAGATTTATCTCCGAAAAATTCCCCGCCTTGCACACCGTCAGTAGGGGACACCGATGGGATTGGAAAGGCCGCCGTCCGTCGGATGTGACGTTAAGCCGTGACCGTGTGCGGGAGAGCCATACCCTGTGCACGTTAAAGAACACGCTAGATGGCCTTGACGGGAGACTACCATCTGTCTCCCAACAGCTGTTCCAGTGGGTCCCCTCCCACAACCTTCTCTGAGCCTTCGGGGTCCATGTGACCTGGCCATTTAGCCCATGGTGTGCAAAAAGTGCCTCTCAGAGGTAAAACAACGCAACATTAAAGAACACGCTGGATAGCCTTGACGGGAGGCTACCATCTGTCTCCCAACAGCTGTTCCAGTGGGTCCCCTCCCACAACCTTCTCTGAGTCTTCGGGGTCCTTGTGACCTGGCCATTTAGCCCATGGTGTGCAAAAAAGTGCCGCTCAGAGGTAAAACAACCCAATCCATTCCAGATAAAAGTAATGTAGCGGAAAATCTAAAGATCAAAGAAATCCATCCACCAACGAAAAGAGGCCACACCAGTTCTTGCAAGAACAACTCGCAGATGTAAATCCGCCACAACAAATGAAAACTGAAACACTTACAATAAGTTATGGAAATGCAATTAAATTTAGGGAGGCGGTAGTATATGGAAATGCATGGAAATGATTAGGTCTGCACGACGATCGAAGCGATTGGACCAGCATTTTGCAACCAGTGGCTGTCCCATTTGTTCAGCAGCACAGAACCTTTTACCAGCAATATAACGCCCGTCCCCACATCAGCCCACATTAGTCTGCAGTATCTACAAGAGAAAAACCTTCAGGTACTACCATGGCCAACACGCTCGCGGCACTTTCACTATTGAACACGTCTGGGACATGATGCGTGGGAGGCTCCAACAACAGCCAAGAGGTGCGCCAACCACTGTTGCTGAAATGGAACAGACAATTGGCGCTATTTGGCGTTCTATTCCGTAGGATTGGATTGTTTTACCTCTGAGCGGCACTTTTTTGCACACCATGGGCTAAGTGGCCAGGTCACAAGGACCCCGAAGGCTCAGAAAAGGTTGGGGGAGGGACCCACTGGAACAGCTGTTGGGAGACAGATGGTAGCCTCCCGTCAAGGCCATCCAGCGTGTTCTTTAACGTGCACAGGGTATGGCTCTCCCGCACACGGGGCCACGGCTTAACGTCCCATCCGATGAACGTCGGCCTTTTCAAGCCCATCTGTGTCCCCTACTGACCGTGGGCAGGGCGGGGAAATTTTGCGGAGATAAATCTCAACGCTGACCCAGCTGGGACTCGAACCTGGGAACTACAGATTACGAGCCTGGCGAGCTACCGACTGAGCCACCCCCGCCCCACTCTATTCATTAGGAGGACATTATAGAGCTGTACGATAGCCTTCCCCGCGGTGTTCATGAATGCATTGCTCTGCAGGGCAGTTCAACATCATACTAATCATACCAATTTACCTTTTTTTTCTTGATAATATAATCAATCGCACTCAGTGTATGCTAACAGTTGCCTTCGTATCAATAAAATGGCATTAATCCTTCCAGGTGTTGCAATTTTTTTTCCTACACTGTAGTTGCACAACTTATGCAAGAAATAAGTACTTTTTCAACCGCCTCGTACTTTATTAATATGTATATTTTATGGAAGTCAGCAACTGAAAATAGGTTTCCAATTTCTGAATATTGCAAAGTACAAAATTAAGCGTTATTTCTTCCCCATTGGTATATTATCGGCTAGAGGTATTTCCAGGTGTTCCTCGGGGAGTTATTGAACTCAGCTCTCTCTCGCAGCACGTGGCTTCGTCTCTACGGAAATTGTCGAAAGTGTTTTTCCCGTTTTGACAGATTTTGGTCGTCTTTAATTCCTGAAATGCTTGATCGAATGGTCCCTAATTTCATACGCATGTTCCCTCTTTCCGAACACACGTTGGATAAAAAAATTCAGGTTCCTGCCTGCAATATTAATATAAAAATATCTTTGGGAATGTGAGGGATCTGGCAATAGTCGTTGGCTTTCTCGAGTAGAATTCGCAAATGGAGCAGAAGATACGAACGGAGAAGAAAGACGTTTTATCCAAAAGAGTGATTTCTAACCACCTGTTCAACATATCGAGTTAATATTTCGCACTGGGCATCCTGAAGCTACTCTTGATCTTCTGCCAAATTATCAGGTTCCCGGTCCCCTTTATGTGAAGACTTTTGGCGACCACAAAAATATTTTTAGCGATGTAAGACACTTGATTAGAAGCCCTTAAAAAATTGAAGACTGATACATTTTTAAGCGTAGAATCTTGCTTTTTCATTGGCTTTCGTAGTTAAGTGTAATATCATCATCATCCTCAAACAGCCATCGGCTACTAAAGGTCCAACCAGACTGGCCAATTTAGTTCTCCAAGCAAGTCTGTCCTGAACTGCACACCAATTCTAATAAGGTCCTGTTTGACATTGTCTGCCCACCGCATCCTAGGTCTCCCCCTCTTTCTGAGGCCTTCAGGCACACTGTTCATAACCCTATTCGCCAATCTATATTCATACGGGCAACATGGCCAAACCAATGGAGTCTCTCTCTGCACAATATGCTGCTTAAAGGAGGTTGCAAACTCCTTTGCCTAATCTCATCATTAGTTACAAAGTTGAACCACCTAATGCCCAAGATACTGCGTAAGCATCTGGAATCAAAAGCATCTAGTTTCCTGTTATCTTGTTTACATAGTGTCCAAGTTTCACTACCATAACTAACCCTAGAAAGAACCAAACTATTATACAGTCTAATTTTAGTCTTTAGGTGTATACGCCTATTTCTCCACACTCTCCTTAGATTAGGTCTCCCCCTCTTTCTGAGGCCTTCAGGCACACTGTTCATAACCCTATTCGCCAATCTATATTCATACGGGCAACATGGCCAAACCAATGGAGTCTCTCTCTGCACAATATGCTACTTAAAGGAGGTTGCAAACTCCTTTGCCTAACCTCATCATTAGTTACAAAGTTGAACCACCTAATGCCCAAGATACTGCGTAAGCATCTGGAATCAAAAGCATCTAGTTTCCTGTTATCTTGTTTACATAGTGTCCAAGTTTCACTACCATAACTAACCCTAGAAAGAACCAAACTATTATACAGTCTAATTTTAGTCTTTAGGTGTATACGCCTATTTCTCCACACTCTCCATAGATTCTTAAAAGTCCCAGCAGCAATCCCTATTCGTCTGTTAATCTCATGCCGCACATCACCATCATCTGTTACATAGCTCCCAAGATAATTAAACTGAAGAAGGACGCAATCATTCAGAGCGATTGAAGCACCAACTGCCTGACCAATTTTCATCACTTTAGTTTTATCTCTGTTACCAGTCTCATCATAATAGCCAATGGAGAAAAATCTACAGGGTAATTCAAAAACAATTGAACGCTTTCAAAAAATAATTACTGAGAAGTGTTCAATTCTTTTTGAATCACCCTGTATTTAAAGGAGACGTGCCGCTCCATTCCTTATATGGAACAGAGTATAAATTGCCCAGTCTGGTGGTTTGTAGCCAATGGCTGCTTTATCCACATAGACTATGTGCTGTCTCATTGAAAGCTCCTATTTTTCTATCACTGCATCTGCTTCTCTATTTCGACAGACTTTAATTAAATATCTACTGCTGCTACGTTCATTCCATATCGTTCCTCGGTTCTGCCAACCAATACATTACTTCGTTGCTGCTCCATGGAGTTAATTCGCTCCAATTACTATGATCTGTTAGTTCTTGAAGTTGAACTGCCAACGTTCACGTTCATTCTGTGCTGCTCGATGTTCTGTCAGCTCCAGCGTTCATTCACCACTGCAACTTTCTTCCGCAAGGTTCTACGCTAATTCTGCATCGCTGTTCTCTTTCGCCATCTTCTACATTCATTTGCTCTCGCTGCTCTCTTCTGAAAATCCCTATTTCATTTCCATGGTAGGGGTTAGAGTGGCTCAATCGGGAGCGTGCCAGGCTAGAAATCTGTACTTCCCAGGTTCGAGTCCCAGCTGGGTCAGCGTTGAGATTTATCTCCGCAAAATTCCCCGCCCTGCCCACTGTCAGTAGGGGACACCGATGGGCTTAGAAAGGCCGCCGTCCGTCGCATGGGATGTTAAGTCGTGGCCCCGTATGCGGGAGAGCCATACCTGTGCAGGTTAAAGAACACGCTGGATGGCCTTGACGGGAGGCTACCATCTGTCTCCCAACAGCTGTTGCAGTGGGTCTCCAACCTTCTCTTAGCCTTCGGGGTCCATGTGACCTGGTCATTTAGCGTGTGGAGAAAACCACGGTGTGGCACTTTTCTCCTCTCTGAGCGGCACTTTTCTCTCTTTGAGCCTCTGAGCGGCACTTTTCTCCACGGTGTGGAGAAAAGTGCCGCTCAGAGGTAAAACAATCGAATGTTAAAGAACACTCTGGATGGTCTTTACGGTAGGCTACCATCTGTCTCCCAACACCTGTTCCAGTGGGTCCCCTCCCCCACCCTTTTCTGAGCCTTCGGGGTCCATGTGATCTGGTCATTTAGCCCATGGTGTGCAAAAAAGTGCCGCTCAGAGGTAAACCTACCCAACATTAAAGAACACGCTGGATGGCCTTGACGGAAGGTTACCATTTGTCTCCCAACAGATGTTCCAATGGGTCCCCTCCCCCAACCTTCTCTGCGCCTTCGGGGTCCATGTGACCTGGCCATTTAGCCCATGGTATGCAAAAAAGTGTCGCTCAGAGGTAAAACAATCCATCGTTAGAGAACACGCTGGATGGCCTTGATGAGAGGCTACCATCTGTCTCCCAACAGCTGTTCCAGTGGGTCCCCCTCCCCCAACTTTCTCTGAGCCTTCGGGGTCCATGTGACCTGGTCATTTAGCCCATGGTGTGCAAAAAAGTGTCGCTCAGAGGTAAAACAATCCAATCCAACGCTGGTTATTCTACTCAGGGTTCATATTCGCTAGTCTTCAACATTTCGAACTCGAAATGTCTTTACCCGACACTTAATCCCATTATCATGATTTTCTCATGTGAAATATTAATCTCAGGTAGGGCGAAATTAATGTAAACAATGACTTTCGCTTAGCCTCGATAAAAATATTTCATTTTTCCGTATAAGTTATCCGTAACATTGAAACATTTTAAATTCATTTGTTAGAAGAAGATTGTTAGAGCGGATAACATCCCTTGGTTACGCCTCTCGTTTCAAAAGTCAGAATCCGAAGCGCCATTTTCTTGCTCACCTATTGCTTGGATTTGTAGACGGCCCCTCCGTGCGCCGATATTAGATTCGTTTGATAAAGTCTCCCTGCTCCCATTTGTCCCGACATCCCGGATTAGAGACCGCGGCACAGAATTCTCTCGGTGGTTTTTCTTCGCTCCTCCGTCTCCCTGGCATCCTTCGTCTCCTTCCCTCCGATCCGGCAGCAGCAACCGAGTTTTAATATCTTCTTTCCACGAGCCTCGGTCTGTCCGCCGAGTCGCCTCTTGCCGATTCCCGCCACCAGCCTGTCATTGGTCAGAGCTGCGTTATTTGGGCGCGCGCCGTTGATTTGTGGCGCAAACTTGGCTTCCAATGTGCCATCAATAAAGTTTGTTCTAAGCCTCGCGTTGCTGGCGGCGCCCACATCTGAGGGCGGCGGATGTAGGCGATCAAGGGAGCAACCACACTACAGCTGCCTCGTACTTTTTATTCTTTACTCTCCCTTTTCTCCTTTTGGTAATCGAGTTGATCTTTTATCGTCTGATTTTCGCTGTTCAAGGGATTTGGGAAGTTGGACCATCGCAGGTTTTGCTCTGAAAGACACCAAACACTTCTTCGCCGTATCAGGGGCAAAATTTGGATTGGATTGCTTTATCTCTGAGCGGCACATTTTTACACACCATGGGCTAAATGGCCAGGTCACAAGGACCCCGAAGGCTCAGAGAAGGTTGGGGGAGGGGCCCACTGGAACAGCTGTTGGGAGACAGATGGTAGCCTCCCGTCAAGGCCATCCAGCGTGTTCTTTAACGTGCACAGGGTATGGCTCTCCCGCACACGGGGCCACGGCTTAACGTCCCATCCGAAGGACGGCGGCCTTTCCAAGCCCATCGGTGTCCCCTACTGACCGTGGGCAGGGCGGGGAAATTTTTGCGGAGATAAATCTCAACGATGACCCAGCTGGGACTCGAACCTGGGAACTACAGATTACAAGCCTGGCGCGCTACCGATTGAACCACGCCCGCCCCATCAGGGGCCAAAGGAAATGGATCACAGACAAGACTTCCGGTGTGCAGTTGGGTGATCAATACGATTCTCACTAATTCTTCGTACTCTGGGATCTGCATAAGAGTTGAAAGGAAATGGCTCTCAGCCACAGCATAAAATTTCCCCTTATAAGTAAGGAAAAGTTTAGAGAAATCTTTACAGCCGTTTTATAAAATCGATAAATAGTAAGTATCCTTAGTTATTAAAGCTTCTTAATTATTTCAGCACTCGAAATTAAAGGATAATATCCTATCTCGAAAAGCCTGCAAAACAATTAAATGAATGTAGGTTGGGTTGTTGATACCTCTGAGCGGCACTTTTTTGTACACAATGAGATAACTGACCAGGTCACAAGGACCCCGAAGGCTCAGAGAAGGTCAGGGGAGGGGACCCACTGGAACATCTGTTGGAAGACAGATGGTAACCTCCCGTCAAGGCCATCCAGCGTGTTCTTTAATGTTGGGTTGTTTTACCTCTGAGCGGCATTTTTTTGCACACCATGGGCTAAATGGCCAGGTCACATGGACCCCAAAGCCTCAGAGAAGGTTGGGGGAGGAGACCCACTGGAACAGCTGTTGGGAGACAGATGGTAGCCTCCCGTCAAGGCCATCCAGAGTGTTCTTTAACGCTGGGTTGTTTTACCTCTGAGCGGTACTTTTTTGCACACCATGGGCTAAATGGCCAGGTCACATGGACCACAAAGGCTCAGAGAAGGTTGGGGGAGGGGACCCACTGGAACAGCTGTTGGGAGACAGATGGTAGCCTCCCGTCAAGGCCATCCACCGTGTTATTTAACGTTGGGTTGTTTTACCCCTGAGCGGCACTTTTTTGCACACCATGGGCTAAATGGCCAGGTCACATGGACCCCGAAGGCTCAGAGAAGGTTGGGGGAGGGGACCCACTGGAACAGCTGTTGGAAGACAGATGGTAGTCTCCCGTCAAGGCCATCCAGCGTGTTCTTTAACGTGCACAGGATATGGCTCTCCCGCATACGGGGCCACGGCTTAACGTCCCATCCGACGGACGGCGGCCTTTCCAAGACCCTACTGACCGTGGGCAGGGCGGGGAATTTTGCGGAGATAAATCTCAACGCTAACCCAGCTGGGACTCGAACCTGGGAACTACAGATTACGAGCCTGGCGCGCTACCGACTGAACCACCCCCGCCCCACTTTGGAAGAGACTTACAATACTTTTAATCCCTTGTAGGAGATTAGGTTCACTGGTGAATTTTGATTTATTAGGGTTAGTGTAGAAAATTATATCAACATACTGTGGTATTCCATCAATTAAAGACATCCCTATGTTATGTCATTGAGAAGTTCACGTCGAAACCCAATAACTTGGAAAATAAGTTTTTCTGTTTTGAAAAATGCAATATCTGATAAAGATCTCAGAAATAGAGTAGGCCTTTGATTTACCACGATTTGAATATCCGTCGGTTTGAGAATTTTCTTACGTTTCCTTAGTTTCCTTAAAAAAATCTGGAAAATTCTATTCCGCGCTGCCGCCACCAAAAACAAGGTTACTGCGCATTGGGTGATGCACCTGATTTCAGGAGATTTGAGGAAGTGCCACAGATTGCGAACGAAATTACCGCAATTGCTCAGGAGTTGACAACGCTGAGCCTGATGATGTCTCCGAGTTGTTGGAGAGACATTCTCAGCCTCTTTGAAATGAGGAACTGGAAGAATTGATTGCACAGTTAACTCAGGAACAGCAGCATCAAAGAACGAGATTTTATGGTCTATAAAAATCCCTGACTTACAGGAAGTTCTGGCTTGAATTGACAAGTAGCTGCGGAGGACCTTGCTTCCGCAGGTACTTGTCAATTCAAGCGACATCGATTCTGACTGGTAAATAAATGTTCTGTTAGTAGAGGAATCAGTGCACTATTACAGCCTTACTACTATGATTTTGCAGGTGATGAGGCATCAAGAAATTCAAACAAACCTCCTTTCTTATTTTGAAAAAATATCTGAAAAGCGTTTAATTGATCCAAGGACGACAGAAGATGATTCAGTCGATCCTGCCTAAGGTTCGGTTGTTTTACCTCTGAGCGGCACTTTTTTGCACACCATGGGCTAAATGGCCAGGTCACAAGGACCCTGGAGGCTCAGAGAAGGTTGGGGGAGGGGACCCACTGGAACAGCTATAGGGAGATAGATGGTAGCCTCTCGTCAAGGCCATCCAGCGTGTTCTTTATCGTTGGGTTGTTTTACTTCTGAGTGGCACTTTTTTTGCACACCATGGGCTAAATGGCCAGGTCACAAGGACCCTGGAGGCTCAGAGAAGTTTGGGGGAGGGGACCTACTGGAACAGCTATAGGGAGATAGATGGTAGTCTCTCGTCAAGGCCATCCAGCGTGTTCTTTATCGTTGGGTTGTTTTACTTCTGAGTGGCACATTTTTGCACACCATGGGCTAAAT
Organism: Ryuthela nishihirai; assembly: GCA_038380435.1. Classification (NCBI taxonomy): domain Eukaryota; kingdom Metazoa; phylum Arthropoda; class Arachnida; order Araneae; family Heptathelidae; genus Ryuthela; species Ryuthela nishihirai. Next base: position 169,776 of record JAWZYU010000108.1, on the reverse strand, counting down.
GGTCAGGTCACAAGGACCCTGGAGGCTCAGAGAAGGTTGGGGGAGAGGACCCACTGGAACAGCTGTTGGGAGACAGATGGTAGCCTCCCGTCAAGGCCATCCAGCGTGTTCTTTAACGTGCACAGGGTATGGCTCTCCCACACACGTGACCACGGCTTAACATCCCATCCGACGGACGGCTGCTTTTCCAAGCCCATCGGTGTCCCCTAACTCACCGTGGGTAAGGCGGGGAGTTTTGCGCAGCTAAATCTCAACGCTCACCCAGCTGGGATTCGAACCTGGGAACTACAGATTACGAGCCTGGCGCGCTACCGACTGAGCCCCCCCCCTTGGAATCCGAAAATGTCAAAACACGGCGCTGCACGGAAGTAACTCTCGTCGTTTCCTGCCAGTGACATCACAAATGTTCAGAAAACGTAACAAATGAAGGCCCTGATTTTTCAAATGGGAAACAATCTAATAAAATAACAATTAAAGAATAAAAAACTGTTAGCTCTTTTAAGAATGTTTAGTCGATAGGCTTCGATTTGTGTGAGGAAGTACGTTTCTGAATGCTTATAAAATATTAGTTAAGATGAGTAACGATAATCGTAGTCTACTGAGGCGAATCCTGCGAGTGTCGCGAAAGTGGTTGAGAAAGACATGTTGCCGCTGTGGTCTTGAAGACAACAGCGTAGACGAGGGGACGACTTATTTTCCTGCCTCGTGCTCAATGACAGAGGTAAGTCCTGAAGCTAATCGGGTGCATCCACAAGCCACACCTGCGTATGTAGGACGACTGAAAACGGGAAGCACCGTGAGAAATAAGAGGAGCGAGCTCAATTCCTCCACTCCGAGAGACTTTCAGTGGCTCCGATTTAGGAGTAAGCCAGATATTTGCCCTGAAGCAGATTTGAAGGTCCGGCAAGCGAATGTAGAAAAATGTGATTGTTTATGCCAACCAACGAAGTTCCGAATCCAGCAAAGTGAGATTGATAAAACATCTCGGCGCTCTTCCTTAGTTCATATCCCTGACTTCATATTGGTAATAATCCTTGTTTGCCATGTGCTTCTATTAGCTAGTCAGTTCTGGAAATATTGGAACGAATGAGAAGGAAACGAATTCGATTGGCGTTCTCGATGAAAAAAAAGAAAGACGAAGGAGCTAAAGAAGTCAAAGATCACAGTCATGATTTAAAAAAAGAAAGGAAGGTGGGAGGGAGGGCGCCTCTCTAAAAATCCATCCTCGTACGTCCACGTCGTGAGGGGCGGGCAACATGCATTGTCTTTCGATTTCTCTAAATGGTGACTTTAGCTTTAGAGAAATTCTTAGGCAATGAATGGCTAAAACGAGGCTCTGGTAACATGCGCAGATGCCCGGATGTAGAAAAAAAATCGGAGGGGTTGGGTTGTTTTACCTCTGAGCGACACTTTTTTGCACACAATGGGTTAAATGGCCAGGTCACAAGGACCCAAAAGGCTCAGAGGTTGAGGGAGGGGACCCACTGGAACAGCTGTTGGGAGACAGATGGTAGTCTCCCGTCAAGGCCATCCAGCGTGTTCTTTAACGTGCACACGGGGCCACGGCTTAACATATGCTGACAGACTCCTGTAAGATTTGTGACAAGAATCTTGTTCTTTAATGTGCACATGATATGGCTCTCCCGCATACGAGCCACGGCTTAACGTTCCATCCGACGGACGGCGGCCTTTCCTGCCCATCGATGTCCCCTACTGACCGTGGGCAGGGCGGGGAATTTTGCGGAGATAAATTTCAACGCTGACCCTGGGACTCGAACCTGGGAAATACAGATTACGAGCCTGGCGCGCTACCGATTGTGCCATCCCCGCCACGACACTGCCTAACTACTTATATTATACAGATAAGTATTATGTAATAAATTTGATTTTAATGCATGTATATAATGTTTATGCTTTAAACATTGAGTTTTGCATTATTGTATGAAAGAGGTCTCAATTTTCGTACAGTCGCTCAAAAAATATCCGAACACTATGGTTAATTACAGAATTCAGAAAAAAAATTCTGGCAACGATTTTTTTTTAGAAATTAGTCATCTGGCAACCTTCGTGTTACGTTTTGCCATGACAAAACCAATTTTTTTCAGCTTATTATTTCATGAGTTCCATGTCTACAGGACATATCCTGTGTTTCTTTATTACTGATTTATGTAATAAATATATCAATATAGAAGCCAAATTTGCAATGGTGGTGAATCTCAGACTTGTCAAGATTTAGAAACGAAATAATTTCTCAAAAATTTGCATTCATTTTTTTCAGTAAATATCATTTGCAAAGCACCATTTGTACTCCCTTTATATAAGTTCGATATAATAACCGTTGCTAATGCTTTACAAAATTACTTTTCCAAGTTATATTTATTACGAATTCTTGGTTAAACCCTGGATATATAGCACCCATATCGCAAAAATTATCATCGGCTGGAAAAAAATGGTTTGTGGGCCATTAGTTTTTTACAAAATGTTTTAGAAAAATGCTTTTATTTAAAGTTTTGCAAAAGATCATGCACATCACTGATGGATGACGAAAGATCATCATCATCATCATCAAGTAGCCGTGGGCTACGGAGGTCCAACCAGACCATGCAATTTAGTTCTCCAAGCAAGTCTATCCTGAGCTACATCTACTGCATCTGGCCACTACACACCAATTCTAACAAGGTCCTGTTTGATATTGTCTGCCCACCGCATCCTAGGTCTCCCCCTCCTTCTGAGGCCTCTAGGCACACTTTTCATAACCCTATTCGCCAATCTATAATTATCCATACGGACAACATGGCCAAACCAACGGAGTCTCTGCACAATATGCTGCTTAAAGGAGGTTGCAAACTCCTTTGCCTAACCTCATCATTAGTTACAAAGTTGAACCACCGAATGCCCAAGATACTGCGTAAGCATCTGGAATCAAAAGCATCTAGTTTCCTGTTATCTAGTTTACAAAGGGTCCAAGTTTCACTACCATAACTAACCCTAGAAAGAACCAAACTATTATAGTGTCTAATTTTAGTCTTTAGGTTCTTAAAAGTCCCGGCAGCAATCCCTATTCAAGAATATCTTATTTACTAAAATTGTGGATAATCAGAGTAAAATTATCTAACTGACAAGTTGATTTATTTTTTTTAAATAATCTCAAGACAAAATTCCATAAGTGTGTATTTTTAAGAATGAGGCAAAAGTGGAACAGATACTTAATATTTCTGAATTTGTTTCATTTTTTACATATGATGTTCAGTAGTCGAAAAATTCAATATTTTTGCAACAAAAATAAAATATTAAATTGTACCAAAAGTCAGTTTTCAAAACTTTTTAGAGCTTTACTCACTACGCTAATTTAAGACTTCAACAAATTAAATTATTTCGAGTAAGACTTACCAGACGTGTCCCAAATCGTGAAATGTATTCGAGAATCTACAACTTCATAATTTGCTGTGTACCTTTCAAAACCTGTAGGAGTATATACCTAGAGAGAGGGAAAAATAAATATTACTCTAGCTGACTCACTCATATTAATCCAAACAATTGATATTTCTACAAACGTTCATAAAAATCTTAAACATTTAACATACTCTTGCTAAAACCAATATTTTGTGCATTGATAAATGCAATACCATCAGTAGCGGCTCGTGTCCAAACGTTTTAAAGCATTTTTTCTGACGCAGGGATGTCCAAATTGGATCCTTTGCTTGTTGCTTAGTTCATTCAAAAGTATAACGGATTCTAACATCCTACCAATCTGAAAATACTAAGGATTTCAAGGCAAGATCCCGATCTTAGAAAAGTCAAACGCTCTGATCATTAGTTCTACGTTAGATGTTAGTGAAGTTGTTTTCTTCACTATTATGCCATGTATGCAAAATATTTAATGCAAAAATAATCTGGCGTTAAAATCTGTATTAATTTTGAAGAATGCACTTCCTCAAGGTTTAAAGCAGTGTCTCGCAAACCTTTTTACTCTGCGGCACACTGAATCTATTTTTTTTCCGCGGCACACTGAATCTAATTTTTTTCCCGCGGCACACCTAAAAGAGAATAAAAAGCAAACTCTATATAATCGTCGTTATATTTGCGCTTTGTTGAAGTCATCAGCCTGGTTTTACTTGAAGATTTGCTCTCGTTCTTTAATTCATAACTCGGTGTTTGTTTCAAATATTTGTCCATTCTATGGCTTGAAGTAATCGAAAATTAATACCAAAATTTGGAAAAAGCTTGATGAATACTTACAAGATCCCAGTTGATAAAATCTGAAAGATTTTTATTAAAGCACGTCGATAACACAAGTCAAGTCAAAATGAAATCTTTGGAATATCTAGTGTCAATTTGAAAATCTCTCGCGGCACACTTGGAATCTCTCGCGGCACACAGTTTGCGAGACACTGGTTTAAAGGATTGATGTGATTAAAAAAATGAAATGTGGGAAAAGTGTTTTCTGCTGCCCACTCCGAGTAATTGCTGTAGCCCAACACCACACTGAAAGTACCATCTTCAAGAGGTACTAAGCACAGCACTTTGCAATAGGTAAGCTCGGCAACTGGTAATGAAGGTGATCTAATCCTAAAGGGCCAAAAATTGTAAAACCACCTCAGGAAAAAAAAAACTCCCCTAGCTAAAATTCTAAGTATGCTCCTGCTTATACGTATCATAAAGTACATAATACAATGAATGATTTACACCCATTGGCATTGGACGAATTGTCTCATTCAGATCAGTGGTCTTTAGACGAATCATAACATTTTATGACCATTGGACGTATCAGATCGTTCGACGAATAGGTGATGGACGAACAGCTTATTGAATAGATCGGAATAGGACGAATTTGACCCCTTTGAACAAATCGGTATTCGAACAATTAGAATTGGGCAAATTGAAATTTGGGAAAAGGAGCATTGGACCAATCAGAATTGGGTTGGGTTGTTTTATCTCTTAGCGGCACTTTTTTACACACCATGGGCTAAATGGCCAGGTCACATGGACCCAGAAGGCTCGGAGAAGGTTGGGGGAGGTGACCCACTGGAACAGCTGTTGGGAGACAGATGGTAGCCTCCCATCAAGGCCATTCAGTGTGTTCTTAAATGTTGGGTTGTTTTACCTCTGAGCGGCACTTTTTTTGCACACCATAGGCTAAATGGCCAGGCCACATGTACCTTGAAGGCTCAGAAAAGGTTGGGGGAGGAGACCCACTGAAACAGCTGTTGGGAGACAGATGGTAGCCTCTCGTGAAGGCCATCCAGGGTGTTCTTTAACGTGCACAGGTGTGGCTCTCCCGCACAAGGGACCACGGCTTAACGTCCCATCCGACGGACGGCGGCCTTTCCAAGCCCATCGGTGTCCCCTACTGACTGTGGGCAGGGCGCTGAATTTTGCGGAGATAAATCTCGACGCTGACCCAGCTGGGACTCGAACCTGGAAACTACAGATTATGAGCCTGACGTGCTACCGACTGAGCCACCCCCGCCCCAAAGAACATGGTGCTTCATTAAAAACAGAAAGACGGCTGAAATTCAGCTAAAATTGGATAATTTCTCTAAAAAGGATAACGGACTAGAAGGAGCAAGTTCAACATCTTCTACAAGGACTCCTTCAACATTGTCCATCAAAATCACTTACTACTTCAAAATTCTCAACTCTTATACATTTCCTCAATTTCGTGAGCCCATCTACTTTATTATACCAGTCTTCCAACTAAAAACTGTTCAATTAATAAACCAAGACCAGTAGGCATATTTTAAAAATATTTAAGGTTCTATTTTTAATTGTTTTGTTTCTTTAGTCTTAATTTATGCTTTTTAATGTTTCAATATTGTTGTTTTATCACTTAAGCAATGTTATTTTACCTTTCTTAACCCTTTCAGGACCATAAAGTTTCTAAGAGTAAATATTAGTTGGTAACTGTTTATTTTAGTTTGTTTTGACGTAAAATAAATAAAAATCATAAGAAAAATACAAAACAATGTGTAGTTTTTTTTTGGAATTTTATCGGAAATATTTTTCCCAAAGGACTATAAAGGTAACACAAATTATAGTTAGGCTTATTATGCAATGTCTTTTATTTATTGGTTTATTAGAACAAAATGTTAACTAAAATAATACAAATTATGAAAAATAAAATTACTATACAAAATGATATGCTAATTATGATATTCTGCGAAGCAATTTCTTTTGGTAGTGAGGCAAAGATGGACATTGCACATAGTACGTGACAATTCTCCTAGTTTTGAACTGAATCAGATAAGAAATTTTTTTTTTCCTTCTGGAACTATATAGTAATAAATAAAAAAATAAATACCCCCTCAAGCAGCTGCTTGCCACAGAGGTCTGACAGGAGCCTGTCAATTTATATGCCATAGTAGAAGGTCTGAGAGGATGGCAGGACCTCAGCAGAAAAACGACACATACATCCATGCCTTATCCGGGGCTCGAACCCAGGTTCCGTAGATCAGTAGCCAAGCAAGCTAAACAATCGGCCACGGGACTAGTGGGTTGCCATACGGACCCGACTGACCTGAAGCAATTTTATTTACGGAAATGCCTCGATTTTCTCTCCTTTGGAATACTCTCAATGCTTTACCAACCATTTTATTAGAAAGTACTCAGTAAAACTTTCGTTTAAACCAAATATCTATAAGATAAAAGAACACCTAGTTAATAAATATCTATAAGATTTATTTATTTATTATTATATTATCTATAAGATAAAAGAACACCTAGTAGAGTAAAATCGGAAGAAAGCTTAAACCCTGATTTCTGATAAGTATTTTTTTTTTCATTTAATTAAATATTTAATTTAGAAGTTTGTTATTGTGGAGCAATTTTTCGTGATGCAAAGAATTTCATCACGAAATTATTTGGAAACCTTGCACACTAATAAAAATAAAAATTTATAAATGTTGTATTTAAAAAATTGTCTCTAAACATAATTATTTTTCGTTTATTTTCCATGGAAATGTTTTATATTAACCTGTAGGGATATCATTTCAACGTAAATGTTAATTGACTTTTCAACAATAAAAAAAGGAGAACTTTTATTTAAAAACATGAAGTTCGTACTAAATCAGTTACAAGAAGAGAAAATATTCACTGTAACATCGTTGCTTAGCAACCAGAGACGAGGAAGAGGCGAGAGGAAAATGAGCGAGTAAGTCCACGTGGTGCATCTTCTGTATTCAATATTAAAGCACATCAAAGATTGGTAAGAAAATGAAACGCAAAACACGATTTTTTGCCGCTGTTGGGACATTATAAAATCTATAAAAGACAGTCGCGCTTTCGTTTCCTCGTGAAATATACATAACTTTGAACGCTGACACACGCGCTGTGTCATGCAACATTTATTTGAAAAAGATCATTCCTTCCAGAAATCTTTCTTCACTACGCATTATTTATGCACGATGTTCAGAGATTAGGAAACTTTGAGGTGAACAGTCGTTGCCACCTGCTTCCCAGAAAGCAAGGAAAAATGACTCTCAATAAATGCCCACACGCGCGCATTTCCTAACAGTGCGACTGATATTTATCACGCGTGGAGGAAACGTTCAATGTATTTTTGTCTTTCATTTTTAAGTTGATTTTTGTTGTAATTTTAACCTTCGTGCAGATTTCGAAGGCAGAAATGAACACTCTTTCATGTTTCGTGCTTTTCATTTATAACTCTTTTATCAATCATTTTTATTTTTACTCTTCCTTGTGGCTTTGCGGAAGAGAAAACCAAAAGTTCGGTTGAGTTGTTTTACCCCTGAGAGGCATTTTTTTTGCACACCATGGGCTAAATGGCCAGGTCACATGGACCCGAAGACTCAGGGAAAGTTGGGGGAGGAGATCCACTGGAACAGCTGTTGGGAGACAGATGGTGGTAACCTCCCGTCAAAGCCATCCAGCGTGTTGTTTACCGTTGGGTTGTTTTACCTCTCAGCGGTACTTTTTTGCACACTATAGAATAAATGGCCAGGTCACATGTACCCCGAAGGCTCAGAGAAGGTTGGGGGAGGGGACCCACTGGAACAGCTGTTTGTTGGGAGACAGGTGGTAGCCTCCCGTCAAAGCCATCCAGCGTGTTGTTTAACGTTGGGTTGTTTTACCTCTCAGCGGCACTTTTTTGCACACCATAGACTAAATGGCCAGGTCACAAGGACCCCGAAGACTCAGGAAAAGTTGGGGTAGAGGACCCACTGGAACAGCTGTTGGGAGACAGATGGTAGCGTCCCGTCAAGGCCTGGGGCGGGGGTGGCTCAGTCGGTAGCGCGCCAGGCTCGTAATCTGTACTTCCCAGGTTCGAGTCCCAGCTGTGTCAGCGTTCAGATTTATCTCCACAAAATTCCCCGCCCTGCCCACGGTCAGTAGGGGACACCGATGGGCTTGGAAAGGCCGCCGTCCGTCGGATGGGACGTTAAGCCGTGGCCCCGTGTGCGGGAGAGCTATACCCTGTGCACGTTAAAGAACACGCTGGATGGCCTTGACGGGAGGCTACCATCTGTCTCCCAACAGCTGTTCCAGCGGGTCCCCTCCCCCAACCTTCTCTGAGCCTTCGGGATAAAACGCCCATTTTAAAAGTTATAAAGTTACCATTGCATTGGCATAGAGATGAGTTGTCACAATTCAATACGCCAGCTACATACACATTTCCAGGGGGTACGTGAAGCATAAAAGGTTGAGAAACACTGATATATATATATGTTTTATTTTATCCCCATTGTTATACTATAACTACAGTTTTATCTATCTATAAAAGGGGTACGCCAGTTACATACACATTTCCAGGGGGTACGTGAAGCACAAAAGTTTGAGAACCACTGTGTTTGTCGAATATAATTTGTCAGTGTGATGCCCTCATATGATCTCTGATTAGAAAGGCCACAGAGATGGTTCACTTAAAGACTTCCAGATTACTTCACCTTGATATACGAACAAAGGATGACAAATCTTAATATCCATTCACTGGAATGGAGAAGACTTGAAGTGGATCTGAAAATATGCCACAAACTCATTTATGGGACAATTCAAAAAGACATCAACCATCCCTTGATACAATTTTAAGCAGCAACACGAGAAGTCACTCCAAGTGTATCAACATTCCTCTGTCCAAGGAAAATTGTAAATATCATTCTTTGGTCTGCAAAACAGGGAAGATTCGGAACAAACTTCAGATAGACGTGCTGCTTTCGCCAAACGTTACAGAGTTTCTGCAGAAAATTGAAAGAAGTGGCTTGTTACCATTTCTTCGATGCTTCAGATTCTAAACCTTATAGGGAAATTTGTTGCTACAAATGTTAACTATGGTACAGTCTTTGGTTTTGTATTTTTCCCTTTTACGTTAGGAGTAAGAGTAATGCACCATTTGAACCTTCTATTCATTCAATTATGCGGAAAATGAATTAATATTTATTATAATTACAAAAATAAGAGGTTACAAATTCGATTTCTAGTTGTATCAGGGATGAAACCCTGGAATTTTTACCTCAACGTGGGGCTGTGGGAAACTGTGTGCGAAATTACGGATACGAATTCAGTTACTTGAGAGATTACTGGGGTGTAGAAGTTTCAGATCTGCGTCAAGAACAAGAATTCAATGGCGGATAGGATTTCAGATCTGCTTCTCCAACACTGATTCAATGACGGAGAGGGTTTCAGATCTGCTCCTCCAACACTGATTCAAGGGTGGAGAGGATTTCAGATTTGCTTCTCCAGCACTGATTCAAGGGTGGAGAGGATTTCAGATCTTCTGCTTCAACACTGATTCAAGGGTGGAGAGGATTTCAGATTTGCATCTCCAACATTGATTCAAGGACGGAGAGGGTTTCAGATCTACTCCTCCAACACTGAATCAAGGGTGGAGAGGATTTCAGATCTGCTGCTTCAACACTGATTCAAGGGTGGAGAAGATTTCAGATCTTTTGCTTCAACACTGATTCAAGGGTGGAGAGGATTTCAGATCTTCTGCTTCAACACTGATTCAAGGGTGGAGAGGATTTCAGATCTCTATTCCAACACTGATTCAAGGGTGGAGAGGATTTCAGATCTTCTGCTCCAACACTGATTTAATGGTGGAGAGGATTTCATACCTGCTTCTCCAACATTCATTCATGGACGGAGAGGTTTTCAGATCTGCTCCTCCAACACTGATTCAATGACGGAGAGGATTTCCGATCTGCTTCTCCAACACTGATTCAAGTGCTGAGAGAGTGTTTGGTAAATTTAAATTTCAGACATTTTTCTTACATGGGAAAACGTACGAAATTTTTTTTTTATAGTTTCAACCTTTTTTCTTTAATCAACTTTTTATAATATTTAAGATATTCCATCTCTTTTTCATGAAGCTCTTTCCCGCATTTATAATGTTACTCAATAGCTTTCAGTTGGTAGGAATTATTTCTAATATTTTTCGTTTCAAATTGCATTAACATTAGAATTTTTTCTTCAAATATATTATTTTAAAGTTTACAATAGCCTGTAATACGAAGTATTTGAGAATGGTTTACTGGTATCTAATACTTTGATTTAAATATTATAAATTTAACGATTGATTCTTCTGGATATGAAAAGAGGTGGCCGAGTGGTTATCGTTCTTGGCTACTGATCAAAAGGACCTGGGTTGAAGCCCCGGGTAAGGCATGGAAATTGGGGTTGTCTTTCTGCCGAGCTCTCGCCTTCCTCATACATCTTCGCTATGGTTATGAACTGACAGGCTCCTGTCAGACCTGGGGGGCGGGGGTGGCTCAGTCGGTAGCGCGCCAGGCTCGTAATCTGTAGTTCCCAGGTTCGAGTCCCAGCTGGGTCAGCGTTGAGATTTATCTCCGCAAAATTCCCTGTCCTGCCCACGGTCAGTAGGGGACACCGATGGGCTTGGAAAGGCCGCCGTCCGTCGGATGGGTCGTTAAGCCGTGGCCCCGTGTGCGGGAGAGCCATACCCTGTGCACCTTAAAGAACACGCTGGATGGCCTTGACCGGAGGCCTTATCTGTCTCCCAACAGCTGTTCCAGTGGGTCCCCTCTCCCAACCTTCTCTGAGCCTTCGGGGTCCATGTGACCTGGCCATTTAGCCCATGGTGTGCAAAAAGTGCCGCTCAGAGGTAAAACAACCCAACCCTGTCAGACCTCTGTGGCAAGTAGCTGCTTGAGGGGAATTTTTTAATTTAATATTCTTTATACGAATAAATACTTTATTTGAAATATTCATATTGGAATATGATTAGAATCGGTGTTGCAGTTTTCACAGCTAAAACAGTTTCTAGCATTAAAATCAAATGTGTTATGAAAAAAATAGCGCTCTTAAAGCTTCTGAAAAAGGATGCTCAAAGTGGTTGTAAATTTCAAAGGAAGACTTGATCTTACCGTAAGAAAAAAAAATTAATGAAAGTTAAACGCCGAAATATTTTCCTAAAAGATTCCACTTGATTATCTTAATAGCTCGGGAAATCAGTGCTTTAACCTGGCCAGGATTTTTCATTTTAATTTTTTTTCAAGTACTCCAGGTTTTTTCAATCTTGCAGCCATTGCTTCGAGTAGTAGGTGAACCGTGAGAATCCAACCTCTTATGTCAGCCAATTTTTAGAAAATCGATTACACTTTATCGACTCTTCTTACTTCATCGATAACCTCATTTTTTTTTCCTTTTCCACCACCCTCTTGTTTTTTCTTTGTACTGTGATTTGTTCGCAGCAGAATCGAAGAGGGTTGGGTTGTTTTACCTCTGAGCGGCACTTTTTTGCACACCATGGGCTAAATGGCCAGGTCACATGGACCCCGAAGGCTCAGAGAAGGTTGGGGGAGGGGACCCACTGGAACAGCTGTTGGGAGACAGATGGTAGCCTTCCGTCAAGGCCATCCAGCGTGTTCTTTAACGTGCACAGGGTATGGCTCTCCCGCACACGGGGCCACGGCTTAACGTCCATCCGACGGACGGCGGCCTTTCCAAGCCCATCGGTGTCCCCTACCTGACCGTGGGCAAGGCGGGGAATTTTGCGGAGATAAATCTCAACGCTGACCCAGCTGGGACTCGAACCTGGGAACTACAGATTACGAGCCTGGCGCGCTACCGACTGAGCCACCCCCGCCCCCACTGCTGGGCAAGGACAGGGAAATATTTTCTGCAACATAAACAGTTCTGTTCTTTTATTGCATATTTTTCTTTATAAATACTAAAAGGCGTTTATCAGAGGCACAGTAGACGAAGTGGTCACAAAGGCTCCAGGTTTCAAAGCAAGGATATTTTAAGCAGTTTGCAGTGAATTTAGTTTTTCCAATGAAAGCGAGCTTATTCTCTTCGCTTTTAGAGAGTATTTTTTGGCGTCCTAAGCGACTCCTCAACAAGTTTAACTTTTCTGCAGCTCTATGAGAGTTTTTTCACTTTCATAGAATTTATTTTTTAAAGACACTTTTTAAGCAAGATAACAGGAAATTTGATGCTTCTGATTCTAGATGCTTACGCGGTATCTTGGGCATTAAGTGGTCGAACTTTGTCAGTAATGATGAGGTTTGGCAAAGGAGTCTGCAACCTCCTTTAAGCAGTATATTGTGCAGAGAGAGACTCCGTTGGTTTGGCCATGTTGCCCGTATGCATAATTATAGATTGGTGAATAGGGTTATGAACAGTGTGCCTATAGGCTTCAGAAAGAGGGGGAGACCTAGGATGTGATGGGCAGACAATGTCAAACAGGACCTTGTTAGAATTGGTGTGCACTGGCCAGATGCAGCAGATGTTGCTAAGACTGGACTGGGTTGTTTTACCTCTGAGTGGCACTTTTTGGCACACTATGGGCTAAATGGCCACGTTACAAGGACCCCGAAGGCTCAGAGACGTTTTAGGGGAGGGGACCCACTGGAACAGCTGGGAGACAGATGGTACCCTCCCATCAAGGCCATCCAGCGTGTTCCTTAACGTGCACAGAGTATAGCTCTCTAGCACACGGGGCCACGGCTTAACGTTCCATCCGACGGACGGCGGTCTTTCCAAGTCCATCGGTGTCCCCTACTGACCGTTGGCAGGGCGGGGAATTTTGCGGAGATAAATCGCAACGCTAACCCAGCTGGGACTCGAACCTGGCGCGCTACCGATTGAACCACCCCCGCCCCGAAGAAGAAAGGAACCGGTCTGACCCTGCTACGGACAATGGACAACGATAAAATACAAAAATTAAATTCCTTAAATACGATAATTCTATGAAAAACGTAGGATAATTTTTGTGTGAAAATGGCAACCTTTTCAAGTAAAATCGAGCATGCGTATTGAAGCCATGTCAGTAGTACAAGAATTTGCTGCAATATTAAAATGCTTTCAAGAGGAATGCCTGTGATGACCGAGTCCGAACAGAAGAGAGAGAGACGATGAAATTACTGCTTAATTCACTTCGGTGTAAATCACAGGTTGTCAGGTTTTTAAGCCCGTGCCACTGTACGACTCAACTTTACTCTGTTGAATGAAGAATAGGAACTGTCCATCAATTAATTGCACGAGAGTAGATAGGGACGACACAGTTTTTATTCACAATATATACAGCTACGTGCTGGGAATGAGTTCCACTTCGTGGGCCTTTGCTGCTGCAAATATTAATAAAGAGGTGGAGAATCGCACACTCTGCAAGTTCTCACTTTACAAACCTCAAACTCAGCGAAAGGATAACCAACCTTTACCTACACTGTGGTTCCTTCTGAACCACAAGAATAAAAAGGCAGATTCTCCAAGAATCTCGATTCCCTCTTGGAATCCCACCCTCACTTCAAGGGTTACTTGGGGTGGGGGTGGCTCAGTCGGTAGCGTGCCAGGCTCGTAATCCCAGGTTCCCAGGTTCGAGTCCCAGCTGGGTCAGTGTTGAGATTCATCTCCGCCAAATTCCCCGCCCTGTCCACGGTCAATAGGGGACACCGATGGGCTTGGAAAGGCCGCCGTCCGTCGGATGGGACGTTAAGCCGTTGTCCCGTGTGCGGGAGAGCCATACCCTGTGCCCGTTAAAGAACACGCTGGATGGCTTTGACGGGAGGGCACCATCTGTCTCCCAAGCTGTTTCAGTGGGTCCCCTCCCCCAACCTTCTCTGAGCCTACGGTGTCCATGTGACCTGGCCATTTAGCCCATGGTGTGCAAAAAAGTGCCGCTTAGGGGAAAAACAACCCAACCCAACTCAAGGGTTACTTTGAGAAAGACGGCGTCCCTTTTGACGCGTGTCGCAACGACCTTCTTCGTTCGACAGCTACGCACAGACTAAAGCTTCGAATCTGCCGTCTATCCTACTCGCTGCACTAGCGCCATTACGGCTATAAACAACTTCTGGCATTCGTCACGGAGCAGCTTTAGACCCGAAAAACAACAAAAGTGAGTCATCCCAGCACAGACATTTCCAAAAACACATAAAAATATATACAACAATAAAATATAACAAAAATATACTATAAATATAAATAAATATAAAATTCGAGAGACATGACAATGCCTCTTGGGGAAATTTTTAAATCCTTTGATCTCAAATCAAAAGCATTATTATTTATACTTCAATTTCATTATACTTCAATTTAGCATTATTCATTATACTTCAATTTAGCAGGATAGAAGGATCCCCATTTAGAATTTGGTTCCAAGTCCCCCAAGTTGCTTAATTTACCATTCAAAAGTCGTTTAAATTTTTTCAGACAACATCACCATTGGACGAAGAAAAAAGAATATTGAAGGGCATTTAAATTGCACACAATGATGACGGGAACCAAGGCAATTCATAAAAATGGGACGTTTTAAGGAATACGTTGGATGACCTTGATGGGAGGCTACCATCTGTCTCCCAACAACCAGTGGGTCCCCTCACCCAACCTTCTCTGAGCCTTCGGGGTCCTTGTGACCTGGTCATTTAGCCCATGGTGTGCAAAAAAGTACCGCTCAGAGGTAGAACAACCCAACGTTAAAGAACACGCTGGATGGCCTTGTCGGGAAGCTACCATTAGTCTCCCAACAGCTGTTCCAGTGGGTCCCCTCCACGAACCTTCTCTGAGTCTTTGGGGTCCTTGTGACCTGGCCATTTAGCCCATGATGTGCAAAAAAGTGCCGCTCAGAGGTAAAACAACCAACGTTAAAGAACACGCTGGATGGCCTTGTCGGGAAGCTACCATTAGTCTCCCAACAGCTGTTCCAGTGGGTACCCTCCCCCAACCTTCTCTGAGTCTTTGGGGTCCTTGTGACCTGGCCATTTAGCCCATGATGTGCAAAAATGTACCGCTCAGAAGTAAAACAACCCAACGTTAAAGAACAACGCTGGATGGCCTTGACGGGAGGCTACCACTAGTCTCCCAACAGCTGTTCCAGTGGGTCCCCTCCACGAACCTTCTCTGAGTCTTTGGGGTCCTTGTGACCTGGCCATTCTCCCATGGTGTGCAAAAAAGTACCGCTCAGAAGTAAACCAACTCAACGTTAAAGAACACGCTGGATGGCCTTGACGGGAGGCTACCATTAGTCTCCCAACAGCTGTTCCAGTGGGTCCCCTCCACGAACCTTCTCTGAGTCTTTGGGGTCCTTGTGACCTGGCCATTCTCCCATGGTGTGCAAAAAAGTACCGCTCAGAAGTAAACCAACTCAACGTTAAAGAACACGCTGGATGGCCTTGACGGGAGGCTACCATTAGTCTCCCAACAGCTGTTCCAGTGGGTCCCCTCCACCAACCTTCTCTGAGTCTTTGGGGTCCTTGTGACCTGGCCATTCCCCCATGGTGTGCAAAAAAGTACCGCTCAGAAGTAAACCAACTCAACGTTAAAGAACACGCTGGATGGCCTTGACGGGAGGCTACCATTAGTCTCCCAACAGCTGTTCCAGTGGGTCCCCTCCACCAACCTTCTCTGAGTCTTTGGGGTCCTTGTGACCTGGCCATTCCCCCATGGTGTGCAAAAAAGTACCGCTCAGAAGTAAACCAACCCAACGTTAAAGATTAAAGAACACGCTGGATGGCCTTGACGGGAGGCTACCATCTGTCTCCCAACAACTGTCCCAGTGGGTCCCCTCCACCAACCTTCTCTGAGTCATTGGGGTCCTTGTGACCTGGCCATTTAGCCCATGGTGTGCAAAAAAGTACCGCTCAGAAGTAAACCAACCCAACATTAAAGAACACGCTGGATGGCCCTCACGGGAGGCTACTATTTGTCTCCCAACAACTGTTCCAGTGGGTCCCCTCCCCTAACCTTCTCTGAGTCTTTGTAACCTGGCCATTTAGCCCATGGTGTGCAAAAAATTGCCGCTCAGAGGTAAAACAACCATCCAAACAATTCATAAAACTAAATATTAATGATAAGGAATTCATTAAATTATTGTAATATGTTCAGAAAATGCTCATTATATGCTTTACTAATACCACTCCATGTCCAAATTTGGCTTTCACTTCCCCTTAATAAGATGAAAGAAACTCTTCCAGTGAACAATTTAATCCCTTTTATTCTATCACATAAACTTTCGTCTTTCGGAAGCTTTTAATCTTAATCTATGTCGGAGTTGCTAAAGTTCTTCGTCCAAATGAGTTTTTCTTCAGCGATTGCTTCTCCTAAACCCTCGAAAAACTGCTCTACAACAAACATAATGCGCGTGCTCGGCTGTTCTGCTTCTGTGTTCATGGTCAGCGAGCTAAGGAATCGATTACGGAGCCAATACCTTTCTGCGCGTGCCTCAGTCTCCTTTGCCCGTGTGGATAACCTCTCCCGAAAACTGTCCTAATTTCCACGCAGATGTTCTCTGCACAAAAACAGTAAATTTCCCTCGGTCGTTGCCACTCCCCAACACGACCGTCTGTCAATAGCAGCACTTGTATCGATTTTCCCATCATGCCCCACAACCGCCCTCCCTCGAATCAGTCAGCCAAAGTCGCGCACTCTTTAATGGGGGCGAGTTACGAACTTGGGGAAGTGTCCGTGCAGATGTCCAACACACTTCTTGCCATTTCCTCAACGCCAGTTAAGGTCGTGTTGCAGATCATCAACGACTTTAAGAGATTCTTTTTTTTCACTTCACGATGAGCGATAAAATACTTTTTAGGGACATTGGCAACAACGGAAAGTGATAAAATATAATGAGAGGAAAAGAATTTTAAGGGAGTGAAAACGTTCTACGAATTATTCATCCTTCATCAGAAAGACGAACAGAATATAACTTTAGCTGAGAGGATAGCGGGCTCGGGTTGAGATCGTTGGAAACTGGATTCGAGACCCGGATGATTTGAGAGATAATTTATTTATGAAAAATGCTGTTAAGAATTAAATCTGCAGCAATATTTGAATGAATTAGGATCACGTGATCTATATCTAATGGTTATAATTAAAACAATTACATTCCATCGTTTAGATATAACAAATACTTTTTCTGTTAAAATATTTACTAGTACAGTCGCTCAAAAAATATCCAAACACTATGGTTGATTACAGAATTCAGAAAAAAAATATCTGGCAACGATTTTTTTTTAGAAATTAGTGATCTGTCAACCTTCGTGTACGTACACGATTTTTTAGAAATTTGTGATCTGTCAACCTTCGTGTACGTACACGATTTTTTTAGAAATTAGTGATCTGACAACCTTCGTGTACGTACACGATTTTTTTTAGAAATTAGTGTTCTGGCAACCTTCGTGTATGTACACGCTTTCTTTCAACTTGTGTTCTAGCAACCTTTGTGTACGTGCACGATTTTTTTCTTTAGAAATTAGTGATCTGGCAACCTCCATGTACTGTACACGAAGGTTGCCAGATCACTAATTTCTAAAAAAAATCTTTGCCAGATATTTTTCCGAATTCTGCAATCAACCATAGTGTTGGATATTTTTTTGAGCGACTGTACATGGAATTCAAAAATAAAGAATAATCTCTTAGCCTTATTGTATTAAGAGCCTGAATCCTGAATGGAATTGAGAAAGTATATAAGGGATTGACATGAAATGTTATAGCTAAATTTTGCCATGCCGAAGAAGAAAATTCGTTACATTAAACCGACACAAAGAATGCAAATCAGGGTTTCTATAAAAGCGTGCATGGTTGGATTCGCGACTCATTTCCGTTTCACGAATCAGTATGGAATTCACTTGTGGAGGAAATAAGGGTTGGGTTGTTTTACTTCTGAAGTGCACTTTTTTGCACACCATGGGCTAAATGGCCAGGTCACATGGACCCCGAAGGTTCAGAGAAGGTTGGGGGAGGGGACCCACTAGAACAGCTTTTGGGAGACAGATGGTAGTCTCCCGTCAAGGCCATCCAGTGTGTACTTTAATGTTGGGTTGTTTTACCTCTGAGCGGCACTTTTTTGCACACCATGGGCTAAATGGCCAGGTCACATGGACCCCGAAGAATCAGAGAAGGTTGGGGGAGGGGACCCACTGGAACAGCTGTTGGGAGACAGATGGTGCCTCCCGTCAAGGCCATCCAGCGTGTTATTTAACGTTGGGTTGTTTTACCTCTGAGCGGCACTTTTTTGCACACCATGGGCTAAATGGCCAGGTCACATGGACCCCGAAGGCTCAAAGAAGGTTGGGGGAGGGGACCCACTGGAACAGCTGTTGGGAGACAGATGGTAGCCTCCCGTCAAGGCCATCCAGCGTGTTCTTTAACGTGCACAGGGTATGGCTCTCCCGCACATGGGGCCACGGCTTAACGTCCCATCCGACGGACGGCGGCCTTTCCAAGCCCATCGGTGTCCCCTACTGACAGTGGGCAGGGCGGGGAATTTTGCGGAGATAAATCTGAACGCTGACCCAGCTGGGACTCGAACCTGGGAACTACAGATTACGAGCCTGGCGCGCTACCGACTGAGCCACCCCCGCCCCAAGGAAATAAGGAATAAGGGCGAAAGTATGTCAGACCGAGATATCTAGAGCCTTAAACGTACCTCAAGATCTTCTCTCAAGACTTGAAGACAATTTGAAAATATAGGCAAGGCGACAACTTCTTAAAACGACCACCGTCTGTCTTTGACAAGCAAGAGGAAGAGATAGATGCAAATCACAACTAGGCAGCTCTCGTGCACTAAACAAAGGTTCAAGTTCCTAATTGACGGATTTTATATAAATTAGAGCAATTTTTCGTTATATTTCAATTTAGGGTTTTGGATAGAGGGACCCCCCACATTTAGAACTTGGCTGCAGGGCCCCCAGTCACTTCAGAAAAAAAAAAGCTCGTTTACTGTGGTTCAGACATTTCATTAGAAGACCAGGTAGATGGATCAAGTGCTTCTCACAGATGAGTTTAGATTTAGCTTGAACATTGATTTTTGGGTGTCAGTGTAGAGAAGATCCGTGAAAATGCGACAACTCAGCAAGAGGAAACACAAGTGAAGCCATAGAGAAGATCTGTGAGAAATGCGAGACCTCAGCAAGAGGAAGCACGAGTGAAGCCGTAGAGAAGATCCGTGAGAAATGCGTGACCTCAGCAAAAGGAAGCACAAGTGAAGCCGTAGAGAAGATCCGTGTGAAATGCGACAGCTCAGCAAAAGGAAGCACAAATGAAGCCGTAGAGAAGATCCGTGAGAAATGCGAGACCTCAGCAAAAGGAAGCACAAGTGAAGCCGTAGAGAAAATCCGTGAGAAATGCGACAGCTCAGCAAAAGGAAGCACAAATGAAGCCGTAGAGAAGATCCGTGAGAAATGCGACAGCTCAACAAAAGGAAGCACAAATGAAGCCGTAGAGAAGATCCGTGAGAAATGCGACAGCTCAGCAAAAGGAAGCACAAATGAAGCCGTAGAGAAGATCCGTGAGAAATGCGTGACCTCAGCAAAAGGAAGCACAAGTGAAGCCGTAGAGAAGATCCATGAGAAATGCGACAGCTCAGCAAAAGGAAGCACAAATGAAGCCGTAGAGAAGATCCGTGTGAAATGCGACAGCTCAGCAAAAGGAAGCACGAGTGAAGCCATAGAGAAGATCTGTGAGAAATGCGTGACCTCAGCAAAAGGAAGCACGAGTGAAGCCATTGAGAAGATCCGTGAGAAATGCGACAACTCAGCAAAAGGAAGCACAAGTGAAGCCATAGAGAAGATCCGTGAGAAATGCGAGACCTCAGCAAAAGGAAGCAAAAGTGAAGCCGTAGAGAAGATCCGTGAGAAATGCGAGACCTCAGCAAAAGGAAGCACGAGTGAAACCGTAGAGAAGATCCGTGAGAAATGCGAGACCTCAGCAAAAGGAAGCAAAAGTGAAGCCGTAGAGAAGATTTGTGAGAAATGCGACAGCTCAGCAAAAGGAAGCAAAAATGAAGCCGTAGAGAAGATTCGTGAGAAATGCGAGACCTCAGCAAGAGGAAACACAAGTGAAGCCCTAGAGAAGATCTGTGAGAAATGCGAGACCTTAGCAAAAGGAAGCATGAGTGAAGCCATAGAGAAGATCTGTGAGAAATGCGAGACCTCAGCGAAAGGAAGCACGAGTGAAGCCGTAGAGAAGATCAGTGAAAAATGCGAGACCTCAGCAAAAGGAAGCACGAGTGAAGCCATAGAGAAGATCCGTGAGAAATACGAGACCTCAGCAAAAGGAAGCACAAATGAAGCCATAGAGAAGATCCGTGAGAAATGTGACAGCTCAGCAAAAAGAAGCACGAGTGAAGCCATAGAGAAGATCCGTGAGAAATGTGACAACTCAGCAAAAAGAAGCACGAGTGAAGCCATAGAGAAGATCCGTGAGAAATGTGACAGCTCAGCAAAAAGAAGCACGAGTGAAGCCATAGAGAAGATCTGTGAGAAATGCGAGACCTCAGCAAGAGGAAGCACGAGTGAAGCTGTAGAGACGATCAATGAGAAATGCGTGACCTCAGCAAAAGGAAGCACGCGTGAAGCCATAGAGAAGATCGGTGAGAAATGCGTGACCTCAGCAAAAGGAAGCACGAGTGAAGCCATAGAGAAGATCCGTGAGAAATGCGTGACCTCAGCAAAAGGAAGCACGAGTGAAGCCATAGAGAAGATCCGTGAGAAATGCGTGACCTCAGCAGAAGGGTGCACAAGTGAAGCCGTAGAGGAAATCCGTGAGAAATGCGACACCTCAGCAAAAGGAAGCAAAAGGGAAGCCGTAGAGAAGATGCGTGAGAAATGCGACAGCTCAGCAAAAGGAAGCACAAATGAAGCCGTAGAGAAGATCCGTGAGAAATGCGAGACCTCAGCAAAAGGAAGCACAAGTGAAGCCGTAGAGAAGATCCGTAAGAAATGCGACAACTCAGCAAGAGGAAACACAAGTGAAGCCCTAGAGAAAATCTGTGAGAAATGCGAGACCTCAGCAAGAGGAAACACAAGTGAAGCCCTAGAGAAGATCTGTGAGAAATGCGAGACCTCAGCAAGAGGAAGCACGAGTGAAGCTGTAGAGAAGATCCATGAGAAATGCGTGACCTCACCAAAAGGAAGCACGAGTGAAGCCATAGAGAAGATCGGTGAGAAATGCGTGACCTCAGCAAAAGGAAGCACGAGTGAAGCCATAGAGAAGATCCGTGAAAAATGCGAGACCTCAGCAAAAGGAAGCACGAGTGAAGCCATAGAGAAGATCCGTGAAAAATGCGAGACCTCAGCAAAAGGAAGCACGAGTGAAGCCATAGAGAAGATCCGTGAGAAATGCGACAGCTCAGCAAAAGGAAGCACAAATGAAGCCGTAGAGAAGATCTGTGAGAAATGCGAGACCTCAGCAAAAGGAAGCACAAGTAGAGCCATAGAGAAGATCCGTGAGAAATGCGACAACTCAGCAAAAGGAAGCACAAATGAAGCCGTAGAGAAGATCCGTGAGAAATGCGAGACCTCAGCAAAAGGAAGCACAAGTGAAGCCGTAGAGAAGATCCGTGAGAAATGCGAAACCTCAGCAAAAGGAAGCACAAGTGAAGCCGTAGAGAAGATCCGTGAGAAATGCGACACCTCAGCAAAAGGAAGCACAAGTGAAGCCCTAGAGAAGATCCGTGAGAAATGCGACAGCTCAGCAAAAAGAAACACCTTAGCAAAGGAACCAGCAAATAAATGTAAAATAATAAACATTTCTTGGAGTTAAAACTGAGAGTAACCAAAGTTTGGAGCTTTCAACAGACAACTTTATGTTTTGTTATTATTAAATTAAAAATAAATTCCTCCTCAAAGCAGCTGCTTGCCACGGAGGTCTGGCAGTAGCAAGCAGCTGCTTGCCACAAAGGTCAGTTTATATGCCAAAGTAGTAGGTCTGTGAAGATGGCAGGACCTCAGCAGAAAAACAACACACACAACCATGCCTTACCCGGGGCTCGAACCCAGGTCCATTAGATCAGTAGTCAAGCGTGCTAACCACTCGGCCATGGGAAGGCAAAAATACTTCCCAAGCCGGGAATCGAACCCGGGCCTCCTGGGTGAAAGCCAGGTATCCTAACCACTAGACCACGTGGGAACGAGCAGAAAATTATTTATAGTAGGAAGATCAATGCAAATATTAGCAAATTTACGCTGTTCTTTTATGGCTAATTCGTATTAGAAAGGACGAAACACAGAAAATTATACATTTTCAGCATAAATTGAAATCTGAACTAAAGTAATAAGAAAGTAAATATATTACCTCAAGAAAGTTGTCGCTTATAAACCTATGGATGAGCGCTGTTTTCCCACACCTACTGTCTCCAACAATTACAATTTTGCAGTTGAGGTCCTCCATTTGAGGATATTTTCGGGCACTAGATGGCAGCACCAGTGGATCGGACGGATTGGCGGAAAATCTGAAAGAGTTTGGGAAATTTAAAGATTCAAACAACAGGTAACAATTTCTTATGACACATATTAAACGAGAGTTTTTTTTTTTATTAAATTCGTTAGTGGATTGCTAACCATTAGACGTCGTATAATTTGATTTATAAATGTAAATTGTTCAACCCTTTAGTAAATAAAAAAAAATAAAATAAATACCCCCTCAAGCAGCTGCTTGCCACAGAGGTCTGACAGGAGCCTGTCAGTTTATATGCCATAGTAGAAAGTCTGAGAGGATGGCAGGACCTCAACAGAAAAACGACACACACATCCATGCCTTACCCGGGGCTCGAACCCAGGGCCCTTCGATCAGTAGCCAAGAGTGGTAACCACTCGGCTTGAAACCCTTTAGTGGCAACACTAAAGTGCAAAACATGTTGTTTAGTATAGTACTAGTGGCAAATAATAATACCCTAGTGGCAATACTAAACAAAATGTTTTTTATTTTATCAATATATGGTTTTTAATTTTGTTACGATGAAAAAATTAAAACTGTTACGACTGTTTACGAAATTTGAAAACTGTTACGATGATCTAAATATAATCGTTAGTTCAAATAAAAACTCTATATAACACACCACAGATGAGTAACTATGGTGGGCACCTTTTTCGCATCCCAATTCGTCATAATTCTAAGAGGAAACGACGAGTGAATTGATTAAATTGGCAACACTGCATGTAACTAGGCGATTATCGAAAGATGACAAAAGATGCTACTCAGTCAAACAAAAAGATGGGGGGGGGGGCTTCCAACCTGGGAACTGCAGATTACGAACCTGGCGCCAGGCTTGTAATCTGAAGTTCCCAGACTCGTAATCTGTAGTTCCCAGGTTCGAGTCCCAGCTGGGTCAGTGTTGAGATTCATCTCCGCAAAATTCCCCGCCCTGCTCACGGTTAGTAAGGGAGACCGATGGGCTTGGAAAGGCCGCCGTCCGTCTGATGGGACGTTAAGCCGTGGCCCCGTAGCGGGAGAGCCATACCCTGTGCACGTTAAGGAACACGCTGGATGGCCTTGACGGGAGGCTACCATCTGTCTCTCAACAGCTGTTCCAATGGGTCCCCTCCCCCAACCTTCTCCGAGACTTCGGGGTCCTTGAGACCTAGCCATTTAGCCCATGGTGTGCAAAAAAGTTCCGCACAGAGGTAAAACAATTCAACGTTAAAGAACACGCTGGATGGCCTTGACGGGAAGCTACCATCTGTCTCCCAACAGCTGTTCCAATGGGTCCCCTCCCCCAACCTTCTCTGAGCCTTCGGGATCCTTGTGACCTGGCCATTTAGCCCATGGTACGCAAAAAAGGCAAAAAGTGGTATTCAGTTAAGAAAAAAGATGTTACCCAGACAAAAATTATGATAGATTGCTGACAGCATTTTTTGATCACGAAAAGTTTTAGTGATAAAAAATATTACAGCTCGAAATCAATTTTACGAAATTTTGATTTTCAGGAATGTTAAAAATGTTCCAGCCTTAAGAATATTAAAACAAAATTTACATAAGGAAATTTTTAGGCACTATTATTTGTATTTAGCACCGAAATTTCTTTCCTCTCTCCCAGTCAGCATGAAAAATATCACGAATTATCATTTGTTTTCTAAAGTTCTCAAGAAATACATTTTGAAACTGGATGATTTGGAAACTTTTTTGCATTAATCTACTATAACTGTTATATGTAACATGGATATTGAATGTTTCTGACTTTCACACTTCTGGATTACTAGAAATTTTTTGTTTTGAGTTGTTTTCATTTTTTTTTTGTGTATTATTCAATGTGACGACTGATGTTTTAAATTGAAATTGTTTCTATATTGAGATCTCACGAACGAGCCTGCTCTTGTGAGACTTCAAAAGTTTTTGTATACTGTAAAACATTATCTGAAATAAAAAATTATCTATCTATCTTAAAAAAAAAATTAACATCAGAAATATTCATTCCAATAAACTGCCTAAAAATAAGCTGATGTGCTGAGGACTAACAGAATGGTACAGTCACTCAAAAAAAAAATATCCGAACACTATAATTGATTACAGAATTCAGAAAAAATATCTGCCAACGATTTTTTTTAGAAATTAGTGATCTGGCAGACAACCTTCGTGTAGAACACTATGATTGATTACAGAATTCAAAAAAAATACCCGAAGGTTGCCAGATCACTAATTTCTAAAAAAAAAAGAAAACGTTGCCAGATATTTTTTCTGAATTCTGTAATCAATCAGTGTTTGATATTTTTTTTTGACTGACTAATCCCATTTTATTTATCTAATACGTAATACTAATAACCATAAAATCTACTGTAAGGAAATCGGTATAAATTTATGACTGAAAAAATATTTTATGATCACAATAAAACAACAATATTAAATACAGAGAGAAAAAATTTTTTGTTGACTAATTGTGTGACGGCTCGTGGCCGAGTGGTTAGCGGGCTTGGCTACTGATCTACGGGACCTGGATTCGAGCCCCGGGTAAGGCATGGCTGTTTGTGTCGTTTTTCTGCTGAGGTCTTGCCATCCTCTCAGATCTCCTACTGTGGCATATGAACTGACAGACTCCTGTCAGACCTCTGTGGCAAGCAGCTGCTTGAGGGGGTATTTTTTTTGTGTTTTATTTATTAGTTGACTAGTTGTTCTTTTCCTCTGGTGATTTTGTTTTCCGATTGAAAGCGCTTTTTCTTCCAAGAGAGATTGATTAATTTTATTTTTGTATTTTACACAATCTTTTATTAAAAGAAGATTAACCTTGCAGCTGGTTAAGAGTTATTATAAAATATTGAGACACAAACCAACGCTAAAAGTCAACTGGAATCAGAGGCCAGATGGAATCAGAAACGTAAAGATTTAATAAAACAAAGGAACTTTTAGAAAAGAATTTTGGGAAAAAATTCGCACGTGCAGACGGCGACGTCCAAAGATCTAAACGCAAAAATAATATAAATCAAGATATATTTAGGTAAAAAAAAAGTGATCAACAATTATAACGTCTATCAAGTACAGTCACTCAAAAAATATCCAAACACCATGGTTCATTACAGAATTCAGGAAAATATCTGGCAACGATTTTTTTAGAAATTAGAATTCAGAAAAAATATCTGGCAGCGATTTTTTTTTCAGAAATTAGTGATCTGGCAACCTTTGTGTACTGTACACGAATGTTGCCAGATCTATAATTTCTAAAAAAAATCGTTGCCAGATATTTTTTCTGAAATCTGTAATCAACCATAGTGTTCGGATATTTTTTGAGCGAATTCGTTTTTTTTTATAGACATAAGTAGTCTAATTTTTCCACTAGGTAAGAGCACGATGGTTTTATTTCTAATCCAACCTCCGAGAGTCATTGCTTCCAGCTCCATCCTCCTTGCACACCTTCGAACCTAACCCTCCCCAACGCTTCCCCCCCCCGACTTCCCCACACGAGCTAACTAGGAGAGCGTAATTGCATTATTGCATCACTCAGGGTAATTGGCGACTTGGTGCCCTGCGTGAGGCTCGTGGCGATCACTGCAGGCGCAAGTTCATCTCAACTAGTTCAGCGAAGAGTTTCCCTCCACGAGTTTCTTTTTTTTCTGCTCTCCCCAGTTGCGTTCACAAATCTTCACCACTCTCGAAGTTCGGATAATTGCACTTTTTTCTTAATGTCACCGAATCTCAAACTACACCTTTTTTTCTTACTGGCACTTTTTTTTTCCCCCTTCGTTCGAAAAACGTCTTCCCAACAGAACTACGTTATTTCCGGTTACGTTTATATTATATCAGTCAATATACTGACGGTGGTTCGCGGAACAATTAACACCTCGCGCAATTAATTTACTTAGATACATACTTTGAAATTTTACTTCCTTACCAACCAATCTAATCAATAAAACTGATCGATGAATGAGACGCAAAAATTATTGAATACAACTTCTTGAAAACAGAGAAATTAGAAAGTTTTTCAGTTATCGACTACTTTACCAATTATTGCGAGTAGACTTGTTGGCAAGCCAACCCATAATCATGAAGTTATTGTATTTACACTTCAACCAATTACAGAAGTTCTGTAGGCTCGCGGGGCGGGGGTGGCTCAGTCGGTAGCGCGCCAGGCTCGTAATCTGCAGTTCCCAGGTTCGAGTCTCAGCTGGGTCAGTGTTGAGATTTATCTCCGCAAAACTCCCCACCCTGCCCACGGTCAGTAGTTGACACCGATGGGCTGGGAAAGGCCGCCGTCCGTCGGAAGGGAAGTTAAGCCGTGGCCCCGTGTGCGGGAGAGCCATACTCTGTGCACGTTAAAGAACACGCTGGATGGCCTTGACGGGAGGCTACCATCTGTCTCCCAACAGCTGTTCCAGTGGGTCCCCTCCCCCAACCTTCTCTGAACCTTCGGGGTCCATGTGACCTGGCCATTTAGCCCATGGTGTGCAAAAAAGTGCCGCTCAGGGGTAAAACAACATAACGTTAAAGAATACGCTGAATGGCCTTGACGGGAGGCTACCATTTGTCTCCCAATAGCTGTTCCAGTGGGTATCCTCCCCCAACCTTCTCTAAGCATTCGGGGTCCTTGTGACCTGGCCATTTAGCCCATGGTGTTAAAAAAAAGTGCCGCTCAGAGGTAAAACAACCCAACGTTAAAGAACACGCTGCATGGCCTTGACGGGAGGCTACCATCTGTTTCCCAACAGCTATTCCAGTGGGTCTGGACCAGTCCCTGTGCACATTAAAGAACACACTGGGTAGCCTCCTGTCAAGGCCATCCAGCGTGTTCTTTAACGTGCACAGGGTATGGCTCTCCCGCACACGAGGCCACGGCTTAAAGTCCCATCCGACGGACGGCGGCCTTTCCAAGTCCAACAGTGTCCACTACTGACCGTGGGCAGGGCGGGGATTTTGCCGAGATAAAACTCAACGCTAACCCAGCTGAGACTCGAACCTGGGAACTGTAGATGACGAGCCTGGCGCGCTACCGACTGGGCCACCCCCGCCCCTCTGGCATAAGGTGGGATGTGGAAAATATTGTGTAATTTTCACGGACAAAGAACGATCTTTCAGAATCATTTTTCGCTGGGGACCTGTTTCCGTTTGTAGCATTGGTTCAATTCCTTCGCGAAAAGCTTTTAATTTATGCACCTGAATACTAAAAATCAGGCAGTGATGACTTTGAAGCGACGAGTGGCATACTTAACAACACTTCGAACCTTAGGACCCCAAATAACCTACATCATAAGATACTATTAGACAAATACACCTGCAGGAGAAAGATTACTCAACAGTTAAACATACCTTACGAAGAGCAGGTGAGCTGGGCGAGGGACCGCGTTCACCAGGAGCATTAAATAAATTAAGTCTCATTGCAGACTTCCAGCCACATGGATAGAAAGGTGCATATAAGGCGACCCCTATCTTGGAAACGCGAAACTGAGCCATTATCCCTACCCTTTCACAACATTAAGTTGTTGACACTCCATTCCGTGTTCTGTCATGTGGGTGAACTTTGCCCTTTCAACATCTTCGTGACCTGTGACCACGTTATCGGCAATGACCTCTGAGGATGACTGTAATTTTCGAAACGCCGTATCTTCCCGTAGCCCGTGATTAATGCTCTCGCGTGCGAAAGGACGATTAAGACTTACATCTTCTGCTTTAAGAATGGTTTCATGCGTGGTAACTGATTTTTATTATACTAGTTGTCAACGCAACAACAACACACTTCGCAAAGACGTATTTTTTTTTGTTCGGCAGAGTGTTGTCTCATTTAGGAATAAGTGTAACTTCTATTTTTTGGAGCATTTCTCTACATGGCAGAGTGATTATTGTGCATTTAGTAGGGAGAGTTTACGAGCAGTACAACTTTGTATATTCAAAGTTAAAAAGCGAAAAAAAATCCTACACATGTGTTTTGATGGCGAAATTTAGGCAAATAAGGTTGTTGGGTTGTTTTACCTCTGAGCGGCACTTTTTTGCACACCATGTGCTAAATGGCCAGGTCACATGGACCCTGAAGGCTCAGAGAAGGTTGGAGGAGGGGACCCACTGGAACAGCTGTTGGGAGACAGATGGTAGCCTCCCGTCAAGGCCATCCAGCGTATTCTTTAACGTTGGGTTGTTTTACCCCTGAGCGGCACTTTTTTGCACACCATGGGCTAAATGACCAGGTCACAAGGACCTCGAAGGCTCAGAGAAGTTTGGGGGAGGAGACCCACTGGAACAGCTGTTGGGAGACAAATGGTAGCCTCCCGTCAAGGCCATTCAGCGTATTCTTTAACATTGGGTTGTTTTACCCCTGAGCGGCACTTTTTTGCACACCATGGGCTAAATGACCAGGTCACAAGGACCCCGAAGGCTCAGAGAAGGTTGGGGGAGGAGACCCACTGGAACAGCTGTTGGGAGACAAATGGTAGCCTCCCGTCAAGGCCATTCAGCGTATTCTTTAACGTTGGGTTGTTTTACCCCTGAGCGGCACTTTTTTGCACACCATGGGCTAAATGGCCAGGTCACATGGACCCTGAAGACTCAGAGAAAGTTGGGGGAGGGGACCCACTGGAACAGCTATTGGGAGATAGATGGTAGCCTCCCGTCAAGGCCGTCCGGCGTGTCCGTTAACGTTGGGTTGTATTACCTCTGAGCGGCACTTTTTTGCACACCATAGGCTAAATGACCAGGTCACATGGTCGCCGAAGGCTCAGAGAAGGTTGGGGGAGGGGACCCACTGGAAAAGCTGTTGGGAGACAGATGGTAGTCTCCCGCTCACGGGGCCACGACTTAACGTCCCATCCAACGGACGGCGGCCTTTCGAAGCCCATCGGTGTCCTCTACTGACCGTGGGCAGGGCGGGGAATTTTTGCGGAGATAAATCTCAACGCTGACCCAGCTGGGACTCGAACCTGGGAACTATAGATTACGAGCCTGGCGCGCTACCGACTGAGCCACCCCCGCCTCGGAAAGCTAAGGACTGCATAGACATACTGAAAACAAAATTGTTTCCAATAGCCAGGGTTCTTTTTGGCGATGAACATTAGATTTTTAAGAATGGGTTGGGTTGTTTTACCTCTGAGCGTCACTTTTTTTACACACATGGGCTCAATGGCCACGTCACATGGATCCCGAAGGCACAGAGAAGGTTGGGGGAGGGAACCCACTGGAACTGCCTCCCTTCAAGGCCATCCAGCGTGTTCTTTAACGTGCACAGGGTATGTCTCTCCCGCACACGGGGCCACGGATTAACGTCCCATTCGACGGACGGCGGCCTTTCCAACCCCATTGGTGTCCTCTACTGAACGTAGGCAGGGCGTGGAATTTTGCGGAGATAAATCTCAACGCTGACCGAGCTGGGATTCGAACCTGGTAAAACTTAGTAGGAAAAACGCACAAAATTTTTAGTTTTTCGATTCATTTACTGTCATTGTGCTAAAACTCTGATATAAACAAATTCTGTTAGTAAGTAACTATCAGTTAGTAAACGTAAACAATAGTTACCATTCGGAATTTGTTTCTGAAGCAAACTGAGTTCAATTCGCCTCAACAGCGGTTTCCTGTTTTCGTTAGAAATATTATGCCTTTAACTTAAGAAAAAAACTTAAAAATAAACGATTACAGCAAATAAAAAGCAACTCACAGTCAATGGAGCGTGTCGGTTTTGTAAAAAGTGGAAACAGCCAAGGACATGCCTCGCGCAGCGAGAGTCGAAACGTCATTCTATTCAACATTTTTTTTTTCGTTTACTAAGTGCGGAATTTTCTAACATTAAAGCAAAAATATATCCATTGGTGTAAATCTCGAAGAGGATGGTTGAAATTTCGAAATAGCTTCAATTATTCAGTAAGCAAAGGCAAACGCAGCACGATGGCATTTAGCCTTTGTTTGCCTCTAAATGCATGTTTGATTCGCGATAAATCTCAAGTGATGGCATCATTTGATGTTGATCATTCTCATCTTCACAAAGTAGTTTCTTTGTATCAAAAATGTCAATGGTGAATTGAACAAATTCTGCCTCTTAGAACAGATATCTCAGACCAATAGGTCAGAGAGATATGTCACAACCAACCATTCAATGTCAGGAACAATCACCTTGGCTCTACATCTCAACCATTCAATTCTGTCTCTCAGAACAGATATGCTAGAGACAATCTACATGGCAACCATGCAATCCTGTCTCTGAGAACAGATATGCTACAGACAATCACCTTAGCTGTACACGGCAACCATTCAATCCTGTCTATCAAAACAGATATGCTATAAACAATCTACATGGCAACCATTCAATTCTGTTTCTCAAAACAGATACGCTAGAGACAATCGCCTTAGCTGTACACGGCAAACATTCAATCCTGTCTATCAAAACAGATATGCTAGAGACAATATACACAGCAGCCATTCAATTCTGTTTCTCAGAACAGATACGTTAGAGATAATCACCTTAGCTGTACATGGCAACCATTCAATCCAGTCTCTCAAAACAGATATGCTAGAGACAACTTAAACTGCAACCATTCAGTTCTGTTTCTCAGAACAGATATGATAGAGACAATCACCTTAACAGTAAACGGCAACCATTCAATCCTGCCTCTTAGAACAGAGATGATAGAGACAATCACCTTAGCTGTACACTGCAACCATTCAATCCTGTCTCTCAAAACAGATATGATAGAGACAATCACCTTTGCTGTATACTGCAACCATTCGATCCTGTCTCTCAAAACAGATATGATAGAGACAATCACCTTTGCTGTACACTGCAACCATTCAATCCTGTCTCTCAAAACAGATATGATAGAGACAATCACCTTTGCTGTACACTGCAACCATTCAATCCTGTCTCTCAAAACAGATATGATAGAGACAATCACCTTTGCTGTATACTGCAACCATTCAATCCTGTCTCTCAAAACAGATATGATAGAGACAATCACCTTTGCTGTACACTGCAACCATTCAATCCTGTCTCTCAAAACAGATATGATAGAGACAATCACCTTTGCTGTACACTGCAACCATTCAATCCTGTCTCCCAAAACAGATATGATAGAGACAATCACCTTTGCTGTATACTGCAACCATTCGATCCTGTCTCTCAAAAACAGATATGATAGAGACAATCACCTTTGCTGTACACTGCAACCATTCAATCCTGTCTCTCAAAACAGATATGATAGAGACAATCACCTTTGCTGTACACTGCAACCATTCAATCCTGTCTCTCAAAACAGATATGATAGAGACAATCACCTTTGCTGTATACTGCAACCATTCAATCCTGTCTCTCAAAACAGATATGATAGAGACAATCACCTTTGCTGTACACTGCAACCATTCAATCCTGTCTCTCAAAACAGATATGATAGAGACAATCACCTTTGCTGTACACTGCAACCATTCAATCCTGTCTCTCAAAACAGATATGATAGAGACAATCACCTTTGCTGTACACTTCAACCATTCAATCCTGTCTCTCAAAACAGATATGATAGAGACAATCACCTTTGCTGTACACTGCAACCATTCAATCCTGTCTCTCAAAACAGATATGATAGAGACAATCACCTTTGCTGTACACTGCAACCATTCAATCCTGTCTCTCAAAACAGATATGATAGAGACAATCACCTTTGCTGTACACTGCAACCATTCAATCCTGTCTCTCAAAACAGATATGATAGAGACAATCACCTTTGCTGTACACTGCAACCATTCAATCCTGTCTATCAAAACAGATATGATAGAGACAATCACCTTTGCTGTACACTGCAACCATTCAATCCTGTCTCTCAAAACAGATATGATAGAGACAATCACCTTTGCTGTACACTTCAACCATTCAATCCTGTCTCTCAAAACAGATATGATAGAGACAATCACCTTTGCTGTACACTGCAACCATTCAATCCTGTCTATCAAAACAGATATGATAGAGACAATCACCTTTGCTGTACACTGCAACCATTCAATCCTGTCTCTCAAAACAGATATGATAGAGACAATCACCTTTGCTGTACACTGCAACCATTCAATCCTGTCTCTCAAAACAGATATGATAGAGACAATCACCTTTGCTGTACACTGCAACCATTCAATCCTGTCTCTCAAAACAGATATGATAGAGACAATCACTTTTGCTGTACACTGCAACCATTCAATCCTGTCTATCAAAACAGATATGCTAGAGACAATCTACATGGCAACCATTCAATCTTGTCTCTCAAAACAAATATGCTAGAGACAATCTACTTGGCAACCATTCAATTCTGTTTCTCAGAACAGATATGTTAGAGACAATCACCTTAGCTGTACATGGCAACCATTCAATCCTGTCTATCAAAACAGATATGTTAGAGACAATCACCTTAGCTGTACATGGCAATCATTCAATTCTGTTTCTCAGAACAGATATGTTAGAGACAGTCACCTACATGTCAACCATTCAATTCCGTCTCTCAGAACAGATATGCTAGAGACAATATACACAGCAACCATTCAATTCTGTTTCTAAGAACAGATATGCTAGAGACAATCACCTTAGCTGTACACGGCAACCATTCAATCCTGTCTCTCAAAACAGATATGCTAGAGACAATATACACAGCAACCATTCAATTCTGTTTCTAAGAACAGATATGTTAGAGACAATCATCTTAGCTGTACACGGCAACCATTCAATCCTGTCTCTCAAAACAGATATGCTGGAGACAATCTACACGGCAACCATTCAATCCTGCCTCTCAGAACAGATATGTTGGAGACAATCATGTTAGCTGTACACGGGTACCATTCAGCATTGGAATAAAATTTTACTTCCCTCTTCCCATCATTCATTTTACAATGATGAAAAGAGGGAAAAATGCAATTTAGTTCTCCAAGCATATCTGTCCTGAGTTCTATTCAGGATTTACAATGCAGTTTAATTCTCCAAGCAAGTCTATCCTGAGCTACATCTACTGCATCTGGCCACTGCACACCAATTCTAACAAGGTGCTGTTTGATATTGTCTGCCCACCGAATCCTAGGTCTCCCCTTCTTTCTGAGGCCTTTAGGCACACTGTTCATAACCTTATTCGCCAATGTATAAATATCCATACGGGCAACATGGCCAAACCAGCGGAGTCTCTCTCTGCACAATATGCTGCTTAAAGGAGGTTGCAAACTCCTATGCCTAATCTCATCATTAGTTACAAAGTTGAACCACCTAATACCCAAGATACTGCGTAAGCATCTGGAATCAAAAGCATCTAGTTTCCTGTTATCTTGTTTACAAAGTGTCCAAGTTTCACTACCATAACTAACCCTAGAAAGAACCAAACTATTATACAATCTAATTTTAGTCTTTAGGTGTATACGCCTATTTCTCCACACTCTCCATAGATTCTTAAAAGTCCCGGCAGCAATCCCTATTCGTCTGTTAATCTCATGCCACACATCACCATTATCTGTTACATAGCTCCCAAGATAATTAAACTGTGACACCTGCTCAAGACTGCAGCCATTCAGATTAACTGAATCACAACCTGCCTGACCAATTTTCATCGCTTTAGTTTTCTCTCTGTTTATAACAAAACCTACCAGTTTCATCAATAGCTCGAATGTAAGAGTTCATCTCATTTTAACAAATTACAACTATTTCTAAAATAGTAAACAAATATCCTTTAAAAACAAAACAATAATCAGAAAAATATATAAATTGAAAATTATTAAAAATACCTATCTTCTTATAGGGCCCTGAAAAGTAGAAAGAAAATCTACAGCATATCGATGATGCATTCAGTCTCTGAGTTCGCATTCACTTCAAAACAAGACAGGGAGTCCATTTTGTTTTAATATTAACTTTATATCGGAAATCGAAACAAGTTCAGCTTGATTTCCAATAAAAACAAACCACTTCATCGCTAATCCTCTATTGGTGCTAACAACATCACATTGTTACATTTACCAACCAGAATATTATTGCAATGATTAGTTAATTGAGAATCTGATTACCATTAAAGACTGACTATTGAGATAAAACTTGTCATATTTAAAAATCGCAACTTATTACAGAAAGGAGAGAATAATCAAATTTTACAGTAGAAAACTAAAATTACCCGTTCAAATGAAGTACAGTATTACTTTTCCATAGTAAATAGTATTTATATATTGTCCTGATTCCAGCTATCGGTTTTTCTACCATAGTAATGCAATGGACACCCAATTCGGATGAGGCGTGGGTGGCTCAGTCCCTAGCGCGCCAGGCTCGTAATCTGTAGTTCCCAGGTTCGAGTCCCAGCTGGGTCAGCGTTGAGATTTATGCCCGCAAAACTCCCTGCCCACGGTCAGTAGGGGACACCGATGGGCTTGAAAAGGCCGCCGTCCGTCGGATGGGACGTTAAGCCGTGGCCCCTTGTGCGGGACAGACATACCCTGTGCACGTTAAAGAACACGCTGGATGGCCTTGACGGGAGGCTACCATCTGTCTCCCAACAGCTGTTCCAGTGGGTCCCCTCCCCCAACCTTCTCTGAGCCTTCGGGGTCCATGTGACCTGGCTATTTAGCCCATGGTGTGCAAAAAAGTGCCGCTCAGAGGTAAAACAACCCAACGTTAAAGAACACACTGGATGGCCTTGACGGGAGGGTACCATCTGTCTCCCAACAGCTGTTCCAGTGGGTCCCCTCCCACAACCTTCTCTGAGCCTTCGGAATCTTTGTGACCTGGCCATTTAGCCCATTGTGTGCAAAAAAGTGCCGCTCAGAGGTAAAACAACCCAACGTTAAAGAACACACTGGATGGCCTTGACGGGACGGTACCATCTGTCTCCCAACAGCTGTTCCAGTGGGTCCCCTCCCACAACCTTCTCTGAGCCTTCGGAATCTTTGTGACCTGGCCATTTATCCCATTGTGTGCAAAAAAGTGCCGCTCAGAGGTAAAACAACCCAACGTTAAAGAACACACTGGATGGCCTTGACGGGAGGGTACCATCTATCTCCCAACAGCTGTTCCAGTGGGTCCCCTCCCACAACCTTCTCTGAGCCTTCGGAATCTTTGTGACCTGGCCATTTAGCCCATTGTGTGCAAAAAAGTGCCGCTCAGAGGTAAAACAACCCAACGTTAAAGAACACACTGGATGGCCTTGACGGGACGGTACCATCTGTCTCCCAACAGCTGTTCCAGTGGGTCCCCTCCCACAACCTTCTCTGAGCCTTCGGAATCTTTGTGACCTGGCCATTTATCCCATTGTGTGCAAAAAAGTGCCGCTCAGAGGTAAAACAACCCAACGTTAAAGAACACACTGGATGGCCTTGACGGGAGGGTACCATCTATCTCCCAACAGCTGTTCCAGTGGGTCCCCTCCCACAACCTTCTCTGAGCCTTCGGAATCTTTGTGACCTGGCCATTTAGCCCATTGTGTGCAAAAAAGTGCCGCTCAGAGGTAAAACAACCCAACGTTAAAGAACACACTGGATGGCCTTGACGGGAGGGTACCATATGTCTCCCAACAGCTGTTCCAGTGGGTCCCCTCCCGCAACCTTCTCTGAGCCTTAGGGGTCCTTGTGACCTGGCCGTTTAGCCCATTGTGTGCAAAAAAGTGCCGCTCAGAGGTAAAACAATCCAACCGAATTCGGACAAGACCCCAAATGGTGTATTGATTAA
Organism: Ryuthela nishihirai; assembly: GCA_038380435.1. Classification (NCBI taxonomy): domain Eukaryota; kingdom Metazoa; phylum Arthropoda; class Arachnida; order Araneae; family Heptathelidae; genus Ryuthela; species Ryuthela nishihirai. The sequence continues at coordinate 133,523 of JAWZYU010000108.1, read as the reverse complement.
CAAATGAATATAAATGCGCGAAGTCTAAAGTTCGCGACCCACTAATATATCATTGAAGTTAAAACGCCGAAAGGGAACACAGGTCCACTGTCCGAATGTTTTCGATCATCCTTTCAGAGTTCGGCAGAATCCAAAGTCACGAATCCGGTCTCGTCTGCTTTGTTTTATTTGGATCGAAAAAAGATCCCTTTGCGAAAAAAGCCCGACACTTGAGCTTTGAACAAATTGTAATCTAAATATGTAAGGTGACCTTCATTCCCGCTGGCAACTGTCTGTCTGCGCGAGGGAGTTCAAAGTGCAGATTCTGCTCTTCGCAACAGAATGGGACGTTCATCAAAATTGATAGGCAGTGATGCTGAAACTTAAAAGTCAAAATTCTTCAGATATATATTTTGAAAACTTTCGATTCAATTAAAAGTTTTTGCATTTAGCGTTCGTACCTCAGCAGTTTCTGGGTTGGGTTCTTTTACCTCTGAGCAGCACTTTTTTTTGCACACCATGGGCTAAATGGCCAGGTCACGTGGACCCCGAAGGCTCAGACTTGTTCCAGTGGGTCCCCTCCTCCAACCGACGGCTCAGTTGGGGGAGGGGACCCACTGGAACAAGCTGTTGGGAGACAGATGGTAGCCTCCCGTCAAGGCCATCCAGCGTGTTCTTTAACGTTGGGTTGTTTTACCTCTGAGCGGCACTTTTTTCAACATCATGGGCGAAATGGTCAGGTCACATGGACACCGAAGGTTGAGAGAAGGTTGGGGGAGGGGACCCACTGGAACAAGCTGTTGGGTGAGGGGACCCACTGGAACAAGCTGTTGATGGTAGCCTCCCGTCAAGGCCATCCAGCGTGTTCTTTAACGTTGGGTTGTTTTACCTCTGAGCGGCACTTTTTTGCACACCATGGGCTAAATGGCCAGGTCACGTGGACCCCGAAAGCTCAGAGAAGGTTGGGGGAGGGGACCCACTGGAACAAGCTGTTGGGAGACAGATGGTAGCCTCCCGTCAAGGCCATCCATCGTGTTCTTTAACGTGCACAGGGTATGGCTCTCCCGCACACGGGGCCACGACTTAACGTCCCATTCGACGGACGGCGGCCTTTCCAAGCCCATCGGTGTCCCCTACTGACCGTGGGCAAGGCGGGGGAATTTTGCGGAGATAAATCTCAACGCTGACCCAGCTGGGACTCGAACCTGGAAACTACAGATTACGAGCCTGGCGCGCTACCGACTGAGCCCCCCCCCCTCCCGTCCCCTTTGTCACTGAGAGCAGATTATACGATAAGCGATCACCAAGCAATAATGAACGCATTGTGGCGCCAAAAACTACGACATTTTCCTGATCGTCAGTTTCCATCAAGGTATTGCGCAGATTATATCGATATAAACAGGAGAAATGCAACAGAGTTTGAATTTAACATTTTATTTTTTGTCTCTAGTTTAGGTAAATATACTTTAGAAATAAGAATTTTTTCTTTTGCCAGGACGCTCACTTAGATCCGCCATTGCCTCGAGCTCCACTCCACTTAACGGAGGAACTGACTGCAGATTATGCGAGAGGTTAATCCAAGCAGAACATCCACCAAAATGCGCAAATATTTGCTTACTTTTCAAACATCGGTCAACAATACCAGACGGATCTTCGATAACTTCCGATTTCTGTTTGGCAACACAATTTGGACGCATTCTTTCGGAGTCTTATTTTTTGTTGGGAAAGCATTGTTGATTCGATTGTTACCGAAATGAAAAAGTCGCATTCTTCAAAGCCCGAGTTGTTTTTCTTTAGAGAAATTCTCTACGCAGATGACGAAAAAGGCAACCTGGTGAGTTTCTAAAGTTTAGAAAAATAGGATCAGACAGATATTAAATGCCCTCTCACGAGCTGCGGAACGAGAAGTTTGGAAGGAAATCCGGAAAAAAAAAATGGACGAATCAGTCGCATTTTTATTCTCTTTTGTTCGGTGTGATGAGCGAAGCGGAACGTGCAATGCCGTTGTGCTGCCACTCGTCAGAAGGGAATATGCACGGGTGAATTAGTCGCCGACATCTCCTGCGAGGTGGTCCTCGTGTTTTTATTCCCGTCTGCCGAGAGATACTACGAGTGCACTTTGGCGACCCCGTAGAGTGTCATCGTGCTTTCGCGACCGCTACAGGGGGTCACGATGTTTTCGCAATAAAGGTGAGAGTGGCGCTGCAGGTGGGTGTTCGCATCCCACTCTATAATCATCATCATCCTCAAGCAGCCATGGGCTACGGAGGTCCAACCAGACCGCGCAGTTTAATTCGCCAAGCATATCTGTCCTGAGCTACATCCGGCCACTGCACACCAATTCTAACAAGGTCCTGTTTGACATTGTCTGCCCACCGCATCCTAGGTCTCCCCTTCTTTCTGAGGCCTTTAGGCACACTGTTCATAACCCTATTCGCCAATCTATGATTATTCATACGGGCAACATGGCCAAACCAGCGGAGTCTCTCTCTGCACAATATGCTGCTTAAAGGAGGTTGCAAACTCCTTTGCCTAACCTCATCATTAGTTACAAAGTTAAACCACCTAATGCCCAATATACTGCGTAAGCATCTAGAATCAAAAGCATCTAGTTTCCTGTTATCTTGTTTACACAGCGTCCAAGTTTCACTACCATAACTAACCCTAGAAAGAACCAAACTGTTATAGAGTCTAATATTAGTCTTTAGGTGTATACGCCTATTTCTCCACACTCACCATAGATTCTTAAAAGTCCCGGCAGCAATGCCTATTCGTCTGTTAATCTCATGCCGCACATCACCAGTATCAGTTACATAGCTCCCAAGGTAATTAAACTGTGACACCTGCTCAAGACTGCAACCATTCAGATTAACTGAATCACAACCTGCCTGACCAATTTTCATCACTTTAGTTTTCTCTCTGTTTATAACCAAACCTACTCTACTACCAGTCTCATCAACAGCTCGAATGAAAGAGTTCATCTCATCAACATCATTTGCCAAAAGGGCTAAATCATCAGCATAATCTAAATCAGAAATTTTCGTATCTCCAGTCCTTTTAAGGGCAAAATCTTTCCCTTGAAGTGAATTTCGCATAACATAATCAATAACCAAGCTAAAGAGAAAAGGAGACAAAATGCACCCTTGTCGAACACCAGAAGTAATGCTAAACCAATTGCTACAAGACTTACCAACTCTCACACACGACTCAGTGTTATTATAGAGAGCTTTCATTATGTTAACTAACTTGTCTGGTATACCATATGATTTCACAATCAACCACAAATTCTGACGATCAACAGAGTCGAAAGCCTTTTTGAAATCAACAAAGCTAGCAACCAAAGGTTTCTGAAACTCTAAACATTTCTCAAGAATCTGCCTAAGTGAAAATATCTTATCCACACATCCCCTACCACTTCTGAATCCACATTGCTCATCACGCAATTGCCTGTCAACCAGATTCTTAATTCTATTAAGCACAATCATGGAAAGAACTTTACCAGGAACAGAGAGTAGGCTGATACCCCTATAGTTATCACAAGAACTGCGATCACCTTTTTTGAAAATAGGGATAATAATAGCTCTGGTAAAATCTTTAGGAACCATGCCTTTATCATAAAAGTTATTAAAAATTTCAGTCATCCAAGTGGTAACCGAAACATTCCCAGCTCTAAGCATTTCCGCAATAATTTCATCCACCCCTGGGGATTTATGAAGTTTAAGTTTAGAAATAGCTAAAATAACTTCAGATTGTGTTATAGGGCCAACATTAAAGCCAACAATGCATCTATCATCATTGCAAACAATGGGAGTAGAATTAACCGCATTGTTTAGTATATCACTGAAATGCTCAGCCCACCTAGCCATGACAGAATCCTCACCTTCTATAACCTTACCCTGTTTATCCTTCAATCCCTGTATACCTGTGCGTTTTCTACCACACAAAACATTAACTATCTGGTACAGCTCTCTGCTGTTCTGCTGTCTAACTGCTTCCTCGGCTTTGTCAGCCAAACCATCAAGCCAAAGATTCTTATCAGCAGCTAACTGATCTTTTACACGTTTATTAAGTTCTCTGTAATGCTTTATGTTAGGATTAGTATTGATTAAGGGCATTCCTGAAGTTCTTTCTTTCCGAAATAAGCTCAAGTGCCTTATCACTCAGATAATTCTCCTCCTCTGCTCCTTTTTTCCTAAAAGAGTACTGTTAGTGTCCAAAAAAGCCTGTTTAAAATGATCCCATTCTTCCTGAACTTCAGTAGTAAGCAAACCATGACTGTCATAATGACTAAGTAACCTATCATGGTAAGCTTTGTCTATAACTGGGTCATTCAGAGCTTCGGTATTAAAGGTAAATTTTTTTAACCCTAGTACAACACTTTTAAGTTGCAAGACACTTTTAACAAGGTAATGGTCAGATCCAATTTCAGCTCCGCTATATGCCCTGGTATTTCTAACAGAACTAGCCCGTTTTCGCGACCCAGTAGATAGGGGCAATGGGTTTTCGCGACCCAGTAGGTAGTGGAAATGTGTTTTCGCGACCCAGTAGGTAGTGGAAATGTGTTTTCGCGACCCAGTAGGTGGGGGCAATGGGTTTTCGCGACCCAGTAGGTGGGGGCAATGGGTTTTCGCGACCCAGTAGGTGGGGGCAACGGGTTTTCGCGACCCAGTAGGTGGGGGCAACGGGTTTTCGCGACCCAGTAGGTGGGGGCAATGGGTTTTCGTGACCCAGTAGGTGGGGGGCAACGGGTTTTCGCGACCCAGTAGGTGGGGGCAACGGGTTTTCGCGACCCAGTAGGTGGGGGCAATGGGTTTTCGTGACCCAGTAGGTGGGGGCAATGGGTTTTCGCGACCCAGTAGGTGGGGGCAATGGGTTTTCGCGACCCAGTAGGTGGGGGAAATGGGTTTTCGCGACCCAGTAGGTGGGGGAAATGGTTTTTCTCGACCCAGTAGGAGGGGGAAATGGGTTTTCGAGAACCTGTAGGTGGGGAAATGGGTTTTCGCGACCCAGTAGGTGGGGGAAACGTGTTTTCGCAACCCAGTAGGTGGGGGAAACGTGTTTTCGCAAACCAGTAGGTGGGCAATGGGTTTTCGCGACCCAGTAGGTCCTACTTTTCAACTGACGTGTTTTACAACGAAAGCTTCCGCGTTCAGTAAACAGAGAAGATGTTTTGTACTATTTAACATGTAAAAACATTTTTAGGAACGTACACTAATTTTAAAAATATGCATCGTTATTATTAAGGAAAACGAAGAGAGGAACATTAAAGAAACAGATTGTATCCGATTTTTTTTTTATGTATCATCCTTCTACTAGTATATAAAGTATTAGAAACAGACATAGATTGGCCATTTTATTAGAAACATGAAAATGTTAACGAAGAGTCGAATTTGTAGCTCCAGAAATTCTTAGTTTATTGCGTAAAAACTGTCTGGATATGTTAATTTTCATTTTTTGGGTTGGGTTGTTTTACCTCTGAACGGCACTTTTTTGCACACCATGGGCTAAATGGCCAGGTCACAATGACCCCGAAGGCTCAGAGAAGGTTGTGGGAGGGGACCCACTGGAACATCTGTTGGGAGACAAATGGTAGCCTCCCGTCAAGGCCATCCAGCGTGTTCTTTAATGTTGGGTTGTTTTACCTCTGAGCGGCACTTTTTTGCACACCATGGGCTAAGTGGCCAGGCCACAAGGACCCCGAAGGCTCAGAGAAGATTGGGGGAGGGGACCCACTGGAACAGCTGTTGGGAGACAGATGGTAGCCTCCCGTCAAGGCCATCCAGCATGTTCTTTAACGTGCACAGGGTATGGCTCTCCCGCACCGGGGCCACGGCTTAACGTCCCATCCGACGGACGGCGGCCTTTCCAAGTTCATCGGTGTCCCCTACTGACCGTGGGCAGGACGGGAATTTTGCGGATATAAATCTCAACGCTGACCCAGCTGAGTAATTTTCATTTAAATCTTAATTTTTAATAATATTCTTTCGTTTTTAAAGGGTCGTGGAAGCTGAAATATTTAACAGGAGTAAACCTCTGTGGCAAGCAGCTGCTTGAGGGGGTATTTATTTTTTATTTTTATATAATACCAGGTAAAGAAAAGGAATTCAAATGCTATTTGAAGCAGGTTAAAGCGAACATTTTATTAAATTTTATTAAAATACATCTTTTACGGTAAGTGTATGATTGTTCAAATTTCTACCAATTGTAAATGATATTTTCCAGGAAGATTTCGAGTGGAGGTTGGCTCAGTCGGTAGCGCGTCAGGATCGTAGTCTACAGTCAGATTCGAGTCCAACTTATGTCAGCTTCGAGATTTTTCTCCTTTAAGCCGCATCCTGCTCTCAGTGAGAAAGGAGACACTGATGGGCTTGGAAAGACACCGGTCTGTCTGATGAAACGTTAAAGCCGTGGTTCAGTGTGCATCCTGTTCACAGTTATATCGTTACAGCTGGCCAAGGGGCCTAACTTAAGCATAACCTAACTAAGCTACACCTGATGGTCACGTGATACGAGTGCTAAAGAAAAATGCATTTCAAGTTTTACTGTATCATGCAAAAAATTGTTTCAATATTTAAATTAAGTTCTTGCTCAAAAACTGTTTATCTTAGCTTTACAGTGGGGCGGGGGTGGCTCAGTCGGTATTTGCAGTGGGGTGGGGTGGCTCAGTTGGTAGCGCGCCAGGCTCGTAATCTGCAGTTCCCAGGTTGGAGTCCCAGCTGGGTCAGCGTTGAGATTTATCTCCGCAAAACTCCCCGCCCTGCCCACGGTCAGTAGGGGACACCGATGGGCTTGGAAAGGTCTCCGTCCGTCGGATGATACGTTAAGCCGTTGCCCCGTGCGTGGGAGAGCCATACCCTGTGCACGTTAAAGAACACGCTGGATGGCCTTGACGGGAGGCTACTATCTGTCTCCGAACAGTTGTTCCAGTGGGTCCCCTCCCCCAACCTTCTCTGAGCCTTCGGGGTCCATGTGACCTGGCCATTTAGCCCATTGTCTGCAAAAAAGTGCCGCTCAGAGGTAAAACAACCCAACCCGTCTGTCTGATGAAACGTTAAAGCCGTGGTTCAGTGTGCATCATGTTCACAGTTATATCGTTACAGCTGGCCAAAGGGCCTAACTTAAGCATAACCTAACTAAGCTACACCTGAGGGACTCGTGATACGAGTGCTAAAGAAAAATGCATTTCAAGTTTTACTGTATCATGCAAAATATTGTTCCAATATTTAAATTAAGTTCTTGCTCAAAATTGTTTATCTTAGCATTACAGTGGGGCGGGGGTGGCTCAGTCGGTATTTGCAGTGGGGTGGGTGCTCAGTCGGTAGCGCGCCAGGCTCGTAATCTGTAGTTCCCAGGTTCGAGTCCCAGTTGGGTCAGTGTTGAGATTTATCTCCGCAAAACTCCCCGCCCTGCATGCGGTCAGTAGGGGACACCGATGGGTTTGGAAAGGCCGCCGTCCGTCGGATGGGACGTTAAGCCGTGGCCCCGTGTGTAGGAGAGCCATACCCTGTGCACGTTAAAGAACACGCTGGATGACCTTGACGGGAGGCTACCATCTGTCTCCCAATAGCTGTTCCAGTGGGTCCCCTCCCCCAACATTCTCTGAGCCTTCGGGGTCCTTGTGACCTGGCCATATAGCCCATGGTGTACATAAAAGTACCGTTCAGAGGTAAAACAACCCAACGTTAAAGAACACGCTGGATGGCCTTGACGGGAGGCTACCATCTGTCTCCCAACAACTGTTCCAGTGGGTCCCCTCCCCCAACCTTCTCTGAGCCTTCGGGGTCCTTGTGACCTGGCCATTTAGCCAATTAATGTGCAAAAAAGTGCTGCTCAGAGGTAAAACAACCCAACCCAAATTTCGGTGACTTCGTTTTGTCCACTCTACTATTAATTAAATTAAAAATTCTTTTCCGTTGGATAAGCATTCATGGAACATTTCAGAATCATCCTACAGCTACAATTGCGCCCTCCAACGGTGGAAAATTTTGCAATTTGGAAAATTTCAAACTGATATTGCAAGCAATGTAATTACGTTAGAAATCTAAAATTTTAGTTGTAATATGTGAATATCGCGAAATTTGCATCGACAACAATGATTTTCATCCTTTACCTCAGGGCGGGTGAAAAATCAATTTTCGGTTTTTTAAGGCTTGGGTTGTGTTGTTTTACCTCTGAGCGGAACTTTTTTGCACACCATGGGCAGGTCACCTGGACCCCGAAGGCTCAGAGAAGGTTGGGGAGGGGACCCACTGGAACAGCTATTGGGAGACAGATGGTAGTCTCCCGTCAAGACCATCCAGAGTATTCTTTAACGTGCACATGGTTTTGGTCTCCCGCACACGGGTCCACGGCTTAACGTCCCATCCGACGGACGGCGGCCTTTCCGAGCCCATCGGTGTCCCCTACTGACCGTGGGCAGGGCGGGTTTTTTAAGGCAAACAATTTCTTCATCTATTAGGGGGGGCTAAATGTATAAAATGTACATATTGATGCTAGAAATTAGAAATTCTAGTGATAGGACGTGTTGATTAAAAACAAAGTAATTGATAACAATGTATGTTTTAATTGAATTACAATTGAGTAAAATTCGACCCGTTTCTCCCTATTTTTATAAATTTAGTAAATTTTCAATAATATTTCAATGTAGTAATGATTAAAAATTATTTTATTTTATGTACATTGGATGATTTTGTCTTTAACCCTAGGGGATAAGAAAAATCCAACTATTTTAAGGGTTGGGTTGTTTCACCTCTGAGCGGCACTTTTTTGCACACCATGGGCTAAATGGCCAGGTCACATGGACCCCGAAGGCTCAGAGAAAGTTGGGGGAGGGGACCCACTGGAACAGCTGTCGGGAGACAGATGGTAGCCTCCCGTTAAGGCCATCCAGCGTGTTCTTTAACGTGCACAAGGTATGACTCTCCCGCACACGGGGCCACGGCTTAACCTCCCATCCGACGGACGGCGGCCTTTCCAAGCCCATCGGTGTCCCCTACTGACCGTGGGCAGGGCGGGGAATTTTTGCGGAGATAAATCTCAACGCTGACCCAGCTGGGACTCGAACCTGGGAACTACGGATTACGAACCTGGCGCGCTACCGTTTTAGCCACCCCCGCCCCTTATTTTAAGGGATAATTGAGATGTGCTTTTTTGCGTTTTATAGGACTAATAAATATATATTTATTACTTACATTTTCCAGTCACCCATTAGTACAGTCGCTCAAAAAAAAAAAACGACCCGAACGCTATGGTTGATTACAACATTCAGAAAAAATATCTGGCAACGATTTTTTTAGAAATTAGTGATCTGGCAACCTTCGTGTCACGCGACACGAAGGTCAGCCAGAAGCAGAAAATTTGTTCAGAATGGAAAATATTTTTGTCAGTAAAAGAATTAAGTCTTGAAGACTACTAATTCCTTTCTTCGATGTTAGCGGTGACACTGATTACAGTTGAAAAATTTCTATCTAAAATATAGCAAAGGAGCTCAATTTCACACGGATAAAATATTGATTGCAATAAAATAATCCACTTTCGAATCTCATTAGGTATGTTTCTGTTTTTATTTTATTTTGCATCAGTCACAGTTTTCTACGGAGTTTGGGGGCGGGGGTGGCTCAGTCGGTAGCGCGGCAGGCTCGTAATCTGTAGTTCCCAAGTTCGAGTCCCAGCTGGGTCCGCGCTGAGATTTATCTCCGCAAAATTCCCCGCCCTGCCCACGGTCAGTAAGGGACACCGATGGGCTTGGAAAGGCCACCGTCCGTCGGATGAGACGTTAAGCCGTGGTCCCGTATGCCGGAGAGCCATACCCTGTGCACGTTAAAGAACACGCTGGATGGCCTTGACGGGAGGCTACCATCTGTCTCCCAACAGCTGTTCCAGTGGGTCCCCTCCCCCAACCTTCTCTGAGCCTACTGGGTTCATGTGACCTGGCCATTTAGCCCATTGTGTGCAAAAAAGTGCCGCTCAGAGGTAAAACAACCCAAAGTTAAAGAACACGCTGGATGGCGTTGACGGGAGGCTACCATCTGTCTCCCAACAGCTGTTCCAGTGGGTCCCCTCCCCCAACCTTCTCTGAGCCTACGGGGTCCATGTGACCTGGCCATTTAGCCCATGGTGTGCAAAAAAGTGCCGCTCAGAGGTAAAAGAACCCAACCTACGGAGTTTGAAAGAAACTAAAAACATTTTGAGCGCAGTTTCTTAAAATGGTACATCCTCGGTCACCACATAATCAAATACAACTTGAGTAAGGCAGCTATTTGAGAAGATTGCAAGTGGTTCAAATATTTACTGGTCTGCTATGTTTCTCTAATAAAAGATTGAGGCTTTAAAGAAAGCCGCCGAACCAGCTAAGAAAGAAAAAGGCAGAACCCATAATTTCTGCCAATCATTTTTTTCCCGTGGGAGAATGCCTGCCGGACGCACATTCCTTGCATTCTATCCCTTCGCAACATCCTCCTCCTCCAAACAAGAAGTTGCTATAACAAATAGCCAAAGCGGAGGACGGAAAAAAGGACGCGACTACCATTACAGCAGCCAATTCGGCAGTCAGTCGGGACTTCTCTCCTCCCACTTAACTTTAGGTTACACCGCGTCGCTCGCAGAAGAATAGACTTTGCCGAGTTGAAATCGTTATCTAAAATATACCATAACAATTCTGAAGTGCTTTATGGGGAGAATTTATTGAATTATCAACAAGCATAAGCGACAGTATCGTTTAAACCAGAGGTTCCCAAACTTATTTGTCCTACGGTCCCCTTTTCAGAAAAAAAAATTACTCAACGCCCCCCTGGAAATCTACCTTCTTTAAGCGAACAAACAGAAAGATGCAGTGACAAATTTGCGTTCTTTTATGTCTCTCTATTTCTACCTACGTCCTACAACATAGTAAAGAAAGATGTTGTTGTAAATAAGACACCTTGAAGCTTGAAATTATAAAAATTATTTATTAAAATCAACCAGAGTATGAAACGGAAAATAAAGTAATCACTACGACTTTAACTCTATGTTGCACAACAGATGAAACATGTACGAACGGTTTTTCAAAATTTTCTTATTTTCCCTTCTTTCTTTATGCTTCCACCGCCCCCCTCCAATTGCACCCGAGGCTACTACCGACTCCCTGGATCGTTCCAGCCCCCCCCCCCCCCCCCCCAGAGGGCGGTATTGCCAACTTTGGAAACATTGATTTAGACTGATATCTGGATGCAGGTTCTGCAATGAAAAATTAAAAAAAATCTTTAAAAATATATCACCTGACTTTGTATATTAATTATTGACCGGTTGGTGATATTCGGTGGATTGTTGTTCTTGCGAATTGTGTTTTAAAAAGCTCATTTAATCCATATTTTGGAACTTGAGACATGATTTGTTTCTAGAGAATTTTGGATCAATATGTGGTTAGCACGCTTGGCTACTGATCTAAGGGACCTGGGTTCGATCCCCGACTGAGGCATGGCTGTTCGCGTTATTTTTCTGCTGAGGTCCTGCCATCCTCTCAGACCTTCTACTATGGCATAAGGCAGGCTGTGATTCAGTTAATCTGAATGGTTGCAGTCTTGAGCAGGTGTCACAGTTTAATTATCTTGGGAGCTATGTAACTGATAATGGTGATGTGCGGCATGAGATTAACAGACGAATAGGGATTGCTGCCGGGACTTTTAAGAACCTATGGGGAGTGTGGAGAAATAGGCGTATACACCTAAAGACTAAAATTAGACTGTATAATAGTTTGGTTCTCTCTAGGGTTAGTTATGGTAGTGAAACTTGGACACTTTGTAAACAAGATAACAGGAAACTAGATGCTTTTGATTCCAGATGCTTACGCAGTATCTTGGGCATTAGGTGGTTCAACTTTGTAACTAATGATGAGGTTAGGCAAAGGAGTTTGCAACCTCCTTTAAGCAGCATATTGTGCAGAGAGAGACTCCGTTGGTTTGGCAATGTTGCCCGTATGAATAATTATAGATTGGCGAATAGGGTTATGAACAGTGTGCCTAAAGGCCTCAGTAGGAGGGGGAGACCTAGGATGCGGTGGGCAGACAATGTCAAACAGGACCTTATTAGAATTGGTGTGCAGTGGCCAGATGCAGCAGATGTAGCTCAGGATAGACTTGTTGGAGAACTAAATTGCACGGTCTGGTTGGACCTCCGTAGTCCATGGCTGCTTGAGGATGATGATGATAGAACTAGATTGACTTAAGTATTCTACTTACGAAGAAGAACCCTTTCGGTTGGTTTTATGCTTATCTGATGATGACTCGTCACTCAGGAAAACTAATCGCGAAAAATAGAACAATGGCGCCAATATAACCTAACGTTATGTCCAGTAATGTAACGAAAATTTCGACTTTGTCGCTCATTAGCTAAGATAGCAAAATGATAAAGTCGGATGCAAATAATCTTGAAATAAGAAATCATAAGAACCGAAAACCTTTTTCAAATATCTTTGCCATTTTAGGATTCAGAACTTAAACAAATTTCATTCTGATAATTTCACGCAATTCTTCGATTTGACATTCTTTCTTTTCTAATGGGGCGGGGGTGGCTCAGTCGGTAGCGCGCCAGGCTCGTAATCTGCAGTTCCCAGGTTCGAGTCCCAGCTGGGTCAGCGTTGAGATTTATCTCCGCAAAATTCCACGCCTTGCCTACGGTCAGTAGGGGACACCGATGGGCTTGGAAAGGCCGCCGTCCGTCGGATGGGAGGTTAAGCCTGGCCCCGTGTGCGGGAGAGCCATACCCTGTGCACGTTAAAGAACACGATGGATGGCCTTGACGAGAGGTTACCATCTGTCTCCCAACAGCTGTTCCAGTGAGTCCCCTCCCCCAACTTTCCCTGAGCCTTCGGGGTCCTTGTGACCTGGCCATTTAGCCCATGGTGTGCAAAAAAAGTGCCGCTCAGAGGTGAAACAGCCCAACCCAACCTTCTTTTCTAACTAATGATCGATACTTTGTCTTTGGACTTTAGACGCGGATTTTATGTGATATTTAATACGGATTTTAATAATTCAACAATAGCTAAGCCATCGATTGTTTAAAAATGGAAAATTTTCCAGGCCTTATCTTTTCACATGCAGAATTATCTGTCCAACACGCACTATTCAAAACACTGTACAGTCTCTCAAAAAAATAACCTAACACTATGGTTGATAATAAAAAAATAAAAAATAAATACCCCCTCAAGCAGCTGCTTGCCACAGAGGTCTGACAGGATCCTGTCAGTTTATATGCCAGGGTAGAAGGTCTGAGAGGATGGCAGGACCTCAGCAGAAAAACAACACGAACATCCATGCCTTACACGGGGCTCGAACCCAGGTCCCGTAGATCAGTAGCCAAGCGCGCTAACCACTCGGCCACGGGACGGCACTATGGTTGATAACAGAATTTAAAAAAAAAATATCTGGCAACGACTTTTTTTTAGAAATTAGTGCTCTGGCAACCTTCGTGCTACGTAACACGAAGGTTGCCAGATCACTAATTTCTAAAAAAAATCGTTGCCATATATATTTTTTTTATTCTGTAATCAACCATAGTGTTCGGTTATTTTTTTTTGAGAGACTGTAACTTCACAGTTAAGAAGGCCAACTACGCTATGAACATGATTCTGAATATCTTACAGAAAATGTAATACAAAGTCATCCTATAAAAAGTGTTCCCTTTCATTTATGGAATACTTATGGAAATGTCTTATGTTGAAACGGTTGAGGAAATCCAGAGATCTTTTACAAAAAAAAAGTATTGGGCTTTCTTAACAAACCTTAGAAGTATTCGAAAAACTTCATTCTCTTTGGAAATGGAGCCAACTATTAAATGATTTAATTCCGTGTTACAAAATTATCAACGGAACTTCGCTTTACACCCTGAAAAACATACAAACAATAGGACTGCGAGGTAAGTATTGACATCACATTTGCATGAGGAAATTAGGATTGGGTTGTTTTACCTCTGAGCGGCACTTATTTTGCACACAATGGGCTAAATTGCCAGGTCACATGGACCCCGAAAGCTCAGAGAAGATTGCGGGAGGGGACCCACTGGAACAGCTGTTGGGAAACAGATGGTAGCCTCCCGTCAAGGCCATCCAGCGTGTTCTTTATTTAACGTTGGGTTGTTTTACCTCTGAGCGGTACTTTTTTAGACACCATGGGCTAAATGGCCAGGTTACAAGGACCCTGAAGGCTCAGAGAAGGTTGGGGGAGGGGACCCACTGGAACAGCTGTTGGGAGACAGATGGTAGCCTCCCGTCAAGGCCATCCAATGTGTTCTTTAACGTGCACAGGGTATGGCTCTCCCGCACACGGGGCCACGGCTTAACGTTCCATCCGACGGACGGCGGCCTTTCCAAGCCCATCAATGTCCCCTACTGACCGTGGGCAGGGCGGAGAATTTTTGCGGAGATAAATCTCAACGCTGACCCAGCTGGGACTCGAACCTGGGAACTACAGATTACGAGCCTGGCGCGCTACCGACTGAGCCACCCCCGCCCCTTTAAAATATGAAAAAGAAATTATCCCACTCCTACCAACCAAGGTGCAGAAAGTTTCTCAGAGATTTCCCACCCCCTCTTCCCCGTGGAAGCGATGACTTATGTCCCGGTGTCCCACGCAACAGCGATGAGTGCTATAATTAGAGCACTACTCAGTGGGGGAGATCGCCTACTGCAGAACTTCCGGCTGCACGGGGGACAGCGGGGGGAATTTCGAGGGGGGTGAAGATTTGCGTGAGAATCACACCAGAGGCGCAGCTGACGCTAAATGCTTAAAGGACGCGCTTTTTTTAGGGTTAAACAAGCCATTGATTTATTTGTGGTTTCGAGGAGCAGGGGGGCCCTTCAGAGGGGGCCCTTGAGAGGTTACAAGAGTTTACGATAAAGGAAGAGCAAACATAAATTTACCTCTTTTCTTTTTAATATTGTTTAGGGATTTTCCTCTACCGGGTTGGGTTGGGTTTTTTTACCTCTGAGCAGCACTTTTTTGCACACCATGGGCTAAATGGCCAGGTCACATGGACCCCGAAGGCTCAGAGAAGGTTTGGGGAGGGGACCCACTGGAACAGCTGTTGGGAGACAGATGGTAGCCTCCCATCAATGCCATCCAGCGTGTTCTTTAACCTTGGGTTGTTTTACCTCTGAACGGCACTTTTTTGCACATCATGGGCTAAATGGGCAGGTCACATGGACCCCGAAGGCTCAGAGAAGGTTGGGGGAGGGGACCCACTGGAACAGCTGTTGGGAGACAGATGGTAGCCTCCCGTCAAGGCCATCCAGCTTGTTCTTTAACGTGCACAGGGTATGGCTCTCCCGCATACGGGGCCACGGCTTAACGGTCCCATCCGACGGACGGCTGCCTTTCGAAGCCCATCGGTGTCCCCTACTGACCGTGGGCAGGGCGGGGAATTTTGCGGAGATAAATCTCAACTCGAACCTGGGAACTAGCAGATTACGAGTCTGGCGCGCTACCGACTGAGCCACCCCCGCCCCATTTCTCTACCGGAATAACCTTTAATTGCTCAAGATTTCAGCTAATTGTGTTTTCTACTGAAACGCTTTGTTCTTATATTTTATTCTGAACCAGAAATTATTTTTTTTACCTTTACTGGACGAATGGTTGGCGTGCTTTCACGATTTGAACCGATGAACCGGGGGTCGATCCACGCCTTGCCGGTGGTTGTGGTTTTTCCCTCTTCGGACCACTTTTTGAAGGTACAGTCGCTCCAAAAAAAAAATATCCGTACACTATGGTTGATTACAGAATTCAGAAAAAAATATCTGGCAACGATTTTTTTTTTAGAAATTAGTGATCTGGCAACCTTCGTGTCACGTGACACGAAGGTTGGCAGATATTTTTCGGAATTCTGTAATCAACTGTAGTGTTCAGATATTTTTTGAGCGGCTGTACTAACCACGTATGACACTGAGCACCCTACAGGCCTTAAAAAAATAAATATAAATACCCCCTCAAGCAGCTGCTTGCCACAGAGGTTTGACAGGAGTCTGTCAGTTTATATGCCACAGTAGAAGATCTGAGAGGATGGCAGGACCTCAGCAGTAAACAACACAAACAGTAATGCCTTACCCGGGGCTCGAACCCAGTTCCCGTAGATCAGTAGCCAAGCGCGCTAACCACTCGGCCACGGGACGGCTCTACAGACCTTACCCTCTCGGAAATGCTCTGACCCAGTCGTCTGGCAATTACAATTTGGTCTTTGTCAAACTCGCTTAATTCCACTTGCTTTCCCATCAGAAGAACAAAAATAACACTGATTAACAGAGCTCAATATCAGGTGTTATTTTATACCGTTTCATGACTTTCACACACGTACCGTCATTTACCTGCAGTTGTTTCGATTTGCATAAAGACACGCTGGTCATAATGGGGTGGAGTCTATTTGACAACAATCAAACCGTTACACTATGTGTAGTTGGGTTGTTTTACCTCTGAGCGGCACTTTTTTGCACACCATAGGCTAAATGGCCAGCTCACATGGACCCCGAAGGCTCAGAGAATGTTGGGGGAGGGGACCCACTGGAACAGCTGTTGGGAGACAGATGGTAGCCTCCCGTCAAGGCCATCCAGCGTGTTCTTTAACGTGCACAGGGTATGGCTCTCCCGCACACGGGCCCACGGCTTAACGCCCCATCCGACGGACGGTGCCCTTTCCAAGCCCATCGGTGTCCCCTACTGACCGTGGGCAGGGCGGGGAATTTTGCGGAGATAAATCTCAACGCTGACCCAGCTGGGACTCGAACCTGGGAACTACAGATTACGAGCCTGGCGCGCTACCGACTGCGCCACCCCCGCCCCCACTATGTGCAGAACCACATAATTAGATGCATGATGAAACTAAGAAAATTTGAAAGCGTTGCAAATGTATACAATGAATTAGGAATTATACAAATAATGAAATTATATGTATTTCAGGTACTGAAATATATAAGGATGAATTTTAACGTTCAAACCTTAGGACATTTGAAAAGAATACTCGACTGTTAAAAAACCTTTTCTTACTTGATTTAAAAGCGAACAAAACCATTGTTGAAAAACATTATGTTTATTTGGCGCCAAAGTTTTTTAACTGCTTACCAGAGTACATCAAAGGAATAAGAAATGATAACTTTTTCTATAAGGAATTAAGAAAATGGATTTTGAATGTGGTAAATATTGAGACTATGTTTTAGAAATAAAAGAGATTTAAATGTAATAAAATTTCATTTGATGCTGAGTTGCCCTTAAGGTGCTCAACTGAACCACTTACTAACGCACAATTCAATATAGATTTTTACATTTTTTTCTGTTTTTCTACCCAGTAAAGTCTTTTTATTTTTTTTTTTATTTCATTTATTCTTAATGATAATTTTCAAACTTATAAATTAGTTGAATATTTACTTAGATTTTTTGATCAAGCTAGCAAAGTGCGAGGAAATGTGAAACTATAGTATGTTGCCTTTTCATTTTTATTACAACATAATTGTTAAATTTCTTCCACAAGCGAGTTTTCATTCTCGTGGAAGACTCAACATTTTTTCTCAGACTTTTACTGAAAAATGTAGGTAAAATTATAAAACACTAATGAAATATAATATCAAGATTTTCCATATATATGGTATGAATGAATATATGATTTTTATTAGACAAACTATGTATAAAGAAGAATATATTATCTATCTATCTATCAATATAATTTAAATATAATAATTTAAATATAATAATTTAAATTTAATAATATTCAATTTAATATAAATTATCTATCTATCTATCATTCTATCTATGTTTTAGCTGTTCGGTGTATGTGCGTATATGTATTTTTGAGTATGCATGTGTGAGTATGTCGCGCTCGCGTGTGTGTACAGTCGCTCAAAAAAGTATCCGAACACTACGGTTGATTACAGAATTCAGAAAAGAAATATCTGGCAACGATTTTTTTTAGAAATTACTGATCTGCCAACCTTCGTCTCACGTGTTCTACTAATTTCTAAAAAAAAATGTTGCCAGATATTTTTTTCCGAATTCTGTAATCAACCGTAGTGTTCGGATATTTTTTTGAGCAACTGTACATAATGCGGATTATGTTATTTATGAATTATTGTTTTTTACAGGCCATTTCCTGCATCTTCTGCCATATGCCATGAATGAGAGAAGGCCACTGCAGATACAGATTGGAGAGAGTTTCTCGGAGGAGGATGCTCTTGTATCCTATAGGTTGCAAAACAACGAAAAAATACTGCTTTTTATCTGCCAGGCGAATATCTCGTTCGCCCAGTTTTATTGAGTGTAGCCAGTTGGGTTGTTTTACCTGGGCGGCACTTTTTTGCACAACATGGGCTAAATGGCCAGGTCACATGGATCCTGAAGGCTCAGAGAAGGTTGGGGAAGGGGACCCACTGGAACATCTGTTGGGAGACAGATGGTAGCCTCCCGTCAAGGCCATGCAGCGTGTTCTCTAACTTTGGGTTGTTTTACCTCTGAGCGGCACTTTTTTGCACACCATGGGCTAAATGGCCAGGTCTCATGGATCCTGAAATCTCAGAGAAGGTTAGGGGAAGGGACCCACTGGAACAGCTGTTGGGAGACAGATGGTAGCTTCCCGTCAAGGCCATCCAGTGAGTTCTTTAACATGCACAGGGTATGTCTCTCCCGCACACGCAGCCACGGCTAAACGTCCCACCCTCTCTGAGCCTTCGGGGTCCAGTGACCTGCTATTTAGTAAAAAAGGCCTCAGAGGTAAAACAACCCAACGTTAAAGAACACGCTGGATGGCCTTCACATGAGACTACCATCTGTCTCCCAACAGCTGTTCCAGTGGGTCCCCTCTTCCAACCTTCTGATTCTTCGGGGTCCTTGTGACCTGGCCATTTAGCCCATGGTGTCCAAAAAAGTACCGCTCAGAGGTAAAACAACCCAACGTTAAAGAACACGCTGGATGGCCTTGACGGGAGGCTACCATCTGTCTACCAACATCTGTTCCAGTGGGTCCCCTCCCCCAATCTTCTCTGATTCTTCGGGGCCCTTGTGACCTGGCCATTTAGCTCATTGTGTGCAAAAAAAGTGCCGCTCAGAGGTAAAATAGCCCAACCCAATACATTCCTGAAAACGTGACTGAACCAGATCTTTGGTGAACAAGACTCTATTGGACGAATCGAAAATATGCACATTGACTCCTCTAAGGGGCGACTCTTTCATCCTCTAAGGGGGCGACTCTTTCAGCGAGGAAGATTCCAGAGCAGTTGTTACAAATTTATCGCTGACCGAGGCTCTCTGCTGCGGAGAGTTGGGTCCAACTAAGTGCAAAAGGGCAAAGGTTGCATGATAAGGATGAGTTGGGTTGCAGTGGAATGCGTTTCGGGAGTGCCGCGGAGATTATCTGCATTTGAGGGATGCCTGACGAGCACTTAGCACCGAAGAGTATTCGAAAAGAATCTACTTCACAGTTTCGATAGAGGATGAAATATTTTCAGCACCCTCCTGGAAATGGGTCACAAGTGGAAAGCTTGATTAATATCTGGGCCACTACACGTTCAGCATCTATGGTTGTTCAACTACAGGCGCTCAAAAAAATATCCGAACACTATGGTTGATTACAGAATTCAGAAAAAGATATCTGGCAACGATTTATTTCAGAGAATATTGATCTGGCAACCTTCGTGTACAGTCGCTCAAAACAATATCCCAACACTATGGTTGATTACAGAATTCAGAAAAAATATCTGGCAACGATTTTTTTATAAATTAGTCATCTGGCAACCTTCGTGTAAATAATATATAATAAATACCCCCTCAAGCAGCTGCTTGCCACAAAGGTCTGACAGGACCCTGTCAGTTTATATGCCATAGTAGAAGGTCAGAGGATGGCAGGACCTATCCATGCCTTACACGGGACTCGAACCCAGGTCCCTTAGATCAGTAGTCAAGCATGCTAACCACTCGGCCATGGGACGGCAACCTTCGTGTACAGTCGCTCATAAAATATCCGAACACTATGGTTGATTACAGAATTCAGAAAAAATATCTGGCAACGATTTTTTTTTAGAGATTATTGATCTATCAACGATTTTTTTTAGAGATTATTGATCTGGCAACTTTCGTGTACAGTCACTCAAAAAATATCCGAACACTATGGTTGAATACAGAATTCAGAAAAAATATCTGGCAACGATTTTTTGTAGAAATTAGTCATCTGGCAACCTTCGTGTACGTATAATATCTGGCAACAATTTTTTTAGAAATTGGTGGTATGGCAACCTTCGTGTCACGTGACAGGAAGGTTGCCAGATCACTTAATTTCTAAAAAAATCATTGTCAGATTTTTTTAATTCTGTAATCAACCATAGTGTTCGGATATTTTTTTGAACGACTGTACATAGCTTTCCCGCCATCCCTTTAGTCATCATTGTCGTTATCTAAATATTACCTAGTTCCTATCTGCCTCTCATTCTTTACATGCAAAACAAGAATTTACCCTGGCAACACTTGTTGCCAGGGTAAATAATGTCTGCAACGGATATAAAAGAGTTGTCGACTCTGATAGTGTCCAGGGGACCAAAGTTCTCGGTCTGTCCCCACAAACAGAGAAGGTGCTAGCTATCTGCATCTTATTACAAATGCAAAGAGAATAACAGGACTATTTTCTGAAAACGAAGCCAGCGCATGCGCGTAAAACAGATGAGAAGCACGTGTTGTGCACTGCGGAGGCACTTTGACGTTTCACTTGATACTTCCTGTTTGCAGTGCCACCCACTAATGGCCACCAGAGGGCGTTGCCATCATTTAATCTTCATTCACTGCCGTAAAAAAATTATTTTCGAGAACTTTTGCATTTTATAAGTATGAAATAAAATGTTTAATTGTAGTCCGTTTTATTGAGAAACGCATGAAACTAAAAAAGTAATAATTTTTGTTTTCATTACTCTATTAAGTTATAAAGATATTTATACTGTAGAGTCGCGAAATACAGTAGCTTATTGACTTCTCAGAGTCACGAAATACAGTAGCTTATTGACTTCTCTGTTTTATGCATAACGTGCTTACGAAAAAAATGCTAAAATTTATTTATAGTATTTCACTGCTATAGCGTTAAATTCGTTGTTGTAGGCTTGTTTTACATTCTTATCTTTGAGAAGTCAGATATATTGAATGCCCCAAAAGACCTTGAGCATTTTGAATGTTGGGTTGGGTTGTTTACCTCTGAGAGGCACACCATGGACTAAATGGCCAGGTCACATGGTCCCCGAAGGCTCAGAGAAGGTTGGGGAAGGGGACCCACTGGAACAGCTGTTGGGAGACAGATGGTAGCTTCCCGTCAAAGCCATCCAGTGAGTTCTTTAACATGCACAGGGTATGTCTCTCCCGCACAAGCAGCCACGGCTAAACGTCCCACCCTCTTGGAGCCTTCGGGGTCCATGTGACCTGGCCATTTAGTAAAAAAGGGCCTCAAAGGAAAAACAAAAAAACGTTAAAGAACACACTGGATGACCTTCACATGAGGCTACCATCTGTTTCCCAACAGCTGTTCCAGTGGGTCCCCTCCCCCAACCTTCTCTGAGCCTTCGGAGTCCATGTGACCTGGTCATTTAGCCCATGGTGTTCAAAAAAGCGCCGCCCAGAGGTAAAACAACCAAACATTAAAGAACACGCTGGATGGCCTTGTCGGGAGGCTACCATCTGTCTCCCAACAGCTGTTCTAGTGGGTCCCCTCACCCAACCTTCTCTGAGCCTTCGGGGTCCATGTAACCTGGCCATTTAGCCCATGGTGTGCAAAAAAATGCCGCTCAGAGGTAAAACAACCCAAACCAAATAACTTTTCATTCAAGTAATCTCGGTGGCAGATTGATTAAAACGCTTGGGTATTTTAAAACCATTTCCAAGTTCAAAGACAGATAAGGTATGGATGTTGTTATCTCTCTGCTGAGATCTCGCAGAATTCGTCCGTGGCATATTATACGGACAGGCTGCTGTTAGCTCTCTGTGGAAAGCACTTGCTTCATGGATTCATATTTCTTTAAACCGCGTTGCGACGGAGCCATTTCAAAATCGTATTGAGCCATATCCAAATAGATTTTTTTTTCTGTGATGTTCTCTAAAAAGAAAAAAAAAACAGTTGGATAACACGACTGAGAATTAATCCGCACCCACATTAGGACACATGAGGATGCTTTCAACAACAGAATGCGTTTCGAAGAACTAATATCTTCACCTTGTGGTGATTAATTGCTCCCAAAGTATGGAATGTTGCTTGGTGTGTAAACGAAATATGGCGCAGGCAGTCGTCATCATCGTCTAGGCAAGTGATTTCAATTTTCTTTTGCTCACGGCTCACTATTTTCCACTGTGAATATTAAAAGGGTTAAGAATGCTTGCTATATGCCCCTTACTTATGCTATTATGGAATAAAAACGAAATTAAATTAAAATTTGGCAGTTCTATGATGACTTCCGAAATAGAAACGAGCACCAAGTTTCAATCCTCGACCTGTGATAACATAAACAATCTTTGGAATCCATCTGCAATTCCTTTTCATTGCAGAAGGGTTTTCTGAATAACGTTATGAGACTTTCCAACACTCCTGTGATAACCACATAATTCATTTCCTTACTGCAGAGTTCTGCGCAATTTCCTCTCTCCAGAGTTAATCACTTCCTCGTTCTCTTCTGCTGCGACCTTGACTGGCGCGTCTAACTGCGTCATAAACATTGCCAAATGTTTCTTTAAAAGTTTTTTTAACCAATTTGGAAATCTAGCCTTCCACGAACAATTCCTTCAGATCAAATTGGTTCCCGGCCTCTGCGTGAAAGGTAACTTCCATGCACAGCTTCAATGTTGCACATTTGAATTACTCAAAGTGTAAAAATATTTTGTGACATGCGTTATAAGAGCTTATTTTCTCGTCTGTATAAACTGCGCATGATCGCCCAGACACTTAGGGGGGCGGGGGTGGCTCAGTCGGTAGCGCGCCAGGCTCGTAATCTGTAGTTCCCAGGTTCGAGTCCCAGCTGGGTCGGCGTTGAGATTTATCTCCGCAAAATTCCCCGCCCTGCCCACGGTCAGTAGGGGGACACCGATGGGCTTGGAAAGGCCGCCGTCCGTCGGATGGGACGTTAAGCCGTGGCCCCGTGTGCGGGAGAGCCATACCCTGTGCACGTTAAAGAACACGCTGGATGGCCTTGACGGAAGGCTACCATCTGTCTCCCAACAGCTGTTCCAGTGGGTCCTCTCCCCCAACCTTCTCTGAGCCTACGGGGTCCTTGTGACCTGGCCATTTAGCCCATGGTGTGTAAAAAAGTGCCGCTCAGAGGTAAAACAACCCAACCCAGACACTTAGAATCACACAGCAAAGATTCCCGCCATAACCATCACAACTTTTCTTAAGCAAGTGTGAATATTTGCCACTTTTGCTCATATTGTAGAACAACTGGGGAGTAACCAATTGATCTCGAGTTCGATCAGGAGGAGAAAGAGTTGGATATTTATCCTACTTGCCTGATTATTAGAAATTATTTTCTTAATAATGAGAATAATTACTTTCTTCTTATCATGGTTTAAATTTCTGAGAGTTTCATACCTTCTGGATTTAAAAATCGTATCAGGGATTGGATCATTGTTTAAACTTGATTCACTTTTCTCTTTTGGAAGGTGGCGGGAGTGGCTCAGTCGGTAGCGCGCCAGGCTCGTAATCTGTAGTACCCAGGTTCGAGTCCCAGCTGGGTCAGCGTTGAGATTTATCTCCGCAAAATTCCCTGCCTACGGTCAGTAGGGGACACCGATGGGCTTGGAAAGGCCGCCGTCCGTAGGATGGGACGTTAAGCTGTGGCTCCGTGTGCGGGAGAGCCATACCCTGTGCACGTTAAAGAACACGCTGGATGGCCTTGACGGGTGGCTACCATCTGTCTCCCAACAGCTGTTCCAGTGGGTCCCCTCCCACAACCTTCTCTGAGCCTACGGGGTCCTTGTGACCTGGCCATTTAGCCCATGGTGTGCAAAAAAGTGCCGCTCAGGGGTAAAACAACCCAACGTTAAAGAACACGCTGGATGGCCTTGACGGGAGGCTACCATCTGTCTCCCAACAGCTGTTCCAGTGGGTCCCCTCCCCCAACCTTCTCTGAGCCTACGGGGTTCTTGTGACCTGGCCATTTAGCCCATGGTGTGCAAAAAAGTACCGCTCAGAGATAAAACAACCCAACCCAAATCTCTTTTCACCACCTATCGAGTCGGGTTGTTTTACCTGTGAGCTGCACTTTTTTGCACACAATGGGCTAAATGGCCAGGTCACAAGGACCCCGAAGGCTCAGGGAAGGTTGGGGGAGGGGAGACAGATGGTAGCCTCCCGCCAAGGCCATCCAGTGTGTTCTTTAACATGCGCAGGTATGGCTCTCCCGCACACGGGCCCACGGCTTAACGCCCCATCCGACGGATGGCGGCCTTTCCAAGCCCATTGGTGTCCCCTACTAACCGTGGGCAGGGCGGTGAGTTTTGTGGAGATAAATCTCAACGCTGACCCAGCTGGGACTCCAACCTGGGAGCTGCAGTTTTATCTAGCCCTCCCCTGAGTAAAGGTAATTGTCTGAAAAGTTTTATCTAGTCCTCTCCTGCGCTCAAACGATTGACAAAAAAGGTTTAACTAGTCCTCTCCTGGAATAACTCAATTGTCAAAAAAGTTTTATCTGGTCCTCCCCTTAGCTCAGATGATTGTCTAAAAAGATTTATCTAGCCCTCCCCTAGGCTCAGTTGGTAGTGTGCCAGGCTCGTAATCTGTAGTTCCCAGGTTCGAGTCCCTGCTGGATCAGCGTTGAAATTTATCTCCGCAAAATTCCCCGCCCTGCCCACGATCAGTAGGGGACACCGATGGGCTTGGAAATGCCGCCGTCTGTCGGATGGGACGTTCAGCCGTGGCCCCGTGTGCGGGAGAGCCATACCCTGTGCACGTTAAAGAACACGCTGGATGGCCTTGACGGGAGGCTACCATCTGTCTCCCAACAGCTGTTCCAGTGGGTCCCCTCCCCCAACCTTCTCTGAACCTTCGGGGTCCATATGACCTGGCCATTTAGCCCATGGTGTGCAAAAAAGTGCCGCTCAGAGGTAAAACAACCCAACCCTAACCCTCCCCTGCGCTCAAGCGATTGTCAAAAAAGGATTATCTAGTTCTCTCCTGGAATAACCCAATTGTCTAAAAAGTTTTATCTGGTCATCCCCTGGGCTCAGACAATTGTCTAAAATGTTTTATCTAGCCCTCCCCTGGGCTCAGACGATTGTCTAAAGAGTTTTATCTATCCCTTCCCTGAGCAAAGGTAATTGTCTAGAAAGATTTATCTAGCCCTCCCCTGCGCTCAAGCGATTGTCAAAAATAATTTATCTAGTCCTCTCCTGGAATAATCCAATTGTCTAAAAAGTTTTATCTGGACCTCCCTTGGGCTCAGACTATTGTCTAAAAAGTTTTATGTAGCCCTCCCCTGCGCTCAAGCGATTGTCAAAAAAGTTTTATCTAGTCCTCTCCTGGAATAACCCAATTGTCTAAAAAGTTTTATCTGGTCCTCCCCTGGGCTCAGGCGATTATCTAAAATCAGTGATTCTCAACCTTTTACACTTCAGTTACTTACACATTTGCAGAGGGTACCCCTGGAAACGTGTAAGTAACTGGCGTACCCCTTATTAATATAGGAAAATCTATAGTTGAAATATAACAATGGTAATAGTATAAAACATAAATATATAACACATATCTAGCGACTTTTGAGCTGTCATGTCGTAGCCCAAAAATTTTATCGCGTACTCCACGTTGAGAACCCCTATTCTAGAGGACTATGTTCCTCCCCAAGAGAATATCAGAGTGCAGTGTACGTGGTTTTCGACAACAAAATAATTTTTGGAAGATGAAATATATACTTTTTTTTTAACAAGTAATTGATTTCCTTAGAAATCATTTGACTTATTCCTGATAATTATTTCATGATAAAATATTAACATTGCATTATGCTAACTACGAGAATAGTTTATGAAGTTAAACTGAATTTGCTGCTTCGTAACTGAAATTTTATTCTAATCTTTGAATATATTTTTTTCTTCTAATATGTATATAATTTCCCTTTTAAGAAGTTTTCAGATTTATCTCAAAAATCTTTGTATACTAATCTGTTATACATATATGCAAAAAGTACGAGTATTTGCAGTTAAGTTTCGAAGTCTTTGAAAAGAAGAAGCATAAAATATTTTAGAAATTTTGACTGATTTATAGCAAAAAAAAATTATTTGGGTTGTTTTACCTCTGAGCGGTATTTTTTGCACACCATGGGCTAAATGGCCAGGTCACATAGACCCCGAAGGCTCAGAGAAGGTTGGGGGAGGGGACCCACTGGAACAGCTGTTGGGAGACATATGGTAGTCTCCCGTCAAGGCCATCCAGTGTGTTCTTTAACGTGCACAGGGTATGGCTCTCCCGTACACGGGGCCACGGCTTAACGTCCCATCCGACGGACGGCAGCCTTTCCAAGCTCATCGGTGTCCCCTACTGACCTTGGGCAGGGCGGGGAGTTATGCGGAGATAAATCTCAACGGTGACCCAGCTGGGACTCAAACCTGGAATCCCCCCCCCCCCCCCAAAAAAAAAAAAGAGAAACATTTCTGTTTTCATTTAAAATTCGAAAGATTAGTGTGAAAAAATGTCGAAAACGTAAAAAAATATTTAGCAGATTTGGCAAAACAAAATGAGAACTCTTCAAATCTCTTTTAGTAAAAGAAACGAACGCCGCTACCTGAGCTTTGTGATTCGCATCACGTCTCCTGTCACATGATATACACTCAGCGGCTTGCACGGCATTCTTCTGGCCACGCTCCTCTACCTGTATTACTAGTCTATGTTAGAAACTCAAAATTTAGTGTCTGATAGTGTTTCGAGTTGTAGATTCCTGAAATGTTACGAAATTTCGGATCCGAGTAGTTCTTCGAGGTTAGAGGTCAAATTTCGATCTACCAGCGCTAAAGAGCTCAAACAGGTCTCTCTCTTACCGAGGGGTTTGCTTCGACAGAAGGACTATTAATGCACTGTCGTTTACGACACAGAATGCATTTCATATTTAATATTTCTAAATCAACGGTGAAATCAATACAACGGACTGCTGATGGCGAAAACAGAAGAAGCAATAGCGCATCTTCCATTGATGCAAAACATGTTCTATTCGATTTACTGAATACGCTGTTATGTTGTTATCTTATCATAAAAGATGTCTGTCTGTCCGTGGCACCATAACTCATCGGAAAATCAATGTACACGCTCCAAATTTTCAGAGAACGTTTCAGGTTGTGGTCCGGATTGCAGTGCCAAATTTTAGGTCGAAAGTCCAACAGGGGGGCTTGCTAGAATTAAAAATATTTACCATGCTATTCCTACGGGAAACGAGAATCGCTATCAAATTTACTGTTGCCATTTATTGTTCCCTAACTGTGAAAGTAAAGTGTTCAAATTGCATTTAAATCTTCTGCTACAAATCTGATGCCGTTGCCAGATTCCACACATTTCCAAAAGCATTATTTAAGCCAGTGTCTCGCAAACTGTGTGCGCGGCACAGTAATGTGCCGCGAGCGATTCCAAGTGTGCCGCGAGAGATTTTCATATTGACACTAGATATCCTGAATTCAATATCCTGATAACCTCAATATCCTGAATTGAGCACAAAAGCTATTCGAGCGTTGTTACCTTTCGGCTCGTCTTATCTTTGTGAACTTGGATTCTCTTTATTCACTGAAATTAAATCTAAGAAGTGTGAACGGCTTCAGATGATTGATGAAGAGATGCGAGTGTGTTTATCTAACTTTGAGCCAAGAATAATGCAAATTTGTTCGCAGAAGCAAGCTCATACATCCCATTGAAATATGTTCATATCTAAATTTTAAAGAAAATGCATTTAACGAAACTTCAATTTTCCTCTTTTTACGTAACCATCAAAAATTCTTTTTTAGGTGTGCCGCGGAAAAAGAAATAGATTCAGTGTGCCGCGGAAAAAAAATTAGATTCAGTGTGCCGCAGAGTAAAAAGGTTTGCGAGACACTGATTTAAGCGTTCCATTACAGCTAGGGACTTGATTTTCTAACCAAACATGGGGTAGGGCAGGGGGAACACGCCTACGAAATTTGGGACCTTTTGGTGAAGTACGTCGGGAATTACAGAATGCCAAAATCTGACGAAATAAATATCTCGATCGTTGGCAACGGGCTCTGAGAACGCGCGCCGAGTCAGCAATGACCTTTGCAACACCGGGAAATTCTTCTTGTTTAAACTGTGATAAAATGTCGGGAAGGGGGGGATACTAAATAACCTTTAGTGCAGGAAACAACAGAATATGAAGATTAAAAGTGAGACACGAGTTGTCACAATTTGTGCAGAAACGAAGCCACGTGCCAAGTGGGAACCTGATTTTTAAACCAATCATTGGGGCACACAGGAAATTTCGACATTGTAGGCGAATACAAGGGAGTAATATTCTGTGGTAACCGAAATGAAAATCTCGATAGCTTACGCAGAAACTAAGCCACGGGTTATGAGAGAGCTAGCTGACGTCAACAACAATCCGGGCAAATTTCTTCCTGTTGGAAATCTGTGCTAAAGTGTCGGGGGGGAGGGGGTTGCAAAATTTACCTTTACTACAGTGAAAATAAGAATATACAGTTTAAAATTGACACCTGGGCAGCGCCGGGTACTTTCAGCTAGTTTATTAATAATTGCAGCAAATAACTCATTTCAAATTTATGAGTAACTTTAATTTACTACAGATCATTCAACGCCTTTTCAATGAACGAGATTATGACTAATTGAATAATTTTTTCTGAGAAATGCTGGGTATACTATTTTAGTGCCTTATTAGGCTTGTCTTACCATATCCTTTAGCTTGTTACGCGCAGATAATTGAAACCTTGTGAGTTCTCGAAACCTTTCCTTAAGAAAGGATACTTTTATATTCGAAAAGTTTTAACTTTTCCCTCAGACGCGGGTCTAGAAAAAAAATAAGGAGGTATTTCCGTTCTGGTATAAAGCTTTCCCCTCCGTTTTACAAAACTAAATAATTCTTGAAAAATACGTGTAATTTATTATAACATATTTAATAGTTTTTGCCTTCATTCTGGTTACCACCATTCTCAACGGAATGATGGGAAGGGCATGTCATGGTCCCGCCATCCTCTGCATTCGGGCATTATTGGAGTTAACTTATAAGATGGGATATATCATTAAATAGTTATTTTAACCAAATATCTTCTTCTCCCCCCTGAGTTTCTTCAATTTTCTCAACAACACATGTCTTCTTATATTTTGGGGCGGGGGTGACTCAGTCGGGTGCGCGCCAGTCTCGTAATCTGCAGTTCCCAGGTTCGAGTCCAAGCTGGGTCAGCGTTGAGACTTATCTCCGGAAAACTCCCCGCCCACGGTCAGTAGGGAACACCGATGAGCTTGGAAAGGCCGCCGTCCGTCGGATGGGACGTTAAGCCTAGTCCCGTGGGCGGAAGAGCCATACCCTGTGCACGTTAAAGAACACATTTGATGACCCCCACCCCCAACCTTCTCTGAGCCTTCGGGGTCCATGGTGGCGGGGGTGGCTCAGTCGGTAGCGCGCCAGGCTCGTAATCTGTAGTTCCAGGTTGAGTCCCAGCTGGGTCAGCGTTGAGATTTATCTCCGCAAAATTCCCAGCCCTGCCCACGGTCAGTAGGGGACACCGATGGGCTTGAAAAGGCCGCCGTCCGTCGGATGGGACGTTAAGCTGTGGCCCCGTGTGCAGGAGAGCCATACCCTGTGCACGTTGAAGAACACGCTGGATGTCCTTGACGGGAGGTTACCATATGTCTCCCAACAGCTGTTACAGTGGGTCCCCTCCCCCAACCTTCTCTGAGCCTTCGGGGTCCATGTGACCTGGCCATTTAGCCCAAGGTGTGCAAAAAAAATGCCGCTCAGAGGTAAAACAACCACAACCCAAATTCTTACATTTTACTTATGGCAGCAACATACCAGAATATCCCTGGGACACCCCAGCAAGAAATCCATTAAATGCATAAAACACTTTTATAAGAATAAAGGAGAATTTGGTACCCCCCCCCCTCCCCTACATAAAGGACGAAGACAACTTAGTAATTCTACTGAGCTTGTCCTGGTACAGAACCGCATACACAGTCGTATCAGAATAACATGACCACCTACCATACACATACTATGATAGGTGGTCATATTATTCTGATACGACCATGTACAACGGGTTGGATTGTTGTTGTTTTACCTCTGAGTGGCACTTTTTTGCACACCATGGGCTAAATGGCCAGGTCACATGGACCACGAAGGCTCAGAGAAGGTTGGGGGAGGGGACCCACTGGAACAGCTGTTGGGAGACAGATGGTAGCCTCCCGTCAAGGCCATCCAGCGTGTTCTTTAACGTGCACAGGGTATGGCTCTCCCGCACACGGGGTCACGGCTTAACGTCCCATCCGATGGACGGCGGCCTTTCCCAAGCCCATCGGTGTCCACTACTGACCGTGGGCAGGTTGGGGAATTTTGCGGAGATAAATCTCAACGCTGACCCAGCTGGGACTCGAACCTGGGAACTACAGATTACGAGCCTGGCGCGCTACCGACTGAGCCACCCCCGCCCCTTGTACAACGGGACATGCCTCTCTGGTCTAGTACGCTAACCACTAGACCAGGTTTACTCTAAATGTCATCCAAAAGTTAATAATATCATGTAAGATTTTGGCGTAGAGAAGTTTTTTGTTTATATCACGTAACAGTTCAGCATTTTATAGAAACAAACAATTGACTGCGTAACTTGAAATCACAATTTTCGATTTTTTTCCCCCGCTAACAATAGCTTTATAAAGGTGAGTCCTTATAGTCAGATTTTGCTTAAATTCACTTTTTCGCATAAAATTTTTATTTCTTTTCATTTTTGGTCAATATTATTTATTCCTATCTTTGATTCTCCCTGGGCGGAGGGGCGGGGGTGGC
Source organism: Ryuthela nishihirai (assembly GCA_038380435.1). Classification (NCBI taxonomy): domain Eukaryota; kingdom Metazoa; phylum Arthropoda; class Arachnida; order Araneae; family Heptathelidae; genus Ryuthela; species Ryuthela nishihirai. The sequence goes on along the minus strand of JAWZYU010000108.1, from coordinate 102,580 downwards.
TCAGTCGGTAGCGCGCCAGGCTCGTAATCCGTAGTTCCCAGGTTCGGGTCCCAGCTGGGTCAGCGTTGAGATTTATCTCCGCAAAATTCCCTGCCCTGCCAACGGTCAGTAGGGGACACTGATGGGCTTCGAAAGGCCGCCGTCCGTCGGATGGGACGTTAAGCCGTGGCCCGTGTGCGGGAGAGCCATACCCTGTGCACGTTAAAGAACACGCTGGATGGCCTTGACGGGAGGCTACCATCTGTCTCCCAACAGCTGTTCCAGTGGGTCCCATCCCCCAACCTTCTCTGAGCCTTCGGGGTCCATGTGACCTGGCCATTTAGCCCATGGTGTGCAAAAAAGTGCCGCTCAGAGGTAACCCAACCAAACCCTGATTAAAAAGTTGCACGACAATTTTATTTACCTTCAGTTTTCTTTTACTACTTTTGGTTTCACCGCACTAAATTTTTTTTCCAAAATATGCAGTTTAATTAACTTGTAAATTAAAACCCTCCATTTATAACGGTTAACGAATGCTAAATTTTTAGTGTTGGACAAAATCAATTTGATTATTTCAATTCCTCATTCATTTATCAAAGTGATTACAGTGGCTCTATCACCATCTAATTTTCTAGCAGTTTTACACAAAAAAATTTAATTTTGGTTTCATAACTGGAGCATTGAAAATAATATTTAATAACTGTTGGTTCAAGAAGAATTGAGACACTTTTTTAAATCAAAGTTCTAGATGAAATCGCGTTAACACAAAATTCGGGGAAATCTCGTTTGTCGGGGGTTGGGTTGTTTTACCTCTGATCGGCACTATTTTTGCACACCATGGGCTAAATGGCCAAGTCACATGGACCCCGAAGGTTCAGAGAAGGTTGGGAGAGGGGACCCACTGGAACAGCTGTTGGGAGATGGATGGTAGTCTCCCGACAAGGCCATCCAGCGTGTTCTTTAACGTTGGGTTGTTTTACCTCTGAGCGACACTTTTTTGCACACCATGGGCTAAATGGCCAGGTCACAAGGACCCCGAAGGCTCAGAGAAGGTTGGGGGAGGGGGACCCACTGGAACAGCTGTTGGGAGACAGATGGTAGCCTCCCGTCAAAGCCATCCAGCGTGTTCTTTAACATGCACAGGGTATGGCTCTCCCGCACACGGCGCCACGGCTAAACGTCTCATCCGACGGACGGTGGCCTTTCCAAGCCCATCGGTGTCCCCTACTGACCGTGGGCAGGGCGTTGAACCTGGAAACTACAGATTACGATCCTGGCGCGGTATCGACTGATTACCCCTCCCGCCCTCGTTTGTCGGGGGATATTTGTATATCTTTCAGTTTGAAAGCTTTAGCTTGTTGATACTTTCAGCTACTAATGTAAAAGTTTGAGGTTATTATATTCCTAACTAAAAAAAATTCCCAAAATAATTTAGGAGGAAATTGGCAGCAAAAGTATCGACGTGTTTCATGCTTTTCCTTATTGAGCTGTGCCAACACTTAATACCTTCGTTCCCAGCAAAAATATCGAGCTCTGGCGAAACAATAGAGCTCCGAAAAGAGATTAACTCGTGAGCAGCTGCAGACGATATCGAATCGAGGCCCAAAATGCATTCGAATGTTCGCTAGCAGACGATAGTCGGTGTGGTATCTCCGCACTTCGGCATCCGTATGGGCATTTGAAGGAAAAGAAGAGAATATGTACAGTCGCTCAAAAAAGTATCCGAACACTAGGGTTGATTACATAATTCAGAAAATATATCTGGCAACGATTCTTTTAGAAGTTAGTGATCTGGCAACCTTCGTGTCAAGTGATTACAGAATTCAGGAAAAATATCTGGACGCTCCAGTTACCGTTCACAGCAAACTGGAGCGTGTGCAGTTACTGCACACGCTCCAGTTTGCTGTGAACGGTAACTGCACACGCTCAATATTTCCGTGAGTGAGCCCACACGATCCAATGTGCTGCGAATATCAACCGCAACCGCTCCAGTTTGCTGTAAACGGTAACTGCACACGCTCAATATTTCCGTGAGTGAGCCCACACGATCCAGATCTTTGTGAGCCCACACGATCCAATGTGCTGTGAACATCAACCACAACCGCTCCAGTTTGCTGTGAACGGTAACTGCACACGCTCCATATTCATTGCATTATATATTCATACTCATTATATATATTAAAAAATATCCGAACATTACGGTTGATTACAGAATTCAGAAAAAATATCTGGCAATGAGTTTTTTAGAAATTGCCAGACATTTTTTCTGAATTCTCTAATCAACCCTAGTGTTCGGATAATTTTTCGAGCGACTGTACAGACCTGATGACTATAATACCTTCCTTTTATCTTCGTATCCTTAAGGTTTCTCTACCTCTTCTCTTTTTTTAATCTCTTCTTTATTGTTCTGTCACTGCACTCATAAAAACTGTTTTCTGAAAATGATTTCCAACATCCCAAGAACTTATATACGGAAATGACAACGGTTAAGCATAAAAATTGGTACTGAAGCCAGAAAAAAAAAATCACTGTTTTTTTTATTACATAGGTAAAATTTCCTGTTGTTTTTACTCTTGTGGTTCTTCTAAATTAGCGGGAGGGGGTGGCTCAGTCGGTAGCGCGCCAGGCTCGTAATCTGTAGTTCCCAGGTTCGAGTCCCAGCTGGGTCAGCGTTGAGATTTATCTCCGCAAAATTCCCCACCCTGCTCACGGTCAGTAGGGGACACCTATGGGCTTGGAAAGGCCGGCGTCCGTCGGGTGGGACGTTAAGCCGTGGCCCCGTGTGCGGGAGAGCCATACCCTGTGCACGTTAAAGAACACGTTGGATGGTCTTGATGGGAGGCTACCATCTGTCTCCCAACAGCTGTTCCAGTGAGTCCCCTCCCCCAACCTTCTCTGAGCCTTCGGGGTCCATGTGACCTGGCCATTTAGCCCATGGTGTGCAAAAAAGTGCCGCTCAGAGGTAAAACAACCCAACGTTAAAGAACACGCTGGATGCCTTGACGGGAGACTACCATCTGTCTCCCAACAGCTGTTCCAGTGGGTTCCCTCCCCCAACCTTCTCTGAGCCTTCGGGGTCCATGTGACCTGGCCATTTAGCCCATGGTGTGCAAAAAAGTGCCACTCAGAGGTAAAACAACCCAACGTTAAAGAACACGCTGGATGGCCTTGACCGGAGGCTACCATCTGTCTCCCAACAGCTGTTCCAGTGGGTCCCCTCCCCCAACCTCCTCTGAGCCTTCGGGGTCCATGTGACCTGGCCATTTAGCCCATGGTGTGCAAAAAAGTGCCGCTCAGAGGTAAAACAACTCAACCCAACTCTTCTAAATTAGTTCTCAGCTTTGTTATCATCGTATTAAGTGTTTTTTCTCAGGGATTGAAACTCAGAAACTCAGAAAAGATGTTTAAATATTTTCAGAGTGGTTTGTAAATTCTTAAGGGATGATATTCACTGGCAATAATGGATGCAAATACCGATCGCCTAAGGGGTGCAGATAAAATTCAAGAAGGGGGGTATATCCCTCTCAATTCAGCATCCCAGTATATCCCTTGTCTCATCTTTGAATGGAAAGCTAAAACCGATGGATTCTGTTTCGGAAGAAATGTCGCAGGGCCTTATCATTTGCTTTATTATCTATCAGAATATATAAAAGATTAAGAATTCACCGGTAGGTGGCGCTTTCAGCGAGCTACTCTTCTACTAAACTTAAAATTCGGATAATAGGAAAAGGTCATTTTATGTCGTAAATCAATTGAACTCTCTGAAATATTGAATGACACGATCCATGTCTAAGATTTCATTTCTCATACCAGTCGTTACGACCGACCCCCCTATGAAGTGCTGTTCCCTCCTTTTCTGAGGGGTTCAGTTAACCTTCGATGCTTTTCAAGTGAGAAGATTTCACTTGAGATATAAATTCGTTACGCTCAGCAGTCATTGATGCAATTCCTCTTTCCTTGAGAAGAAAGGAAATCAAATTCTTGCATTGGCTTAGATCAGTGCTGTCCAACTTCTCTAAGACCGCGTGCCATTTTTCCTTTCGCCAATATTTCGCGGGTCATTTTTTTCTTTTCGCCAATATTTCGTGGGTCATTTTTTTCCTTTCGCCAATATTTCGTGGGTCATTTTTTTCCTTTCGTCAATATTTCGTGTGCCATTTTTTTCCTTTCGTCAATATTTCGTGTGCCATTTTTTTCCTTTCGCCAATATTTCGTGGGTAATTTTTTTCCTTTTGCCAATGTTCCGCGGGGCCATTTTTTCCCTTTCGCCAATATTTCGCGGGGCATTTTTTCCCTTTCGCCAATATTTCGCGGGTCATTTTTTTCCTTTCACCAATATTTCGCGGGTCATTTTTTTTCCTTTCGCCAATATTTCGTGGGTCTTTTTTTCCTTTCGCCAATATTTCGCGGGCCATTTTTCCTTTCGCCAATATTTCGCGGGTCATTTTTCTTTCGCCAATATTTCGCGGGCCATTTTTCCTTTTGCCAATATTTTGCGGGCCATTTTTTCCTTTCGCCAATATTTCGCGGACCATTTTTCCTTTCGCCTATATTTCACGGACCATTTTCCTTTCGCCAATATTTCGTGGGTCATTTTTTTCCTTTCGTCAATATTTCGTGTGCCATTTGTTTCCTTTCGCCAATATTTCGTGGGTCATTTTTTCCTTTTGCCAATGTTTCGCGGACCATTTTTCCTTTCGCCAATATTTCGCGGGCCATTTTTCCTTTCGCCAGTATTTCGCGGGCCATTTTTCCTTTCGCCAATATTTTGTGGGACATTTTTCCTTTCGCCAATATTTCGCAGTCTATTTTTCCTTTCGCCAATATTTCGCGGCCAAAGAAAAGAATAGGACAGGATAGGTAACTGAAAACTCAGTTCATGTCACCTCAAAAAATTGTTTTATTTATACGAAAAATAATAAGTAATAATAAACGAATATCAATATTTCTAAACCTTATCAAATATTTGATAAATTTAATGGGAGCATTGTGGCCGTAGTTGTTGGGCAATAAGAATAGAATGAGTAAGTTGAAATAATGCAAAAATAATTGCAAATAGAATGAGTAAGTTGAAGATTGCATATCAAGTAAAGTAATACAAGTTGACAAAAAATTTTAAGGTGGATTACAGATATTTATTTAAAATTTCAAGTAAAAACTTGATTATGTTCGCGGGCCACAAAAATCCTTGTGCGGGCCATATGTAGTTGGGCAGCGCTGACTTGATCATGATTGGAAAATACATTTTAGAAGCGAAGGGACCTTTGGTAGAGGGTGGAAAACGTTTAGGGGGATAAGAACTTTGCTCTATATTTATGATAAGTGGGAGCTCTATACTTTATTTGGTAGCCTCAGCTGTAACATTTTTTGAAACTTATTTTTTGGGGGGTGGGTGGGCAGAGTTTATGAGGCTAACCCCTTAAGTTGCTCTAATAAGAGAAAGCCAAAAATTAAATTGGCGATCCCATCTTTTATCTTGCAGTTCTCCCATCTTTTTGGAAGGTGAAAGAATTTTCAGGGAGTCGAATCCTTTCATCACATGTAGCCAAAAACGTTTCAGTTGATCTCGGGAACCATCAAACATTATTTGGTTTCGATATCGCAAAAGATTGCCAAATGCATAGCGAAAAGACAGACAAACAACTTTCCAAAATGTACATACAAAGTGCATTTTTTATACACATTGCAGCCATCTTCAAAATCTGCCCCCTCTGCCGCAATGGTTTGGTCAGCTAAAACCCCTTGTGGGCTATAAAGAGGTCAGATACCTATCTCTTGTATAGTGAGTGCATCTGTGACTCTTATGATGGGTAAACACGGCGACCTAAGTGAGTTCGGTTGTGAGCAGATAGTGGATATGATATCGGCATTCAACAACGTGACAGCTACAAAGGTTGTGACGTACGATGGACCACTGAGCCACGGCAGTAGACGGCCACATCGGGTTGGGTTGTTTTACCTCTGAGCGGCACTTTTTTGCACACCATGGCTAAATGGCCAGGTCACAAGGATCCCGAATGCTCAGAGAAGGTTGGGGGAGGTGACCCACTGGAACAGCTGTTCGAAGATGGATGGTAGCCTCCCGTCAAGGCCATCCAGCGTGTTTTTTTAACTTTGGGTTGTTTTACCTCTGAACGGCACTTTTTTGCACACCATGGGCTAAATGGCCAGGTCACAAGGACCCCGAAGGCTTAGAGAAGGTTGGGGGAAGTGACCCACTGGAACAGCTGTTCGGAGATGGATGGTAGCCTCCTGTCAAGGCCATCCAGTGTGTTCTTTAACGTGCACAGGGTATGGCTCTCCCGCACACGGGGCCACGGCTTAACGTCCCATCCGACGGACGGCGGCCTTTCCAAGCCCATCGGTGTCCCCTACTGACCGTGGAACAGGGCGGGGAGTTTTGCGGAGGTAAATCTCAACGCTGACCCAGCTGGGACTCGAGCCCGGCGCGCTACCGACTGAGCCACTTACGCTCACGACCCCATCGGATAACTTTGTTAATATCACGTCACCAGACTCTGAAGCTACAGCGGGTGCAGGAACGTCGCCAATGGACCGAGAAAATTGGAAACTAATAGCGTGATCCAACAAATCTAGGTTCCAACTAAAACACACCTGTGTGGCTTAGACCACATGAGGTCATGGACCCCAACTGTCAAATTGTGGCATTACAGGCTGTTAGAAGCAGTTAAATGTTCTAGGCCATTTTTACATGGGCTACCTTGGGGCCCCTTTTACCTACGGAGACTACCATCACAGCACAAGGCAATGTCGAGTACAGTCGCTCAAAAAAATATCCGAACACTATGGTTGATTACAGAATTCAGAAAAAATATCTGGCAACGATTTTTTTTAGAAATTAGTGATCTGGCAACCTTCGTGTCACGTGATTACAGAATTCAGGAAAAATATCTTCAGCGTGTACAGCAACTGTACACGCTCTTTACCGTTCACAGCAAACTGGAGCGTGTGCAGTTACTGCACACGCTCCAGTTTGCTGTGAACGGTAACTGCACACGCTCAATATTTCCGTGAGTGAGCCCACAAGATCTAGTATCAAAATAATATGACCACCTACAGTCGCTCAAAAAAGTATCCGAACGCTATGGTTGATTACAGAATTCTGAAAAAATATCTGGCAACAATTTTTTCAGAAATTAGTGATCTAATATCAACCTTCGTGTCACGTGAACGAAGGTTGCCAGATCACCAATTTCTAAAAAGATCGTTGCCATATATTTTTTCTGAATTCTGTTATCAACCATAGTGTTCGGATATTTTTTTGAGCGACTGTACTCCCCGTTTACCTACACCAGTTCATGTACATCCATTTTACACAGTAGTAGTTCTTTCAACAAGACATTTCCATTTTTTACCCGATCAGCCATTCTCCTATAATGTTGTTGTTCTTCAATGTAGGTGTTTTTAGTACATTTATTTCAGACATAACAATAATGTAGAATTAAATGCGTTCAAACAGATAAACTTAAGGTATTTGTTATCTTGAGGCAAGCGATATTATTGGCTACGGAGGCGATGTTTTGATTTCTGAGTTCTTATCGACATGCCTAAATGAGGTCGCAGATCAAAGAGACTTCGTACAGTTCAATTTATTTATATAGATACTCTAATTTTCAGGCTCTAAGGCAGGGCTGAGCAAACTAATACCACTCATCTTTTTTTCTGCGGCTTAAGAGAAACTAATGGAAAATAATTTAAATTTGTTAAAAAGAAAAAAAAAAGGGTTGGGTTGTTTTACCTCTGAGCGGCACTTTTTTGCACACCATGGGCTAAATGGCCAGGTCACATGGACCCCTAAGGCTCAGAGAAGGCTGGGGGAGGGGACCCACTGGAACAGCTTTTGGGAGACAGATGGTAGCTTCCCGTTAAGGCCATCCAGCGTGTTCTTTAACGTGCACAGGGTATGGCTCTCCCGCACACGGGGCCACGGTTTAACGTCTCATCCGACGGACGGCGGCCTTTCCAAGCCCATCGGTGTCCCCTACTGACCGTGGGCAGGGCGGGGAAATTTTGCGGAGATAAACCTCAACGCTGACCCAGCTGGGACTCGACCCTGGGAACTACAGATTACGAACCTGGCGCGCTACCGACTGAGCACCCCCGCCCCGTAAAAAAGGACAAGAAGTCCATGTTGCGCGAAATGAAATTTAATTAAAATTTAATTTTAATTAATTATGGGGGATTTTATTGTTCGTTTTGGGGGGTATACATGCATTATTGATTATATATATATATATTTCTTTGGCGCCCCCCCCCCCCTTCCATTTCTGCAGCCCTTCACCTAAAAAGTTTGCCCAGGTCTGCTCTAGACTATTATTATTCTCTTCCTAACTAATCTGTTGCTAGTTGTCAGAAAATATGACGATTGAACGAAATACTTTTAGGTACTTCAGAACACCTTACAATACAATTGTTAACAAACTGAAGTGTTTCTTGCGGAAAAAAATTGTCAGTGAGAACTGATTTTTTTTATGAGAGGTTTTTTATGAGAATAGAAAACAAACAAGAAAAAAAAAACTCTTGCATAATCACTGAGTTATACCTGCAGTTCGAAACTATGGAAATGAAATTTTTAGGAAAAAAATTCTTTTAGGTTAACTTAACAGGAATACAGATCTGAACATATATAGGTGTTGACAATTTAAATTAATGGAAATAATGGATTTTTGCAAGAAACTCATTAAATGATCATTAAGCACAGATTTCCCGATTTTCGCTGTCTGTGAAAAAATATTGTTGGTAAAAAAAATAGAGAAAAGGGAAATAAAAGAAAAACAATAGTGTAAATAAAAATAATGAAATAAATGTCTTTTTATAAATTGAACCTTTCTGGAGTTTTTTACTTGTTAATAAAAGCTGATTCCCCAAAATGCGTTTTTTATGGATGTATGTTGAAACTCATAGTTGGGTTGTTTTACCTCTGAGTGGAACTTTTTTGCACACCATGGGCTAAATGGCCAGGTCACAATAACCCCGAAGGCTCAGAGAAGGTTGAGGGAGGGGACCCACTGGAACAGCTGTTGGGAGACAGATGGTAGCCTCCCGTCAAGGCCATCTAGCGTGTTCTTTAACGTTGGGTTGTTTCACCTCTGAGCGGCACTTTTTTGCACACCATGGGCTAAATGGGCAGGTCACATGGACCCCGAAGGCTCAGACAAGGTTGGGGGAGGGGACCCACTGGAACAGCTGTTGCAGGCCTCCTGTCAAGGCCATCCAGCGTGTTCTTTAACGTGCACAGGGTGTGGCTTTCTTGCACACGGGGCCACGGTTTAACGTTCCATCCGACGGACGGCGGCCTTTCCAAGCCCATCGGTGTCCCCTACTGACCGTGGGCAGGGCGGCGAATTTTGCGGAGATAAATCTCAACGCTAACCCAGCTGGGACTCGAACCTGGAAACTGTATATTACGAGACTGTCGCGCTACCGACTGAGCCACCCCCCGAAAGTCACAGTAAAATTACAGTTGCAGAATCGGTTGTTAATGAATTAGGATGACGTCATTGTCTGTAGGAGGCTGACTGAGATGTTCTTAAAATTTAAGAGATACTTTGATGCACAGATTTATTGAAAGTGAGAATAATTCATGAAAGTGTCAAGAGAAATGCTGAGAAACAAACTCACCAATAATAAAAGTTGGGTTGTTTTACCTCTGAGCGGCACTTTTTTGCACACCATGGGCTAAATGGCCAGGTCACATGGACCCCGAAGGCTCAGAGAAGTTTGAGGGGAGGGGACCCACTGGAACAGCTGTTGGGAGACAGATGGTAGCCTCCCGTCAAGGCCATCCAGCGTGTTCTTTAACGTGCACAGGGTATGGCTCTCCCGCACACGAGGCCACGGCTTAACATCCCATCCGACGGACGGCGGCCTTTCCAAGCCCATCAGTGTCCCCTACTGTTATATAGCCTACTGACCGTGGGCAAGGCGGGGAGTTTTGCGGAGGTAAATCTCAACGCTGACCCAGCTGGGACTCGAACCTGGGAACTACAAATTACGAGTATGGCGCGCTACCGACTGAGCCACCCCCGCCCCCAATAATAAAAGAAATGCCAAATATATTAAAGCGATCTTTAGGTTCATTTGATTAAAAATCAAAGAGTAGGAAGAGTTGGAAATAAATATTATTAGTTTTTTAATTTTTATCTTTTTTTTAAAAAAAGAAATGATTGGATAGTAAATTTTTTTAAGAGAATCCCAATCGCTCAATGCTTTTTTAGTGTCCTAAATAATCTTTGGAGCAAAATATGAAAAACATGTTTTTTCTCTGCTCGTGCCCATTGCATGGCTCCTCGTGCTGAACGAGCAACCGAACCTTTACATCATTATCAGCGCATGATTCGCGCGAGATTTTCTTTCTTCCGTTTTTCTGCTGGTCTGGAAATTCTGCAGTCGCCGTCTCTTAACGGATGCATTCCACACGACGTGATAAATCGATCGCCTACGATCGCCATATTCTCCAACGATCGACTCAAAAGAGAAATCTATCTTTGCGATAATAATTATAGAGCAACTGATGACGAAAGCGTGGAAGATGCAGCAGCATCGAGACTCGCACTTCAGCTTCGCTTCAGGAGTTAAGACTTGCTTCAATTCATAAACGCATATGAAATCTCCGATATTATGAAACATTTCTGTTTGCAAAAAAAGCATGAAAAATGTTTGGTTTTCGGATCGCATTAAAGTCTGTGTGATCCGATATCGGTGTACAGTCGCTCAAAAAAATATCCGAACACTATGGGTGATTACAGAATTCAGAAAAAATATCTGGCAACGATTCTTTTAGAAATCAGTGATCTGGCAACCTTCGTGTCACGTGATTATAGAATTCAGGAAAAATCTGGAGCATGTACAGCAACTGTACATGCTCCAGTTACCGTTCACAGCAAACTGGAGCGTGTGCAGTAACTGCACACGCTCCAGTTTGCTGTGAACGCTAACTGCACACGCTCAATATTTCCGTGAGTGAGCCAACACGATCCAGGTCTTTATGAGCCCACACGATCCAATGTGCTGTGAACATTAACCGCAACCGCTCCAGTTTGCTGTGAACGGTAACTGCACACGCTCAATATTTCCGTGAGTGAGCCAACACGATCCAGGTCTTTGTGAGCCCACACGATCCAATGTGCTGTGAACATCAACCGCAACCGCTCCAGTTTGCTGTGAACGGTAACTGCACACGCTCCATATTCATTGCATTATATATTCATACGCATTATATATATTAAAAAATATCCGAACATTATGGTTGATTACAGAATTCAGAAAAAATATCTGGCAACGATTTTTCTTTTAGAAATTAGTGATCTGGCAACCTTCGTGTCACGTGACACGAAGGTTGCCAGATCACTAATTTCTTTAAAAAAATCGTTGCCAGATATTTTTTTCTGAATTCTGTAATCAACCATAATGTTCGGATATTTTTTGAGCGACTGTACTAAATCAATTGACAATCTTATTATAAAGCGTAACAGTGTATATTATTTATATATTATAGAGTATGATGTGTAACCTTGATACATTTTAGGATATGTTTCATTCCAAATATTAAAGAAATAACTTAAATGTTGAAAACTGTTTCTAAAGAGAATAATGTAAGGTTTTATAAAGTGTTCAACAAAGTCTGATAAGTTGTAATTAAAATGGTTTCTTTCAGTTTCAAAGCCACAACTTTATCCAGGGACGAAAACACGTTTGTTCTTACGACTGATAACTTTTACTTTTGATTTGCAACGTACAGGACACAGAAGGATCCGAGAAGCTACTCCTAGCTTTTACAGATCTTATCATACAAGAATATGCCCTATTAAGATCCGAGAAGCTACTCCTAGCTTTTACAGATCTTCTCATACAAGGACAGGCCCTACTAAGATCCAAGAAGCTACTCCTAGCTTTTAGGAGGTCTTATCACACAAGGACATGCCCTACTAAGATCCGAGAAGCTACTCCTAGCTTTTACAGATCTTCTCACACAAGGACAGGCCCTACTAAGATCCGAGAAGCTACTCCTAGCTTTCACAGGTCTTATCATACAAGGACATGCCCTACTAATATCCGAGAAGCTACTCCTAGCTTTTACAGGTCTTATCATATAAGAATATGCCCTACTAAGATCCGAGAAGCTACTCTTAGCTTTTATAGGTCTTATCATATAAGGATAGGCCCTACTAAGATCCGAGAAGCTACTCCTAGCTTTTACAGGTCTTATCATACAAGAATATGCCCTAGTAAGATCCTAGAATCTACTCCTAGCTTTTACAGGTCTTATCATACAAGGACAGGCCCTACTAAGGTCCTAGAAGCTACTCCTAGCTTCTACAGGCCTTATCACACAAGAATATGCCCTACTAATATCCTAGAAGCTACTCCTAGCTTTTACAGGTCTTATCATACAAGGACAGGCCCTACTAAGGTCCTAGAAGCTACTCCTAGCTTTTACAGGTCTTATCATACAAGGACAGGCCCTACTAAGATCCTAGAAGCTACTCCTCGCTTTTACAGGTCTTATCATACAAGAATATGCCCTACTAAGATCCGAGAAGTTACTCCTAGCTTTTTCAGGTCTTATCATACAAGAATATGCCCTACTAAGATCCAAGAAGCTACTCCTAGCTTTTATAGGTCTTATCATACAAGGACAGGCCCTACTAAAGTTCTAGAAGCTACTCCTAGCTTTTACAGGTCTTATCATACAAGGACAGGCCCTACTAAGATCCGAGAAGCTACTCCTAGCTTCTACAGGTCTTATCAGATAAGGACAGCCCTACTAAGATCCTAGAAGCTACTCCTAGCTTTTACAGGTGTTATCATACTAAAAAACTACCCGAAAGCTCAGAGAAGTTTCGGGGAGGGGACCCACTGGTACAACTGTTTGGAGACAGATGGTAGTCTCCCATCAAGGCCATCCAGCGTGTTCTTTAACATGCACAAGGTATGGCTCTACCTTATACGGGGCCACGGATTAACGTCCTATCCGACGGATGGCGGCCTTTCCTAGTCTATCGGTGGTCCCTACGTAATTAAAATTAATAAAAAATGAAATTAAAATTAATTTAATAAAATAAATTAAATTAAATTAATTTAAATTAATTTAAATTAATTAATTAATAAAATGGAATTTATTTTATAATTCTAAGGATGTCATATGTAGTGATATATTATATATATATTATATATATATATATTCATACCCTGTGCACGTTAAAGAACACGCTGGATGGCCTTGACGGGAGGCTACCACCTGTCTCCCAACAGATGTTCCAGTGGGTCCCTCCCCCAACCTTCTCTGAGCCTTCGGGGTCCATGTTAAAGAACACGTGCACAGGGTATGGCTCTCCCGCACACGGTGCCACGGCTTAACGTCCCATCCGACACTGCGGCCTTTCCAAGCCCATCGGTGTCCCCTACTGACCGTGGGCAGGGCGGGGAATTTTTTGAAAGTCAGACTCTTATGGCCAATAGACTTAAGTTTTTCTGCGATTGGCTGCATATCACAGCTCATAAAGTCCACAGGCCAAACACGAGTGCTATAACAGATCCCTCTACCTTGTAAACCTACTGAAATAATCCCACTAATATCGCGTATCTGTGTTTCATTTTTCCCTCTGCAAGTTCCAGTGCTTATCGTGCAATATTATCTCTATGGCAACATCGTTCTCATCACGAGTCAGCAGTTTGAACGATCTCTTAAACCGGAAATTCATGCTCTGAAGAGTCACAAGGAGCGGTGGTATTCATTTCCGGTTTTCATTGTCTCCTAAACAGCGTTACACATTGCATATCCAATCATCCAGATCCTTAAAAAGAAAAAAGGAACGAAACCACGGCAATTTTTTTTTATCAATCATCGCACCTGTTCACTCACCCAGGAAGCAGAATCTGGTGTTTAGAACTTCTCTTGCAGCGAAGCGAAACTAATAGCTGCACTTAACAATACACCGTTAGAGACACAAACGCATTTACTATGAGAGAGACTCGCCCCAGGTGTGGCAGTCGCACAACTAACCCACTGTCTTTTCACAGTCTGCTGATTAAGCAGTTGGCTGCGTCTTTCATTCTTATTATGCACACATGAAATGTGTTCGTTTGAAAATGATTCTTCCGATTTGCATCATCAGCTCAGATGAAAGAAGAAATGGCGATACAGAGGGGTATGTGCAGATGATATGAAATGCAATCTCTCACTAGTTGATATTGATATTCGGAGGAGAGAAACAAAGTCCAAAGGGACAAAATAGTAAACCCTTGCCTTGCGCGATTTTCATGATTGGTCGTTGAATTATTGTAACCAAGATTTAATATTTCTCCTTTATGATTCACTTATTGAGACTGTGATTTCATGATTGGTCGTTGAATTATTGTAACCAAGATTTAATATTTCTCCTTTATGATTCACTTATTGAGACTGTGATTTCATGATTGGTCGTTGAATTATTGTAACCAAGATTTAATATTTCTCCTTTATGATTCACTTATTGAGACTGTGATTTCATGATTGGTCGTTGAATTATTGTAACCAAGATTTAATATTTCTCCTTTATGATTCACTTATTGAGACTGTGATTTCATGATTGGTCGTTGAATTATTGTAACCAAGATTTAATATTTCTCCTTTACGATTCACTGATTGAGACTGTGATTTCATGATTGGTCGTTGGATTATTGTAACCAAGATTGAATATTTCTCCTTTATGATTCACTTATTGAGACTGTGATTTCATGATTGGTCGATGAATTATTGTAACCAAGATTTAATATTTCTCCTTTATGATTCACTTATTGAGACTGTGATTTCATGATTGGTCGTTGAATTATTGTAACCAAGATTTAATATTTCTCCTTTACGATTCACTCATTGAGACTGTGATTTCATGATTGGTCGTTGAATTATTGTAACCAAGATTTAATATTTCTCCTTTATGATTCACTTGTTGAGACTGTGATTTCATGATTGGTCGTTGAATTATTGTAACCAAGATTTAATATTTCTCCTTTACGATTCACTCATTGAGACTGTGATTTCATGATTGGTCGTTGAATTATTGTAACCAAGATTTAATATTTCTCCTTTATGATTCACTGATTGAGACTGTGATTTCATGATTGGTCGTTGAATTATTGTAACCAAGATTTAATATTTCTCCTTTATGATTCACTTGTTGAGACTGTGATTTCATGATTGGTCGTTGAATTATTGTAACCAAGATTTAATATTTCTCCTTTATGATTCACTTATTGAGACTGTGATTTCATGATTGGTCGTTGAATTATTGTAACCAAGATTTAATATTTCTCCTTCACGATTCACTTATTGAGACTGTGATTTCATGATTGGTCGTTGAATTATTGTAACCAAGATTTAATATTTCTCCTTACGATTCACTTATTGAGACTGTGATTTCATGATTGGTCGTTGAATAATTGTAACCAAGATTTAATATTTCTTCTTTACGATTCACTCATTGAGACTGTGATTTCATGATTGGTCGTTGAATTATTGTAACCAAGATTTAATATTTCTCCTTTATGATTCACTTATTGAGACTGTGATTTCATGATTGGTCGTTGAATTATTGTAACCAAGATTTAATATTTCTCCTTTACGATTCACTTATTGAGACTGTGATTTCATGATTGGTCGTTGAATTATTGTAACCAAGATTTAATATTTCTCCTTTATGATTCACTTATTGAGACTGTGATTTCATGATTGGTCGTTGAATTATTGTAACCAAGATTTAATATTTCTCCTTTATGATTCACTTATTGAGACTGTGATTTCATGATTGGTCGTTGAATTATTGTAACCAAGATTTAATATTTCTCCTTTACGATTCACTTATTGAGACTGTGATTTCATGATTGGTCGTTGAATTATTGTAACCAAGATTTAATATTTCTCCTTTACGATTCACTTATTGAGACTGTGATTTCATGATTGGTCGTTGAATTATTGTAACCAAGATTTAATATTTCTCCTTTACGATTCACTTATTGAGACTGTGATTTCATGATTGGTCGTTGAATTATTGTAACCAAGATTTAATATTTCTCCTTTACGATTCACTGATTGAGACTGTGATTTCATGATTGGTCGTTGAATTATTGTAACCAAGATTTAATATTTCTCCTTTACGATTCACTCATTGAGACTGTGATTTCATGATTGGTCGTTGAATTATTTTAACCAAGATTTAATATTTCTCCTTTACGATTCACTTATTGAGACTGTGATTTCATGATTGGTCGTTGAATTATTGTAACCAAGATTTAATATTTCTCCTTTACGATTCACTTATTGAGACTGTGATTTCATGATTGGTCGTTGAATTATTGTAACCAAGATTTAATATTTCTCCTTTACGATTCACTCATTGAGACTGTGATTTCATGATTGGTCGTTGAATTATTTTAACCAAGATTTAATATTTCTCCTTTACGATTCACTTATTGAGACTGTGATTTCATGATTGGTCGTTGAATTATTTTAACCAAGATTTAATATTTCTCCTTTACGATTCACTGATTGAGACTGTGATTTCATGATTGGTCGTTGAATTATTTTAACCAAGATTTAATATTTCTCCTTTACGATTCACTTATTGAGACTGTGATTTCATGATTGGTCGTTGAATTATTTTAACCAAGATTTAATATTTCTCCTTTACGATTCACTGATTGAGACTGTGATTTCATGATTGGTCGTTGAATTATTTTAACCAAGATTTAATATTTCTCCTTTACGATTCACTGATTGAGACTGTGATTTCATGATTGGTCGTTGAATTATTGTAACCAAGATTTAATATTTCTCCTTTACGATTCACTCATTGAGACTGTGATTTCATGATTGGTCGTTGAATTATTTTAACCAAGATTTAATATTTCTCCTTTACGATTCACTGATTGAGACTGTGATTTCATGATTGGTCGTTGAATTATTTTAACCAAGATTTAATATTTCTCCTTTACGATTCACTGATTGAGACTGTGATTTCATGATTGGTCGTTGAATTATTGTAACCAAGATTTAATATTTTTCCTTTACGATTCACTTATTGAGACTGTGATTTCATGTTCGCAATTTTGGTGCTTCGAGATTTGACTTTGTAATTTAACGAATTGGCCAATATTTGACATTATTGATTTTCATGGCTCAACAGCTATTACGAAAAAGTTTTGCGATTGGCTTCGATAGTTCAGCTGTAATGAAAAAGAATTTGTGATAAAGATTCGCTATTATGCACAGAGATTCGTACTTTTGAAATATTTTAGGGATTTAACAAACTACTGTGACTGTCACTGACGGCTCGAAAAGGGAAATTTAAATACTTTTTGCGAAAGGAAAAAACAGATTTAAATAGCCAAAGAAGTTGGAAATTTCTATCTGTTAGTTAAATAGCCAAAAAAATTGGAAATCTCTGTCTGTTGATTAAATAGTCAAAATTCTTTTAAATATTTTTAGCTATTTTATAGTAAAAAAAGTTGTATAACATTTTTCTGCACTGCAGTTATATTCACCGAAAGTATTTATTTCGCAAACCCATTTCGAGCAGAGAACATTTAGAAGAATCATTTATTAAAAAATATATACCGCCATTAATAAATTCTACAGCATTGATGACAGACAATCTGGCAACACTGCTTTAGAAAAAAAAATCTGGAAGCCTACTTTTTAATTGCAAATGAAGAGGTGTAACAACTATATATTGTCTTCATTATATCGTTTACACCAGTCGCATCCAACCATGGACCAGCACATTAAATTCTGGACCGATCGGTGGAACACATGCGGAATCTCGGAAAGTCGAAAACTACGGCCACGAGGCCTCGCTTCGGCCACCAATGACGTCATCTCGAACGCACACACGTTACGAATCGTCTGCTACTGTGAGTCATTTTATCGAGGCCGCAGGCAACGACGGGCAATTCTGTTAGATGACTTTGTAAAGTGAACATGAATACAATAGGGTAATTTATATATTTAAAAAAAAGTTCGTGACACAGTTAAACTTAAAATGCATTTTTTTGAGTCCACCCGTACGATCGACCACAAGCCCTAAGCTGTAACTTATTTAACTTATGCTTAAGTGCGGCCCTGCTTGACGTTGTTGATCAACACCAGTTAATAAAGAACTCAAGAGATGTTGTTACGATAGCAGAAACACTCTTTTAGACTAAAATATTTTGCTTAAAACTGAATGATCACTTAGGTTATGTGAATGATTGCAAAATTATGAATCCAAGCCATTTTATCACTGGCATGATCAAAGTAGGGAAAATTAATTTTCTATTTAATACATCTCACATGGGGATGAATGAAAACATTTACACTATATTTCAAATCGCTGTCTAGACGTTTTTCCGAAAACATTGATCAAAACTTAAAAAAACGTTGCATAAACTTCAAATTTTACATTTATACTAGTAAACATTTGATCTATCTAGGTGTACTTTTGAAGTAAATATTCTAGACTAGCAAAAGTGAAGTTCAATTTAACTCCGGTTTTTATAATAGAGTGTAACATATTAATTATTCATTATAAATAATAATTTCAACTAATCCTAAATAAAATGGCTTGGATTCATAATTCTGAAATCATTTACATAACCTAGGTGATCATTCAGTTTTAAGCAAAATATTTTAGTCTAAAAGAGTGTTTCTGCTATCATAACAACATCTCTTGAGTTCTTTATTAACTGGCGTTGATCAACAACGTCAAGCAGGGCCGCACTTAAGCATAAGTTAAATAAATTACAGCTTAGTGGGCCTGTGGTGGACTCAAAAAAAAATGCATTTTTAGTTTAACTGTGTCACGAACATTTTTTAATATTTAAATTAACCTATTATATTGATGTTCACTTTACAAAGTCAACTAACAGAACTGCCCGTCGTTGCCGAGGTGACGTCATTGGTGGCCGAAGCGAGGCCTCGTGGCCGTAGTTTTCGTCTTTCCGAGATTCCGCATGTGTTGCACCGATCGGTCCAGAATTTAGTGTGCTGGTCCATGGTTGGATGCGCCTGGTGTAAACGATATAATGAAGACAATATATAGTTGTTACACCTCTTCATTTGCAATTAAAAAGTAGGCTTCCAGATTTTTTTTTCTAATGCAGTGTTGCCAGATTGTCTGTCATCAATGCAGTAGAATTTATTAATGGCAGGTATATATTTTTTAATAAATTGTCCTTCTAAATGTTCTCTGCTCGAAATGGGTTTGCGAAATAAATATTTTCGGTGAATATAACTGCAGTGCAGAAAATGTTATACAATTTTTTTTTTACTATAAAATGGCTTTTGGTTACTTATGATCTGGCAACCACTACTACAAAAGAAAGAGAGTTCCAAAAAAAGCCGCAACCTCCTCCGAAGACCCCCCAGTCAGAGGTCGAAATATTAGGAAGTTGGGTTGTTTTACATCTGAGCGGCACTTTTTTGCACACATGGGCTAAATGGCCAGGTCACATGAACCCCGAAGGCTCAGAGAAGGTTGGGGGAAGGGACCCACTGGAACAGCTGTTGGGAGACAGATGGTAGCCTCCCGTCAAGGCCATCCAGCGTGTTCTTTAACGTGCACCGGGTATGGCTCTCCCGCACACGGGACCACGGCTTAACGTCCCATCCGACGGACGGCGGCCTTTCCAAGCCCATCGGTGTCCCCTACTGACCGTGGGCTGGGCGGAGAGTTTTGCGGAGATAAATCTCAACGCTGACCCAGCTGGGACTCGAACCTGGGAACTACAGATTACGAGCCTGGTACGCTACCGACTGAGCTATCCCCGCCCCCGAAATATTAGTAAAGTTACAAGTAAGTGAATCTTTGTCTTAAGTTTTTAATTTATAATACACTAAGTATTCTAAGATAGCCATGAATACAATTGTTATTTAAAAGACAGGTTTTGGCTATTTAATCAACAAACAGAAATTTCTAACTTTGTTTTTGAATATTTAATTCTGTTTTTTCGCTTTCCAAAGAGCATTTTAATTTCCTTCTTGAGTCATTAGTAACAGTCACAGTAGTTTATAACATCCTAAAATATTTCAAAAAAGGGAATGTTTGGGAGCACAGTTAGAAACAAAGAGAGGCGACGCTAAATGAGCCTTCTCATCAGTGTACTTATCCTCGCTCTGTTTGGTTTTGGTCATTATAGAGTCAGCACGAAATATTTTCCTAGGGAGATAGACAATTTCTGACCGGTAATTTTCGACGGTCTGTGTCAGAAACTGAAAAATTTGCTCAGAATATTTTACTTTGGAAATGTGGAAATCGTAAATAGCAAATTCTTTGTAATAAAAGTTTCATAATGACTCATCGAAACCGCGCAGAAGAAATTATGGTCGTAATATTTAACCGTGAATTTCAATACTTATTCTGTTGATAGTTCGTTGTTGACTGTTTTACCTCTGAGCGGAACTTTTTTGCACACCATGGGCTAAATGGCCAGGTTACAAGGACCCCAAAGGCTCAGATAAAGTTGGGGGATGGGACCCACTGGAAGAGCTGTTGGGAGACAGATGGTAGCCTCCCGTAAAGGCCATCCAGCGTGTTCTTTAACGTGCACAGGGTATGACTCTCCCGCACACGGAGCCACGGCTTAACGTCCCATCCGACGGACGGCGGCCTTTCCAAGCCCATCGGTGTCCCCTACTGACCGTGGGCAAGGCGGGGAATTTTGCGGAGATAAATCTCAACGCTGACCCAGCTGGGACTCGAACCTGGGAACTACAGATTACGAGCCTGGCACGATACCAACTGAGCCACTACCGTCCCCTGATAGTTCGTACTCATCGCAGGGTCGGATTAAAAAATTCTGGAGCGTGGAGCACTAAAAGATTTTGAGGCTTTCGCTGATCTTATCAGAAATGAGACAAATAAATGGGTAAATAAACAAAACGCCAATCATATACCACATTTTGTTCAGTATAATATTATTATCAAATTAAAATTTTATACCTGTTTAAAAGTATGCTAATTTTTTTTAAAATAATGCTAATTATTATTAGCAAAAGAGCCACCCCCCACCCCCTGCTCACAAGTTAAAAGAGTTTTTCCCCCAATTCTGTTGTTGTGTAACATAAGAAACATTAATAAAAAATCTTGTCCTTGTGATGTCCAGGGACCCCACAGGACCCTTTGCCAGTCCGCGCTTGGTCGCAACATCGAAAGCACTAACCGAAAATTATTGGAATCGCAAATGATAAACCTTGGTTGGAACGGTTAAACCGCAAATTATTGGAATCGCAAATGATAAACCTTGGTTGGAATGGTTAAACCGAAAATTATTGGAATCGCAAATGATAAACCTTGGTTGGAATGGTTAAACCGAAAATTATTGGAATCCCAAATGATAAACCTTGGTTGGAATGGTTAAACCGAAAATTATTGGAATCGCAAATGATAAACCTTGGTTGGAATGGTTAAACCGAAAATTATTGGAATCGCAAATGATAAACCTTGGTTGGAATGGTTAAACCGAAAATTATTGGAATCGCAAATGATAAACCTTGGTTGGAATGGTTAAACCGAAAATTATTGGAATCGCAAATGATAAACCTTGGTTGGAATGGTTAAACCGAAAATTATTGGAATCGCAAATGATAAACCTTGGTTGGAATGGTTAAACCGAAAATTATTGGAATCGCAAATGATAAACTTTGGTTGGAATGGTTAAACCGAAAATTATTGGAATCGCAAATGATAAACCTTGGTTGGAATGGTTAAACCGAAAATTATTGGAATCGCAAATGATAAACCTTGGTTGGAATGGTTAAACCGAAAATTATTGGAATCGCAAATGATAAACCTTGGTTGGAATGGTTAAACCGAAAATTATTGGAATCGCAAATGATAAACCTTGGTTGGAATAGTTAAACCGAAAACTGCCCAGTTACTTTTCGTAATTATGAATTATTGTACATTTGATTTCAAGTTTTTGCAACGATTTTTTCAAGTTTGAAAAATGTTTAGGAAGAGGTGTGACAGCAGCGCCAGTTATTAACTATTACAGCTTCAGTAATAATATTATATATTATGTATTATGAAGAGAAAAAATATTAACTACTTAAAATAAGTGATAAATTAATATGCAAATTAAGAGCTGAAGAAACAAGATTAGTTAAGTTACGAGGCTTCAAACGTCCCTCTAAATTCAACTCCTAAATTTTGAAACAAGATGAATATAGATAATCATGTAGATGTTCATGTTATTAAGAGATCGTGGATTTGGATCTCACCCGGCAAATAACAATTTTTCCTCTAAACTTATCTAAAGTTAAACAACACCTGAAAATTCTGGTCTAAAGTTCATACAATAACTCAGCCGTGTTAACTTTCTGAAGAGAATTTTTTCCGTATTATCGAAACCTCCATTTCTTCGAAAATATTCGTGGTGTTTCTGCTTTTGCTTTTTTCTGCAGAAACATATGGATATTTGATTGATTTTACCATCTATATATCTGATTTTAAATTTCAAAACAATGAACTAACCTTGATATCATCGGCTCCTTCCTAAATCCCTTTAGCTTCCATTTGGACTCTTATCACAACGTCCAGAGTCGAGTACTGACTCGGGTATTCCCCGCTGATATCACTTTCAGAAAGTTTGAGTTGCCAGGTCAGGAAATCACACGGCGCGTGGCTAGCACGCGTCACGCCTTCGCTTCGAGAATGCTCGATGCTCAGGTATGGAGATACGGCGCGAGGTAATCTCGTTACATTCGCAGACCAAGGTGCAATCGAATTAGAAAGTCAGCTGTTATCGCAAATCCTTACTACAGTTATCGAACTTTATACAGTCCGTGTATATGGTAAACAAGCAAAATCGCTGCGACATTGTACTGCGAAACATAATGAGACTTTGCCATCGGGTGTTTAAGCAGTGACAAATTCAGTCGATAGAAATTTATCTCCTAAAGTAAAGGTTTCGAAATTTTCGAAAGCCCTTGACACATTTAATTTCTGTTCCCTCTTAACACCTAGATTTATTTTTGTCCTTTTGAATTATACATTTTTCCTGGAGCTTTTATAAAGAGTTGAACCTAAAATTTTACACTCATTCTACAATTAATAATCTTCTGGATGTTCTAGAAAAGAACATTTAAATCTATTTCAATGGTAATTTTGGAACAGGTCGTCGATAAGGCCCTAAATTTCTAAATGGAAATTTAGGGCCTTATGTCGATTTCCTCTTTGTAAAAATAAAATTCAATGGTAATTCTGACATATCTTACTCAGTTACTTACCAGCTATCTTGTCTAGTGGTTATAGTACTTGGCTACTAAAACAGCCGAAATGTACCTGTGTTCCTATAAAAAGAGGGGCGAGGATGGCTCAGTCGCTAGCGCGCCAGGCTCGTAATCTGTAGTTCCCAGGTTCGAGTCCCAGCTGGGTCAGCGTTGAGATTTATCTCCGCAAAAATTCCCCATCCTGCCCACAGTCAGTAGGGGACACCGATGGGTTTCGAAAGGCCGCCGTCCGTCGGATGGGACGTTAAGCCGCGGTCCGTGTGCGGGAGAGCCATACCATGTGCACGTTAAAGAACACGCTGGATGGCCTTGACGGGGGGGCTACCATCTGTCTCCCAAAAACTGTTCCAGTGGGTCTCCTCCCCCAACCTTCTCTGAGCCTTCAGGGTCCATGTGACCTAGCCATTTAGCACATGGTGTGCAAAAAAGTGCCGCTCAGAGGTAAAACAACCCAACAACAACCTATAAAAAGCCCAATACTACGTTACAGTATCACCGTCCATTGGGTAGGAGAGTGTCTTCTCATATTTTTTTTAATAATTTTTCTGCTGAAGGTGAAAATTTTTTATAACCCTTATGTGTCATTTAGACAAAAGTTGAGTTAGAGTTTAAATATCTCAGTCGATAAAAGAATCTCAGTAAACTTTCACGAAGCTGTATTTCGCGGAACACGGTTAGATACACCTCTTTCTAAAAAGAGGTGCTTTTTTAAAATATGTTTCACTATTATGTGAAAAAAAATTATTCATCAAATTTCTTAAATTTTCTGTATATTTCCATTTATGAATGAATACATCAGAGGTAACTCAGAACACTTTTTATTTCGATTCTTTAATTTGCTAGTGTGCTTCGAAAACCAAGTTATCATCAGTAAAAGAATATTTATTATAAACAAGGTTCACTTAAGAACAGCAAATATAAATTAAAGAAATTAAAACATACCAATGACGAAATTATTCGTTCATTTCATATTAACTTTAGAAGAAGATAAAATGATAGAAGAAGATAAATATTTCAGTTGCCAAGTGAAACTAGTTTTGACGCGCTATTTCACTTTGAAGTCAATATGGATTCAGCATGTGATTTCAAAGTTTCCATGCTTTGACTTTATTTTTTTATTTTTTTAGGGAAAATATAAGAAGATAGAGTAAAAACTTTCAAAAATACTTATCATCATCCTTAAGCAACCATGGGCTACGGAGATCAAACCAGATTGCGCATAGTTCTCCAAGCAAGACTGTTCTGAGCTACATCTGCCGTATCCGGCCACTGCACACCAATTCTAACAAGGTCCTGTTTGACACTGTCTGCCCACCGCATCCTAGATCTCCCCCTCCTTCTGAGGCCTTCAGGTACACTGTTCATAACCCTATTCGCCAATCTCCATACGGCAACATGGCCAAACCAACTGAGTCTCTCTCTGCACAATATATTGCTCAGAGGAGGTTGCCGATTGCTTTGCTTAACCTCTTCATTACTCACAAAATTGAACCACCTAATTCCAAGAATTCTAGAATCAAAAGCATCAAGTTTCCTGTTATCTTGGTTACAAAGGGTCCAAGTTTCACTACCACAACTAACCCTAGAAAGAACCAAACTATTATATAGTCTAAATTTAGTCTTTAGATGTATACGCCTATTTCTCCACACTCTCCATAAATTCCTAAAAGTCCCGGTAGCAATCCCTATTCGCCTGTTAATCTCATGCGGCACATCTCATAATATATCTGTTACATAGCTCCTAAGATAACTAAACTGAGACACTTGCTCAAGGGCGCAACCATTCAAAGCGACTAAAGCACCATCTGACTGATCAATTTTCATCACTTTAGCTTTATCTCTGTTTATCACCAAACCAACTATATTACCAATCACATCAAAAGCCCTTATTAAATAATTAATCTCATAAACATCATTAGTCAACAAGACCAAATCATCTGCATATCTAAACCAGAAATTTTGAAATCTCTAGACCATTTAAGGCCATAATCTTTCCCTTGCAAAGGATTATGCATAACGTAATCAATAACCAAACTAAGAGAAAAGGTGACAAAATGCACCCTTTTCGAACACCACAAGCAATGTTAAACCAATTTGGTACAAGCGTTAGCAACACTCATTATGTTAACTAACTCGTCTGGTATACTATATGATCTCACAATCAACCACAAATTATGACGATCAACAGAGTCGACAGTCTTTTTGAAATCAACAAAGCTAGCAACCAAAGGTTTCTGAAACTCTAAACATTTCTCAAGAATCTGCCTAAGTGAAAATATCTGATCCACATATCCCCTACCACTTCTGAATCCACATTGCTCATCACGCAATTGACTGTCAACCCGATTCTTAATTCTATTAAGCACAATCATGGAAAGAACTTTACCTGGAACAGAGAGTAGGCTGATACCCCTATAGTTATCACAAGAACTGCGATCACCTTTTCTGAAAATAGGGATAACAATATCTCTGGTAAAATCCTTAGGAACCATGCCTTTATCGTAAAAGATATTCAGAATTTCAGTCATCCAAGTGGTAACCGAAACATTCCCAGCTCTAAGCATTTCTGTAGTAATTTCATCTACCCCTGGGGATTTATGAAGTTTAAGTTTAGAGATAGCCAAACTAACTTTAGATTGTGTTAAAGGGCCAACACTAAAGCCACCAATGCATCTATCATAATTACAAACAATGCGAGTAGAATTAACCACATTGCTTAGAACATCACTGAAATGCTCAGCCCACCTAGCCATGACAGAATCCTCCCCTTCTATAACCTTACCTTGTTTATCCTCCAATCCCTGTATACCTGTCCGTTTTCTACCACACAAACCATTAACTATCTGGTACAGCTCTCTGCTGTTGTGCTGTCTAACTGCTTCCTCGGCTTTGTCAGTCAAACCATCAAGCCAAAGATTCTTATCAGCAGCTAACTGATTTTTTGCACGTTTATTAAGCTCTCTGTAATGCTTTCTATTAGGACTAGTAGGGTACTGATTAAGGACATTCCTGCAGTTCTTTCTTTCCGAAATAAGCTCAAGTGCCTTATCACTCAGATAATTCTGTCTCTACTGCTCCTTTTTTCCTAAAAGAGTACTGTTAGTTTCCAAAAAAGTCTGTTTAAAATGGTCCCATTCTTCCTCAACTTCAGTAGTAAGCATACCATGACTGTCATAATGACTAGTAACCTATCATGGTAAGCTTTAGCTATAACTGGGTCTTTCAGAGCTTCAGTATTAAAGGTAAATTTTTTAACTTTAGCACAACACTTTTTAAGTTTAAGTTGCAAGACAATTTTCACAAGGTAATGGTCAGATCCAATTTCAGCTTTCCTATATGCCCTGGTATTCCTAACAGAACTAGCCCATTTGTTGTTAATTAATATATAATCAATCATATTCTTATGCAGCCCATTAGGTGAAACCCATGTGTACTTATGTATGTGGCATTTTTTGCAATATGTGTTAGTTATTCTGAAACCATTGAGTTTACTTACCAGTAGGAGACGTTGCCCATTGCCATTGCAGCTACCAATACCAAAAGGGCCTATTACTCCTACCCAAAGGTCAGAGTCAGTACCAACTTTGGCATTGATGTCGCCTAGAACAAGGGTAATATCTCCTTTCTTGACAGAATTCAAAATATCCTGAAGTTGTTCATAAAACCTATCCTTCTCATCCTCATCGGGGGCATAACAGCAGATAACATTCAAGTCTTTAACGCTTGTCTGAAATTTTGCTGTAAGAAACCTTTCATTAATGCACTCATATCCCAGAAGAACATAAATTCAGTTGTGTCCGATCCGAACCCAGGATTTGTTTGCTTGTCTGTCCGTTTATGCACGGGAGGTGGTGGATAAGTCGGTAGCGCGCCAGACTCGTAATCTGCAGTTCCAAGGTTCGATCCCAGCTGGGTCAACATTGATATTTATATCCACAAGACTCTGTGCCCTTGCCCAGTTAGGGACTCCGTCCATCGGATGGGGCGTTAAGCCGTGGCCCCGTGTGCGGGAGAGCCATACACTGTGCACACTAAAGAACATGCTGGATGGCCTTTACAGGAGGCTACCATCTGTCTCCCAACAGCTGTTCCAGTGGGTCCCCTCCCCCAACTTTCGGGGTCCATGTGACCTGGCCATTTAGCCCTTGGTGTGCAAAAAAGTGCCGCTCAGAGGTAAAACAACCCAACGTTAAAGAATACGTTGGATGGCCTTGACGGGAGGCTACCATCTGTCTCCCAACAGCTGTTCCAGTGGGTCCCCTCGCCCAACCTTCGGGGTCTATGTGACCTGGCCATTTAGCCCTTGGTGTGCAAAAAAGTGCCGCTCAGAGGTAAAACAATCCAACTCCCCCGTTCCGAAGATTATAGCGAAACATCTTCCATTTTTTAGGGAGGAAAAAAAAGAAGTAGGTCACGTGGTATGACTTATGACATTCCTGATACCAGAAGTCTTTATTTGGTATATAACTGTTTACAATAGGTCAAAGGGGTTTGCAGAGAGGTGATAGAATAACCGATTTTACAAATCGATAAACCCAGTTGGCTTACACACCGAGTCCGCATAGGTCAATAAAAAGTGAAATCGAAGGATAGGTAAAATGAAGCTGGGCACACAGAATTTTCTTATGTCAATAGAAAGTCATGATCGAAATTCAGTAGCTTTGAAAATGTTTCCTTTTTTCATGGAGAAATATTCAATTTTTTCGGTCTCTTTAAACCTTTATGTTAAACAACATTCAAAGAGGCAAGCGACTTTACCAGGGCCCTATTTTACATCAGGTACTTTAGGCACTTGAATAGAGACGCCTTACGTTATAAGGACGCTAACATTCAAGTTTTTGCTTTTTGATTGAATACAAAATTACGTCTTCTTCTGTTCTTAGAACGAATAAAAATTAGTTGCAAATATTCGTGGTTGAAGAGGTTTCAGAGAACACTCTTCTTCTGACCATATAAAATGATTTAAAGGATATGAATTGTATTATCAAACATGTTGGGACATTTGGGTTGTTTTACCTCTGAGCGGCACATTTTTGCACACCATAGGCTAAATGGCCAGGTCACAAGGACCCCGAAGGCTCAGAGAAGGTTGGGGCAGGGGACCCACTGGAAGAGCTGTTGGGAGACAGATGGTAGCCTCCCGTCAAGACCATCCAGTGTGTTCTTTAACGTTGGGTTGTTTAACCTATGAGCGGCACTGTTTTGCACACCATAGGCTAAATGGCCAGGTCATAAGGACCCCGAAGGCTCAGAGAAGTTTGGGGGAGGGGACCCACTGGAACAATTGTTGAGAGACAGATGGTAACCTTCCGTCAAGGCCATCCAGTGTGTTCTTTAACGTGCACAGGGTATGACTATCCCACACACGGAGCCACGGCTTATCGTCCCATCCGACGGACGGCGGCCTTTTCCCTTACTCATCGTGGGCAGGGCGGAGAATTTTGCTGAGTTAAATCTCAACGATAAAAACGCTTACCCAGCCAAGACTCGAACCTGGGAAGTACAGATTACGAGCCTGGCGGCTACCGACCCCACCCCCCCGCCCCACATGTTGGAACACTTCCATATTATGTGGATATGAAAACCATACTCAAAACCTCGTGACTTTAAAAGCAAGCATTTTATAGAATAATGATACAAGAGATAAAATAGCGATCTTAATCAAATTTATCCAAATCGCGATTTTAAAGCAATATTCGGTTAATATTTAAAACGAAAAATATTTGAGAACAGGCTGCTCTTTATATGCTCCTCTTAAACTGTCCCAAAATTTACGGAAACTGAAAAATCTTTACACAAACGTCTTAAATTACATTTATTTTGGTAAAATCTTATAAACTCAGGGGCGGGGGTGGCTCAGTCGGTAGCGCGCCAGGCTCGTAATCTGTAGTTCCCAGGTTCGAGTCCCAGCTGGGTCAGCGTTGAGACTTCTCTCCTCAAAATTCCCCGCCCTGCCCACGGTCAGTAGACGACACTAATGAGCTTGGAATGGCCGCCGTCCGTCGGATGGGACGTTAAGCCGTGGCCCCGTATGCGGGAGAGCCATACCCTGTGCACGTTAAAGAACACGCTGGATGGCCTTGACGGTAGGCTACCATCTGTCTCCCAACATGTGTTCCAGTGGGTCCCCTCCCTCAAACTTCTGAGCCTTCGGGGTCCACGTGACCTTGCCATTTAGCCCATGGTGTGCAAAAAAATGCCGTTCAGAGGTAAAACAACCCAACCCTGCTCCAACCCTTGTCACCCTCCATTAGTATGGGCGGGGGTGGCTCAGTTGGTAGCGTGCCAGGCTCGAGTCAGTAGAGGACACTGATGAGCTTGGAAAGGCCGCCGTCCGTCGGATGGGACGTTAAGCCGTGGCCCCGTGTACGGGAGAGAGCCATACCCTGTGCACGTTAAATAACACGCTGGATGGTCTTGACGGGAGGCTGCCATCTGTCTCCCAACAGCTGTTCCAGTGGGTCCCCTCCTCCAACCTTCTCTGAGCCTTCGTGGTCCATATGACCTGGCCATTTAGCCCATTGTGTGCAAAAAAGTGCCGCTCAGAGGTAAAACAACCCAACCCTCCATTAGTCGTCTGGACTCTCCCAAAGAGTTTTCTGTTTTAATGTTATTGTTTATGCTTCACTATTCAACAAATTAGGTCACCCCGAAAATCACAAACATTCGCAAAAATTTAGACTTTCAAGCCACTGGCACAGAAACTTCCAGTTGCGAAATAAAAAACGTCTATTCTTCTGTGCAGAAGTTTCTGAGTGATCTGTGAATATCTTCTCGGTATCCCTTCTTCCTAGAATGCCCCCCCCCCCCATCTCCATGGGAATAGTTGAAGT
Organism: Ryuthela nishihirai; assembly: GCA_038380435.1. Classification (NCBI taxonomy): domain Eukaryota; kingdom Metazoa; phylum Arthropoda; class Arachnida; order Araneae; family Heptathelidae; genus Ryuthela; species Ryuthela nishihirai. Next base: position 72,502 of record JAWZYU010000108.1, on the reverse strand, counting down.
CATCCACTAACGCTGGGTGGCAGCACAGTCACTGCGAAGAGTTGGGAAAGAGAAAGCAAAAAAGAAATTGACATTCTCGATATCTATGTAAATTTCCTGATATCGATGTAAATCTCTCTCATAGCTGTCTACGGAGCACAGTGCAGTGTCTTGAAATGCAGCGGATGATGGATACGCTATGTTGAAATTAGAAAAGTATAATGACTAGTGGGAGGCCAACCAATAAATGTCTTCGAATGGCGTTTCTTTAAATAATAACGTCATCATACCCTCTTAATAAATACCCTAATTTTCACGATTAGTCGAAACCTAGTGGTTTCATGTTCAGCGAATATGTTAAAATGTTTTGTTTTTTTTTAGGGGGGGGGGGGAGCTCAGTCGGTAGCGCGCCAGGCTCGTAATCCGTAGTTCCCAGGTTCGAGCACTCGGGGTCACCGCAGTTCCCAGGTAAGCACTCGGGGTCTTTGTGACCTGGCTATTTAGCCCATGGTGTGCAAAAAAAGTGCCGCTCAGAGGTAAAACAATCCAACGTTAAAGAACACGCTGGATGGCCTTGACGGGAGGCTACCATCTGTCTCTCAACAGCTGTTCCAGTGGGTCCCCTCCCCCAACCTTCTCTGAGCCCTCGGGGTCTTTGTGACCTGGTCATTTCAGCCCATGGTGTGCAAAAAAAGTGCCGCTCAGAGGTAAAACAACCCAACGAATATGACAAAATCAGATTACGAACCTGGCGCGCTACCGACTGACCTCTCCCCCCCCCCCCCCCTCTCCGACCCTATTTCGAAAGGGACAAAGGTCATCCTTCTGAAAGAAGGGCAGTTTGAAAACGATTGTTTAAAAGAGAATCGTAATTATTCATTATGTGGAAAGTGATATGCAGTATAAAAAATATTTCCTCCCAAAACAGAAGGAGATACCCAAATGTATTTAGTAATAACATCCCCTGGGAAGTTTTCACAAATAGAAATAAAAATACATTTTCAAAAAATGTTTTTCTCCATATATATGCTCTATATTCTTTGAAAAACAACAACAACTATTTCTCTTCCATTAAACGGCATTAGAACCAGTCGTTGGGGCGGGGGTGGCTCAGTCGGTAGCGCGCCAGGCTCGTAATCTGTAGTTCCCAGGTTCGAGTCCCAGCTGGGTCAGCGTTGAGATTTATCTCCTCAAAATTCCCCGCTCTGCCCACGGTCAGTAGGGGGCACCGATGGGCTTGGTAAGGCCGCCGTCCGTCGGATGGGACGTTAAGCCGTGGCCCGTGTGCGGGAGAGCCATACCTGTGCACGTTAAAGAACACGCTGGATGGCCTTGACGGGAGGCTACCATCTGTCTCCCAACAGCTATCCCAGTGGGTCCCCTCCCCCAACCTTCTCCGAGCCTTCGGGTCCATGTGAACTGGCCATTTAGCCCATGGTGTGCAAAAAAGTGCCGCTCAGAGGTAAAACAACCCAACCCAAAAGTCACTCTAAAGTGTCAACTCCGAAGTCACAGATTTTGAGAATCAATTGACATTTTCTATTCTATTGAGTTGCTAGGCAACAGTGATTAGGAGCAAATGCATTTAAATCTTTTCAGAGATCTGCTTCCATATCAATTGGAAGTACGTTTCCTGTTGACAGAAATCCTTAAAATGATATTACAACACACTTCTGAAAGCTTCTTGTTGACTGCTGCGTTGCGCAAATTATTGCACACGAAATTTTGTTTGTTTCTGTTAATCACATGGTTGCATTGCTCAGTGAACTCTGATCACTGAGATGAGGCAATCCGCCCTCTCACAGTCATCTGTGTGTAGAGGAGTCATTTATCATTTATAGCCACCCCATGACCGAGTGGTTAGCCAGCATGGGTAGCGCTTAGGTTTAACTAGGGTGACGTCATCATTATTCTGTAGTTGTTTGGCCTTGTCTTCTAGGAGGTGTTAGTATGGCTCTCCCGTACATGGGGGAAAGGCTTAACATCCCATACGATGGACGGCGGAATTTCTAAGCCCATCGATGTTCCCTACTGAACATGGGCAGGAGTGTTGTCGAGATAAATCTCAACGCTGGCCCAGCTGGGACTCGAACCTGGGAACTACAGATTACGAGCCTGGCGCACTACCGACTGCCTTGTGACCAATTTAGGTTTATGCAACGACAGAAGTAAACAACAGAACCATCTTCACTTCACAATCCCATTAGCTTATTTGAATTATTATATTATTATATTATTATCCCATAGACATTTTAAGGAAAGTTGGGTTGTTTTACCTCTGAGCGGCACTTTTTTGCACACCATGGGCTAAATGACCAGGTCACATGGACCCCGAAGGCTCAGAGAAGGTTGGGGGAGGGGACCCACTGGAATAGCTGTTGGGAGACAGATGGTAGCCTCTCGTCAAGGCCATCCAGCGTGTTCTTTAACGCGCACAGGGTATGGCTCTCCCGTACACGGCGCCACGGCTTAACGTCCCATCCGACGGACGGCGGCCTTTCCAAGCCCATCGGTGTCCCCTACTGACCGTGCGCAGGGCGGGGAATTTTGCGGAGATAAATCTCAACGCTGACTCAGCTGGGACTCGAAACTGGGAATGTGAGAAGTCTAATGGAAATATTTCTGAAGGTCATGAAGACCAAGGACGTATGTTTAGAAAAAAAGAAAAGGTCGTGTGAAGGTCATAACAGAAAGTTCCCCCACCTACAGAATTCCGTCTTCAAGTGTTTAAGCGGATCACAGTGTTTTGCAAAAGATCTGGGATTATCATTCCTATTGTAACTGCCCTGCTCTTCCTTCTACATGAAGAGCATCTAACCCTTTACACCTCTTATCTCTGAATCAGATCTCCCTGTCTCTAGTCGCTAAATTTCAGGACGGCGACTAGAGCTGCCTCCAGTCAAATTCTTTAGGGTTGGGTTGTTTTACCTCTGAGCGGCACTTTTTTGCACACCATGGGCTAAATTCGCCAGGTCACATGGACCCCGAAGGCTCAGAGAAGGTTGGGGGAGGGGACCCACTGGAATAGCTGTTGGGATACAGATGGTAGCCTCCCGTCAAGGCCATCCAGCGTGTTCTTTAACGTTGGGTTGTTTTACCTCTGAGCGGAACTTTTTTGCAGACAATGGGCTAAATGGCTAGGTCACAAGGACCCCGAAGGGTCAGAGAAGGTTGGGGGAGGGGACCCACTGGAACAGCTGTTGGGAGACAGATGGTAGCATATTGCAAGGCCATCCAGTATGCTTTAACTTGCCCAGGGTATGGCTCTTTCGCACAAGGGGTCAAGGCTTAACGTCCCATCCGACGGACGGCGGCCTTTCCAAGCCCATCGGTGTCCCCTACTGACCGTGGGCAGGGTGGGGAATTTTGCAGAGATAAATCTCAACGCTGACCCAGCTGGGACTCGAACCTGGGAACTGCAGATTACGAGCCTGGCGCGCTACCGACTGAGCAACTCCCGCCCCCAAATTCTTTAGGAATGAAGCTTCTAGTCAAATTCTTAACGTTGTGTTGTTTTACCTCTGAGCGGCACTTTTTTTTAGCATTTCTTATATTTGTCAATGTTACGCATTTCTTATACGTGTCATTGGGATAATTGCCGTCTTGTTCATTTAGTATGACATATACATCATATCATTACCTTCGTGTCACGTGACACGAAAGTTGGCAGATGAATAATTTCTAAAAAAAATTGTTGCCAGATATTTTTTTCTGAATTCTGTAATCAACCATAGTGTTCGGATACTTTTCTGTGCGACTGTACTTTACAAATGATCCACTTTAAGCCTCGATCAGTTCTAACACAAATATCGAAATTCGTGAGGCAATATGATTCTTTAAAATAAATATTTAACTTAACTATTATTATCTAATCTGACTATTGTATCATACTTGAGCTTTGAAGGCTCGCGCTGTTCTAGATAAGCAATGTTTTTTAGTTGGTGCGAAGTAAAAAAAAAATCATGTTGCCGTCCCGTGGCCGAGTGGTTAGCGGGCTTGGCTACTGATCTACGGGACCTGGGTTCGAGCCCCGGGTAAGGCATGAATGTTTGTGTCGTTTTTCTGCTGAGGTCCTGCCATCCTCTCAGACCTTCTACTATGGCATATAAACTGACAGGCTCCTGTCAGACCTCTGTGGCAAGCAGCTGCTTGAGGGGATATTTATTATTTTTTTAATAAATATATAAATAGTGATGTCCATACAGAATTATACATGCTTTACATTACTTACTTTTGCCTGTTTTTAACAAAATAAAATAAATTTCCATCCAACTTCCACAAATTTTAAGTCTTGCCCCTAAATATAAATTTATCGATCTGAAAAGTAGCAGGCTTAACAGTTACCTGTCGAATGGAAAATTTTGGGTTGTTTTACCTCTGAGCAGCACTTTTTTTGCACACCATGGGCTAAATGGCCAGGACACATGGACCCCGAAGGCTCAGAGAAGGTTGTGGGAGGAGACCCACTGGAACAGCTGTTGGGAGATAGATGATAGCCTCCCGTCAAGGTCATCCAGCGTGTTCTTTAACGTGCATAGGGTATGGCTCTCCCGCACACGGGGCCACGGCTTAACGTCCCATCCGACGGACGGCGGCCTTTCCAAGCCCATCGGTGTCCCCTACTGACCGTGGTCAGGGCGGGGAATTTTGCGGAGATAAATCTCAACGCTGACCCAGCTGAGACTCGAACCTGGGAACTACAGATTACGAGTCTGACACGCTACCGACTGAGCCACCACCGCGCCCTCGAATGGAAAAGAACAACAATTTGGCAATGGGAGGTTTATTTCTTGGGAATTTTATCTAGGACACTTTGATTTTCTTGGCCTAAACAGTCGCACCAACAATTATCTGTTGCCCAATTCCTAAAACATTTCCCTCTTTGGGTGGGCAATTCTATCTGTGAAAAAGATCACACTTTTTTTTAAACCGTAATTTCTATTTCTCTGTAAATTTCGTTCTTTCTATCGGAAGAATTATCATTCTACATCATAGATATCACCAAAAAAAATACATCGTTATAAAAGTGAAAATCTCCGATTATTATAGAGTTGGGTTGGGTTGTTTTACCTCTGAGCGGCACTTTTTTGCACACCATAGGCTAAATGGCCAGGTCACATGGACCCCGAAGGCTCAGAGAAGGTTGGGGGAGGGGACCCACTGGAACAGCTGTTGGGAGACAGATGGTAGCCTCACGTCAAGGCCATCCAGCGTGTTCTTTAACGTGCACAGGGTATGGCTCTCCCGCACACGGAGCCACGGCTTAACGTCCCATCCGACGGACGGCGGCCTTTCCAAGCCCATCGGTGTCCCCTACTGACCGTGGGCAGGGCGGGGAATTTTGCGGAGATAAATCTTAACGCTGACCCAGCTGGGATTCGAACTTGGGAACTATATTATAGAGTTGGGTTGGGTTGTTTTACCTTTGAGCGGCACTTTTTTGCACACCATGGGCTAAATGGCCAGGTCACATGGACCCCGAAGGCTCGGAGAAGGTTGGGGGGAGGGGACCCTATTATAGAGAGGTTACGATGTTTACGCATTTCTTATATTTGTCTGTTTCTTAATAACTTTCGAACGGTTTTTTTAGTTACTCGGTTCCAGTTACTCGGTTCTTTAAAGGAAATTATGTGTCCGGCTCAAAGACGAACCGAACACACTTCCCCCTACAGAAATATCAACAAGCAAGAGAGCTTGGTTTTGACCGATCAGAAGAATCAGTCAAAAAATAATAGTTAGAAATTTTAATATAATTATAATAAGGTAACCTCCATTTCTTTCAATATGGTCGAACCACTTCACTGGCAAAGCGATAGTGCTGTGCTCGATCTTAAAATTATTTTATTTAAATAAATATATTAAATATTGCAAGGCCATGTTCCTAGACTCACTAGTTTTATGCTACAACATTCAAAATTTCCATAATGAACCATGTGTATATATAAAAGGATTTTTTTACCTTTTCTGTATTCCAGCTACAACTTCTACTCTTGCATTCAACTCACTCTGCCTCGCAGACTTCTTCTGATGTCTACCAGATGAAAACACTCACTTCACACTCATGCCACCGCTTGTGTAACGAGATCTGGGTTATCACTTCGATGCCGAGACTTCGTCGCTCACTTCTCCCAACCCTTGCACGTTCCTTCTCCCGACAGATGACCTCCCCGAACCGTACGGTCAGGTGGTCGGTGACATGCGGAATACCGCTCTGGTAGCAGCCACCAATGCAACGAGGAGGAGGCAGCTTTTCACACGAGCACAGATCGCGAACAATAACGAGGCAAGCAACACTTCCTAAAAATGCACACGAGCGCTAGAGATGCGAAATTCGGTTCGATAGCATGTCCGTAAGCCAGTTTCTAGTGAGTTGTTATCCAAAGGGAATGTACTAACACGCTGTGAGCAAGCAGGTTACACATAGACGAAAGCACGGGCAGCAGCCAAAGCTCCGTCAGCAGCCGTGACATGTCCCGCCTTCTGGCTGCCGTAGCGAGCAGACTGAATGACTGCATTGGGACGACAGTGCTAGACCATCTCGGAGCGGCAGGGAGGTCCACTGCCGCCGGCGCTAGGGGGAGGTGGCGCACTGTTCGGGAGGCGATCATTTATCAGGCGTGTTCGGGCTCGTTTATTCTTACTCACGCGGCCTTTGTTATTCGTGTTCTTATTGTTTTTTATGGCTTGATAGTAGCTCTCTGATAGTGTTTTAGTTCATCGTAACTGCAAATAAGATGATTTTATCTCGTGTGATAAAATACTTTTTCATACAATTTTAAAAATATGCATTATATTTCTTATTTCGTATTATTTTAAAGATGAAAATACAGTGAAATCATTTTAAAATATTTCAGCATAATGTTTCGCTTATTATTAAACGGTGCATTTTGATATATTGATGAAAATTGGTTTCTATTCCATTAAGACCGTTGGGGTAGATTCTTGAGGAAGTAGTTTTTTTCCGTTTTGGTAGTTTCTTGAGGGGAAAAAATGGCAACAGTCCAAGAAGAAATTTTTGCCGTCCCGTGGCCGAGTGGTTAGCGCGCTTGGCTACTGATCTAAGGGACCTGGGTTCGAGCCCCGGGTAAGGCATGGATGTATGTGTCGTTTTTCTGCTGAGTCCTTCCATCCTCTCAAACCTTCTGCTATAGCATATAAACTGGCAGGCTCCTGTCAGACCTCTGTGGCGCAAGCAGCTGTTTGAGGGGGTTTTTATTTATTTATTTTTTATTATTATTCTTTAATCTTTGTTCCTTCGTTCACATGTTTTTTTTTCTGTAGATCCTGTTCTGCTTATAATAATGTTTATCCTGATTCCCACCGAGGTGTGGATGAAAGGTTCTGGTCTGCCTTTTAATAAAATGGCCCATATTATAAACTATTATTTATTTGATTCTTTTTTGCAGATATTTTAAAAACCTTCCATATATTTTATTTCTATTTGCTAAGATATCGATTATTCACTCATCAGGAATATTCTTAGAGAAAAAGTTGCAGAAATCAGTGAATAAGAAACTGGCTTCTTGCAAATTCTTCCACAATTCTTCCATGCAAAGATATAATAATTTGAAATATCATATCACTATAATATCAATAAAATGAACGACGATTATACTTTTTACGAAACAGAAAGAAAATTCGTCCCTAATCCCACATCCCATTTATTTTGTTTGTCACTTTATTTCTCTGGGGCGGGGGTGACTCAGTCGGTAGCGCGCCAGGCTCGTAATCTGCAGTTTACATTTTCGAGTCCCAGCTTGGTCAGCGTTGAGACTTCTCTCCGCAAAACTCCCCGCCCTGCCCACGGTCAGTAGGGGACACCAAAGGGCTTGAAAAGGCCGCCGTCCGTCGGATGGGACGTTAAGCCGTGGCTCCGTGTGCGGGACAGCTATACCCTGTGCACGTTAAAGGACACGCTGGATGATCTTGACGGGAGGCTACCATCTGTCTCTAAACAGCTGTTCCAGTGGGTCCCCTCCCCCAACCTTCTCTGAGCCTTAGGGGTCCATGTGACCTGGCCATTTAGCCCATGGTGTGCAAAAAAAGTGCCGCTCAGAGGTAAAACAAAACAAACGTTAAAGAACACGCTGGATGGCCTTGACGGGAGGCTACCATCTGTCTTCCAACAGCTGTTCCAGTGGGTCCCCTCCCCCAACCTTCTCTGAGCCTTCGGGGTCCTTGTGACTTAGCCATTTAGCCTATGGTGTGCAAAAAGAGTGCCGCTCAGAGGTAAAACAACCCACCCACTTTATTTCTGACAGTCTAAATATTTCCTCGCTAATTTCAATGATATTGATATAAAGGACGATTAAAGAACTCAAATTTAAAAAGGACAATTAAATATGAAATTATATAAGTATAGTAAATAATGACAAAAATTGTTCTATCTATTCATTTATTCAGTGGTGAAAACTTCCATAACGAACGGCCATAGCTCATAGGCCACCAGCTGTACCTGAGAGGCAGGGCCGTCCGCAGAGGGGGGCAAACGGTGCACTTGCTACCCCCCTGGGCTGCTACACCCCACAAATTAAAATCGTAACAATAAAGTATATACATTATGTTTTTGTATTGATGCAATACTGTATTCTATAATCTACATGTGAAAAAAAAACCTAAAAAATTAAATACTTAAATAAAAATTTATTAATGCAATTATTTGTCTCCAAGCTTTGCCTTCCCCCCCCCCCCGGAAAATTTTCTGCGGACGCCCATGCTGAGAGAGGAAAGTTTGGGGGTACAATCGCTCAAAAAAATATGGGAACACTATGGTTGATTACAGATTCAGAAAATAATATATGGCAATGTTTTTTTTAGAAATTAGTGATCTGGCAACCTTTGTGTACAGTCGCTCAAAAAATATCCGAACACTATGGTTGATTATAGAATTCAGAAAAAATATCTGGCAACGATTTTTTTCGAAATTTGTGATCTGACAACCTTCGTGTACAGTCGCTCAAAAAAAAAATCTGAACACTATGGTTGATTATAGAATTCAGAAAAAATATCTGGCGTCGATTTTTTAGAAATTAGTGATCTGGCAACCTTCGTGTCACGTGACACGAAGGAATTTTGGTTCCTATACGTAATGATGGTGGATATGTTGAAACTTAACGATAATATGATTAAATAAGTGACCTCTCTATTGCATTTTACAGATTGTTTATTTTTCTTATATAACTGAAGTTATTAATATTTTAAACTGCATGCAGACTTTGGGGACACCCTGTATATATTTGCACGTACCGAAAAATAAACGAAAGCTTTATTATAAACGAAAACAAATAACTCTTCCTTTTAGAGTAGTTAACAACCATCATTACGTATAGTAATCCACCATCATTACGTATTAGGAACCAGAATTACGTCGTCTTTTTTTCAATATTTAATCAGTTACGAAAGTTTGAATATTTAACTACAAAAATGCCAGTCACAAAAATTATATTTTAAACGTAGTAACAGTAACCACAGCCGTCTCGTGGCCGAGTGGATAGCGCGCTTGGCTACTGATTGTATCGTTTTTCTGCTGAGGTCCTGCCATCCTCACAGACCTTCTACTATTTCGTATTAAAATGACAGGCTCCTGTCAGACCTCTGTGGCAAGCAGCTGCTTGAAGGGATTTCTACTGTTTTTAATAATAATTTCATGAAACTGTTTTATAAAATAGGTGTGTATTTTAGAAATTTGTGCCAAGAATTCTTTCACTGTTCTTCACTTTGTATGTTTCGTCAAACTTCGATAACTCAAGTAATATAGTTGAAAATCGAAATATTGATATATTTGAGATCTTCATCTGTTATCACATATTTCGAAACAAAAATAAAAGCTTATGGCAACCTTCGTGTCACGTGACACGAAGGTTGCCAGATCACTAATGTCTAAAAAAATCGTTGCCAGATATTTTTTCTGAATTCTGTAATCAACCATAGTGTTCGGATATTTTTTTGAGCGACTGTACACCGTGCAGATCAAGACCAACAACCTCAGTAGGAGGATAATGAGAGTTCTGAGCAACAGGGAGGTGAATGTTAATACTATGGGACCCTGTCTACCTCTGTTCTAAAGAGGAGAAGGGTTTTTGCTAACCGTACAGAAAAAAATCGGGCTCGCGGGGTCCTGCCATCCTCTCAAATCAAATGCCAGTCACAAAAATTAGGGTTTTCTTTTTTCCACACAAATCACATTATTTCAAATCGATCTGGAATAAAATTACAAATTATTGGTGAACGACGACTGCAAACGAAAAACCATTTCATCGGCACATAAAAGTCCGAGGACAAAAAAAAAATTCTGCCCATTCATCTTCCTCCACCCCCCATTATTACCCCCCCCCCATTAATTAAATTGAGAGTAATTATTCCCATATGACGGTAATATCCCCTCTTATCAAAACCCTCCAGGTCTCAGGAAGTAAGGAAAGCACCTTAACGATCACCTTTGAATGAAATAAACAACCTTCGAAATAATTCTAAGTCCATCATCGCATCATCCCCCGAACCAACCCAAACACATTGGCAATTCTAATTCTGAAATTGAACAACTCCAACTAATCTTTCTGTGGCATCACCTACTTACCTCAGTAGTCAAAAGACACTTCCCCTATCAGTAAATCTATCTATACTGATATAATAATCGTAATCGTTTAAGGGAAAGTCCATCCGCTATCGCGCTTTCGGCCACGCCCCTTTATCAAAAACCCTTCCCTTCTCGAAAAGTCCCGATTTTTCTTGATTACAGACCCCCTGGTTGACCCACCTGTATTTTTAAGCCCCCCCCCCCCTGAAAAGTCTACTCCACGATTTCTATATGGTTGAAATGCTTAAAGATATATGATCTCTTTAAAATTGAATAAACGTATTTTTTTCCCTAGAAAACCACATTTGACTTGGGAATTAATTTTTATTCCTATGAAACCACATTTAACTCGGAAATAAATTATAAATGAATTTTTTTATTCCTTATTATTTAACTTACGAATAAATTTTATTTTTATTTATTGCAAATTATATTTCATTTGTGAATTAATTATATTTCTGGTAAATTACAAACATTTTAACTTAGAAATATATTATTTTCATAAATGTTTTTTAATTTCTCGTGAATAATGACGTCAACTTCTCCCTCCTCCTGTACACCACGTTTTACTAACGGATGAATCTGTAAAGTCTTGCTAAAAGTTTTGAAACATTTTTTCCAAAGAAGTACACCTCTTTGCTCCGTATAATCATTAATGGTGCGATTCTGAGCAATACTTTTAGAAATAAACTTACCCATTTCGCGAACTAAATGAAAAAAAAAAAATAAATACCCCCGCAAGCAACTGCTTGCCACAGAGGTCTGTCAGGAGCCTGTCAGTTTATAAGTCCCAGTAGCAGGTCTGAGAGGATGGCAGGACCTCAGCAGAAAAACGACACATACATCCATGCCTTACCCGGGTCTCGAACCCAGGTCCCTTAGATCAGTAACCAAACTCGACCACGGGACGACTTCAATGAAATAGATCAAAAATTTATGTCTTCATGACACATCGTCTCCCTATCTCACGTCTCCTGAGGGACTACATTTTTTGACGAACGTCGCAATAGCAGAAATCAATGCTTTCAAAAATAACTGTTTTCAAAAGTCCCAATTATCGAACCCACATTCTGCTGGTGGCTGATTTTTTTCCCTCCCTATCATTCTGCATTTTCACAGAACCACGTTTTATTGATGGTCGTTGCTACCATCAGCATTATTTCAACCAATCTGTGGAAAGTCCTAGAGTCCGATTTTTTTCGTCTTCCTTTCATTCTGTGTTTGCACGGGATCACGTTTTAATGACGGATGGTACTGCGAAAGAGACCTAGAAATAAACAGTATTTTTTCCAAGTACACATCTTAGGAATAAAAATTATCAGCGTCATTGGAAATACTTTCCCAATCTGAGAACTAAATGAAACAGACCAAGAAATAAATTATCTCGCACATTCTCAACCACGTTTTATTGACGGGTCCTGCGAAATAAAAAAAAACATTATTCCAAATCACACGTCTCTGAAAAATAATTTGTAAAAAACTTTCCTAATCTGTGAAATACAGAGTTCTCACAACCGATTAATTACCATCGTTAATTCTTGGGAGATTAAAAAATCAATAAAAAAAGGGTCTAGAATCGCATTCGAAATATATTTGTTAAAAAATATGGATCCAAGTTAAAAATTACTTCACGTTTTAAAAACACTTATTTTAAGCATCTACTACAAGTTTGAACACGTCATGTTAACCATTCATCGCGACAGAGGTCATGGTCTATTCTTATCGGAGGGGTCAAGGGGGTGACTGGAGATTGAACTCGAGAACTTGCTGCTTCGCAATATTTGCATTGCTGCTGATAAGCCATTTCCCTTCATTAACGAAAAGGCTTCAGTAAATAATCCTTCGAAGCAAATGGTGCCACTCTCCCCCGCTTTACACCTTTACCGACTTCGAAGGTTAGGAAATGTATCTTACAATTTCCTTTCAGCTCGGTGTTCATCAGACGCTGACAGGGCAAGGATGACTGATCTGGCGTATATTACGGGTTCCAAAGGGAGAGGAAGGTATTAGTTTGAACCCCAGTCCATAAAGACCTATGACCGTTGAACCGAACACTCCCGCTATTGAGAAAAAAACTATGTGATACGGAAAAAATTTCAGCCAGATAGGCTTTTAAATGCTGTGAAGAAATTTGACTCTTGTCACCTTAACGGGGAAGAACGATATTTAAGGAAATGCATCCATACGTATTTCAGAAAACGATGGAAAATGTTTGAAAACATGAACACACGAGATTTTACTTTGAAAAAATAAGGACAGAATTTTTGCGAGATAGTGACTTGAAACAGTCCTACGGAAAATGCATTCCATTGCATTCATTAAGAATTACAAACGGATTTCATGCTAAAACATCTTCTTTCACATCAGATTTAAGTTTACTCTGAAAACTAAGGTTAAAAATTTATGTGAGATACTGATTTGACAGATGGAATCACTCATTTTCCATAAGAATTTACGATATTGGCATTGAGTCGGGAAAAAATAGGATTCAAGGAAAAATTGATTCAATTGCATATATTATAAATAAATAAAATAAATTCCCCCTCAAGCAGCTGCTTACCACAGAGGTCTTGACAGGAGTTTATATGCCACAGTAGGAGACCTGAGAGGATGGCAGGACCTGAGCAGAAAAGCGACACACATCCATTCCTAATCCGGGGCTCGAATCCAGGTCCCTTAGATCAGTAGCCAAGCGTGCTAACCACTCGGCCACGGGATTACGATCAGAAAATCAATTTAGTGGACAAATTTTAAACAAGGAGACATGTTATTATTTAACACCAAATTTTATCTTATCTAAACAATATGAACAAAATTTGAGCAATATACAAAATTAAAACGAGCAAAAATTAGTGTGAGTAACGAATTTCACTTCCATAGAGATAACATAGAATTTACGTTTTAGCGTGAAAAACACGCGTTCGAGAGGAAATTTTTTGAAAACTTAATTTGTGTTGAAACAAGACGCGTGTTCATATAAACATTTTTCGTTAAAAAAATAAAGACAAAATTTATGCAGAAATATTAAACGATCAAAAAAAGTTGTATGGTGAAATTTCACTTCTCATAGGGATAACATGGGATTCAGTGTACACATTTTGTGTCGGATACAAAAACATTTTAAACATAAAATTGGTTTGGTGATGAAACACAAAACTGGAAACGTGTTCAAATTTTAACTTACTTAAGAAATAAGATCAAAATTTTGGTGAGCAAGTGATTAGAAACGTTCAAAAAAAAAAAAGATAGGAAGAAATCTGACAGGCATTGATCTGCATAAGTGTGCACATACGAGACGCATTTATGTAGAATTACATTCACTAACATCTATTAAGAAATGTCTAGATGGAGAACGAAAAGTGTGTTCTTAATGCATACAAAATTTCTGCTTTAAGAACGAAATTTACGTAAGGATTTACAGAGATATTTCACCATTCTAACAATAACATTCCTATACTCATCAGAATTGCAGTGATATCATGTTTATAAACTCAGTTTGGCTGAGGCACGAACTGTTAGGTTTGAAAAGTGGGGGAATGCGACATAAAGTCCTGTCTCAAAAGGTACAATGAAATGGATAATAACTGGAAAATGCGATGAAATGGGAAGAAAATATAAAAATGGGAGGATGAAGAAGCGTAATTATACATCACTATTAAAATATAACGAAACGTGTACTGCTGCAAAATCACACAAAGTACATAAGAATAAAAAAAATACCCCCTCAAGCAGCTGCTTGCCACAAAGGTCTGACAGGAGCCTGCCAGTTTATATGCCACAGTAGAAGGTCTATGATGGATGGCCAGAATACTAAGATGGAAGAATAACTGGAACCTGAAAGATATTAGGAAGTTGTTAAAATTGTGCAAAGCATTGAAATTGTGCATTGAAATTGTGCAAAGTACATGGGAAAGAAAATATCTTCAAAATATTCTGGAAACCGAATAACAGTAAAATGCACAAAAATGACTGACAAAATCGTTTAGAAATACAATATTGAATAGTGGAAAATAGCAAAACTACAAATCTTAAAAATGAAAAACTTTAAAAGCACGCAAGGTATATCGACGATAGACTATCACTGAAACCGATGACAGAAGAATTCCAAAATATATCGCATCGGGTGAGAGAGTTGCTTAAAAAGAGGAAATTATAGCGCACAATCACATTGGAAAGGACGATAGAATAAGTGCAAAAATCTCAGAGAATGCACTGAAACGGGGGTAGAGTCACACAGAGTTTGATTGAGAATTGCCGAAACTAGATGGCTGAAAAACCCCACGCAACACAGTGGAATGAATAAAACGGCTTTACGGGCTTTCACCGTAATCATTTGTTCTTTATCAGTAGGGAAAAATAGGACACTTACAAAAATAGTTTCTGTTATTTAATCTCCCTGTTTGAAAATTTAAAATCTGAAATTTCACTTCCTATGACAGGAATGTAAGAAATGGATAAAAGTTTTGATGTATTCGTGAATCAGCCCAAATATATTTCCTTGGTTAGCATGAAAGCTTTAGAGGTGTCTGACTGTCGCCTACATATTTTTCGTGGAGATGTTTGTCCTAATCTTTTATCGAACTTGCGAATATTTGTACGGTATTTTTCGTACTACGACACAAGTTTTCCTCCATCTTAGTATCGGTTTATCACGTTTTTCCGTTCAAGTAGATGCATTTTCGGTAATCAGGCTAAAAAAACTGTCTCGCCGTAAAATGAACGCCAGAACATTAATCCTATTTTTTTAACGCACAGATAGGGGACGAATCAAATTTGTTTCCGCAATTCTTTTGCTGTGATTTTTGAACATTTAGCTGAAAGAGAATCTCGGAAAGAACTTAAAAAAGTTACAATAATTCTCTCAATCCAAAATGTGCTCTGAACGTGCTCTAACAATGATTTTACCCTTAATTTAGGCAGACAATTTGTTTTTACATGTCTGAAATAAAAAATCGAAAGAAAATTATTAAGACTGTATGGAATGTGCATGCGACGGGAAGGGAGGTCCGATCTTTAAGGTCATATTTCTTCGTGAGGAAGCAAAAAACTTGCCCCTTTGATTTTCTTCAAATATACCCCATTACTGTTGATTAAACTGATTCATAGTAAAACTGATACTTTTAATAGATGTGTGCGAAATTACGAGAGGGAGTAAATTAATTCTATAAGAATGTGTAACATCTAAATTTTAAAAGTGGAGAGGGATCCTAGCAACAGAAACTATTTATACACTATAAGAGTTGTTAATCCTATTATAGTGTGCAAAATTATCGTTTTAACTCAAGGTTAAGCACCATATAATATATAAAATTCACTCTGTTAATCAGGGAGACAATGGGTTGACTCTGGTGATATAGAAGAATCGCTTCGTGTAGATAGAGAAGTAAGAGTTGCGAACACAAAAAAGAAATTGTTCGATTGATAATCCTTTCTACACAAATGAAGAGAACCTTTTTTTTTCTTGTGTTATGTCACCACTTCAACAATGTTCGCTATTTCGATGGAGGTCATAGCGTCCTCCACCACGGCCCCGAGAGTCCATGCTTTCTGCATGCTTTACTGCCATTTCTTCTGCAAAACAGACTCTGCATAGATATTCATGTGCCACTCCATCCAGTTCAATGGTGATGATCTCTCCATCACATACGATATTCAAGGCTTGAAAAATTTTTTCTGTTAGTATTCGAATTAAAATTTGTAGACACTCTTATCTACAAATTTTATATGGGATTTTGGTGCGACTGATATAGACACTCTTCAGCATACATCGAACAACTTCACCGAATCATCTTTTCTGGTAACATTAGACTTTACAACTTTGCTAAACGACCTCTATGATGAACTGGTGTATTCTCCTGAAACATTTATTTAGTTTATTATTAAAATGATAATTTTGCACACTATAATAGCATTAACAACTCTTATAGTGTATAAATAGTTTCTGTTGCTAAGATCCCTCTCCACTTTTAAAATTTAGATGTTACACATTTTTATAGAATTAATTTACTCCATCTCTTATTTTCCCACACATCTATTAAAAGTATCAGTTTTACTATGAATCAGTTTAATCAACAGTAATGGGTATATTTGAAGAAAATCAAAGTGGCAAGTTTCTTGCTTCCTCACGAAGAAATATGACCTTAAAGACGGACCTCCCTTCCCGTCGTGTAGCATGCACATTCCACACAGTCTTAATAATTTTCTTTCGATTTTTTATTTCAGACATGTAAAAACAAATTGTCTGCCTAAATTAACTGTAAAACCATTGTTAGAGCACGTTCAGAGCACATTTTGGATTGAGAGAATTATTGTAACTTTTTTAAGTTCTTTCCGAGATTCTCTTTCAGCTAAATGCTCAAAATTCACAGCAAAAGAATTGCGGAAACAAATTTGATTCGTCCCCTATCTGTGCGTTAAAAAATTAAGATTAATGTTCTGGCGTTCATTTTACGGCGAGACAGTTTTTTTAGCCTGATTACCGAAAATGCATCTACTTGAACGGAAAAACATGATAAACCGATACTAACATGGAGGAAAACTTGTGTCGTAGTACGAAAAATACCGTACAAATATTCGCAAGTACGATAAAAGATTAGGACAAACATCTCCACGAAAAATATGCAGGCGACGGTCAGACACCTCTAAAGCTTTCATGCTAACCAAGAAACCAAGGAAATATATTTGGGGAACTATAAATATATTTCCTTTTAACCAAGGAAATATATTTGGGCTGATTCACGAATACATCAAAACTTTTATCCATTTCTTACATTCCTGTCATAGGAAGTGAAATTTCAGTTTTTAAATTTTCAAACAGGGAGATTAAATAACAGAAACTATTTTTGTAAGTGTCCTATTTTTCCCTACTGATAAAGAACAAATGATTACGGAGAAAACCCCTAAAGCTGTTTTATTCATTCCACTGTGTTGCGTGGGATTTTTCAGCCATCTAGTTTCGGCAATTCTCAATCAAACTCTGTGTGACTCTACCCCCGTTTCAGTGCATTCTCTGAGATTTTTGCACTTATTCTATCGTCCTTTCCAATGTGATTGTGCGCTATAATTTCCTCTTTTTAAGCAACTCTCTCACCCGATGCGATATATTTTGGAATTCTTCTGTCATCGGTTTCAGTGATAGTCTATCGTCGATATACCTTGCGTGCTTTTAAAGTTTTTCATTTTTAAGATTTGTAGTTTTGCTATTTTCCACTATTCAATATTGTATTTCTAAACGATTTTGTCAGTCATTTTTGTGCATTTTACTGTTATTCGGTTTCCAGAATATTTTGAAGATATTTTCTTTCCCATGTACTTTGCACAATTTCAATGCAGAATTTCAATGCTTTGCACAATTTCAATGCTTTGCACCATTTCAACAACTTTCTAATATCTTTCAGGTTCCAGTTATTCTTCCATCTCAGTATTCTCGTCATCCATTCTTATGTACTTTGTGTGATTTTGCAGCAGTACACGATTCAGCATATTTTAATAGTGATGTATAATTACGCTTCTTCATGTTCCCATTTTTATATTCTCTTCCCATTTCATCGCATTTTCCAGTTATTATCCATTTCATTGTACCTTTTGAGACAGGACTTTATGTCGCATTCCCCCACTTTTCAAACCTAACAGTTCGTGCCTCAGCCAAACTGAGTTTATAAACATGATATCACTGCAATTCTGATGAGTATAGGCATGTTATTGTTAGAATGGTGAAATATCTCTGTAAATCCTTACGTAAATTTCGTTCTTAAAGCAGAAATTTTGTATGCATTAAGAACACACTTTTCGTTCTCCATCTAGACAGTTCTTAATAGATGTTAGCGAATGTAATTCTACATAAATGCGTCTCGTCTGTGCACACTTATGCAGATCAATGCCTGTCAGATTTCTTCCTATTTTTTTTTTGAACGTTTCTAATCACTTGCTCACCAAAATTTTGATCTTATTTCTTAAGTAAGTTAAAATTTGGTTTAAAATAAGAACACGTTTCCAGTTTTGTGTTTCATCAATAAACCAATTTTATGTTTAAAATGTTTTTGTATCCGACACAAAATCTGTACCCTGAATCCCATGTTATCCCTATGAGAAGTGAAATTTCACCATTCAACTTTTTTTGATCGTTTAATATTTCTGCATAAATTTTGTCTTTATTTTTTTAACGTAAAATGTTTATATGAACACGCGTCTTGTTTCAACACAAATTAAGTTTTCGAAAAATTTCCTCTCGAACGCGTGTTTTTCACGCTAAAACGTAAATTCTATGTTATCTCTATGGAAGTGAAATTCGTTACTCACACTAATTTTTGTTCGTTTTAATTTTGTATATTACTCAAATTTTGTTCATATTGTTTAGATAAGATAAAATTTGGTGTTAAATAATAACATGTTTTCTTGTTTAAAATTTGTGCACTAAATTATTTTTCTGATCGTAATATATGAAATTGAATCAATTTTTCGTTGAATCCTAATTCTTCCCGACTCCATGCCATAATCGTATATTCTAATGGAAAATGAGTGATTCCATCTGTCAAATCAGTAGCTCACATAAATTTTTAACCTTAGTTTTCAGAGTAAACTTAAATCTGATGTGAAAGAAGATGTTTTAGCATGAAATCCGTTTGTCATTCTTAATGAATGCAATGAATGCATTTTCCGTAGGACTGTTTCAAGTCACTATCTCGCAAAAATTCTGTCCCTATTGTTTCAAAGTAAAATCTCGTGTGTTCATGTTTTCAAACATTTTCCATCGTTTTCTGAAATGCGTATGGATGCATTTCCTTAAATATCGTTCTTCCCCGTTAAGGTGACAAGAGTCAAATTTCTTCACAGCATTTAAAAGCCTATCTGGCTGAAATTTTTTCCGTATCACATAGTTTTTTTCTCAATAGGGGGAGTGTTCGGTTCAACGGTCATAGGTCTTTATGGACTGGGGTTCAAACTAATACCTTCCTCTACCTTTGGAACCCGTAATATACGCCAGATCAGTCATCCTTGCCCTGTCAGCGTCTGATGAACACCGAGCTGAAAGGAAATTGTAAGATACATTTCCTAACCTTCGAAGTCGGTAAAGGTGTAAAGCGGGGGAGAGTGGCACCATTTGCTTCGAAGGATTATTTACTGAAGCCTTTTCGTTAATGAAGGGAAATGGCTGATCAGCAGCAATGCAAATATTGCGAAGCAGCAAGTTCTCGAGTTCAATCTCCAGTCACCCCCTTGACCCCTCCGATAAGAAGAGACCATGACCTCTGTCACGATAAATGGTTAACATGACGTGTTGAAACTTGTAGTAGATGCTTAAAATAAGTGTTTTTAAAATATTAAGTAATTTTTAACTTGGATCCATATTTTTTAACAAATATATTTCGAATGCGCATCTAGACCCTTTTTTTATTGATTTTTTAATCTCCCACGATTTAACGCTGGTAATTAATCGGTTGTGAGAACTCTGTATTTCACAGATTAGGAAAGTTTTTTACAAATTATTTTTCAGAGACGTGTGATTTGGAATAATGTTTTTTTTTTATTTCGCAGGACCCGTCAATAAAACGTGGTTGAGAATGTGCGAGATAATTTATTTCTTGGTCTGTTTCATTTAGTTCTCAGATTGGGAAAGTATTTCCAATGACGCTGATAATTTTTAATCCTAAGATGTGTACTTGGAAAAAATACTGTTTATTTCTAGGTCTCTTTCGCAGTACCATCCGTCATTAAAACGTGATCCCGTGCAAACACAGGATGATAGGAAGACGAAAAAAATCGGACTCTAGGACTTTCCACAAATTGGTTGAAATAATGCTTATGGTAGCAACGACCATCAATAAAACGTGGTTCTGTGAAAATGCAGAATGATAGGGAGGGAAAAAAATCAGCCACCAGCAGAATGTGGGTTCGATAATATGGACTTTTGAAAACAGTTATTTTTTAAAACATTTAATTCTGCTATTGCGACGTTCGTCAATAAAAGGTTCAGATTCTACTGGGAATTCAGATGATACTGAGATATTGGAAATACCTCAGGAGACGTGAGATAGAGAGACGATGTGTGATGAAGACATAAATTTTTGATTTATTTCATTTAAGCCGTCCCGTGGTCGAGTTTGGCTACTGATCTAAGGGACCTGGGTTCGAGCCCCGGGTAAGGCATGGATGTATGTGTAGTTTTTCTGCTGAGGTCCTGCCATCCCCTCAGACCTTCTACTCTGCTTCTACTCTGGCATATAAACTGACAGGCTCCTGTCAGACCTCTGTGGCAAGCAGCTGCTTGAGGGGGTATTTATTTATTTTTTTTCATTTAATTCGCGAAATGCGTAAGTTTAAAAGTATTTCTCAGAATCGCACCATTAATGATTATACGGAGCAAAGAGGTGTACTTCTTTGGAAAAAATTATGTTTCAAAACTTTTAGCAAGACTTTAGAGATTCGTCCGTTAGTAAAACATGGTCTGCAGGAGGGGTGAGAAGTTGACGTCCTTATTCACGAGAAATAAAATAACATTTATGAAAATAATATATTTCTAAGTCAAAATGTTTGTAATTTACAAGAAATATAATTAATTCACAAATTAAATATAATTTACAATAAATAAAAATATAATTTATTCGTAAGTCAAATAATAAGGAATAAAAAAATTCATTTATAATTTATTTCCGAGTTAAATATGGTTTCTTAGGAATAAAAATTAATTCCAAGTTAAATGTGATTTTATAGGAAAAAAAAATACATTTATTCAATATTTAAGAGATCATCCATCTTTATGCATTTCAACCACATAGAAATCGTGGCGTAGTGAGTTGAAGCGTCAGGTTTGAGGGATCGAGCCCATTCGGCTAAGACGATTTTTTAAAAATATGTAGTATAAGTGTTATACACTAGATGGCGCCATCAAAAATAAATTACAAAAATCCTGAGTTAGGAAAATCGTGGACATTTCAGGGGGGGGGGGGGGCTTAAAAATACAGTTGGGTCAACCAGGGTGTGTGTAATCAAGAAAAATCGTGACTTTTCGAGGAGTCTTGGCTGAAAACGCGATAACGGAAGGGTTTTTGAAAAAGGGGCGTGGCAGAAAGCGCGATATCGGAGGGACTTTACCTTAAACGATTACGATTATTATATCGATATAGATCGGTTTAGTGATAGGGGAAGTGTCTTGTGACTACTTACCTCGCATCATCCCAAACCTACAACACAGAAAGTCCTTGAAATATGACGCAATCAGATGAGTAGAGATGACATCATAGAATACGACTCAATCATCTTGTCTTTTTTCGCAAAGTACTGCAGTGCAGCCCATTCCTAAAAAAAAATGCTTTTTTTTGAAAGTGGCACCTGATGCTTATCTGTGATACAACACTTTTTTCCACTACGTCATGGGTACTTTAAGACTACCGTCCTTAAAAGTGGATGACTTCGATTAAAGTGAAGAAGAAATTAATTTTTAATAAATTGCTATTGATTTTTATTCCAGCATTTGGAAATACAACATATTTTAACTTAGAAATGCATTTACAACCTTTCCGCAAAAAAACACATTTTATTCGCAATACCTCAACTTCTTATCTCGTCACTCTTGTGTTTGCACAGAACCATGTTTTATTGACGGACGTCCCAATAAACAATCACAGAAAGAATGTTTTGAAAAGCTCAATTATCGAGCCACACTACTTGCTCTGAAAGATGGCGTTTTTTTATTATGCTCTGTTTGCAAAATATGTTCTTGATGGACGATTGGGTTGGGTTGTTTTACCTCTCAGCGGCACTTTTTTGCACACCATGGACTAAATGGCCAGGTCACAAGGACCCCGAAGGCTCACAGAAGGTTGCGGTAGCGGACCCTCTGGAACAGCTGTTGGGAGACAGATGGTAGCCTCCCGTCAAGGCCATCCAGCGTGTTCTTTAACGTGCACAGGGTATGTCTCTCCCGTACACGGGGCCACGGCTTAATGTCCCATCCGACGGACGGCGGCCTATCCAAGCCCATCGGTGTCCCTACTGACCGTAGGCAAGGCGGGGAATTTTTGCGGAGATAAATCTCAACGCTGACCCAGCTGGGACTCGAACCTGGGAACTACAGATTACGAGCCTGGCGTACTACCGACTGAGCCACCCCCGCCCCGATGGACGATTGAAGAATTTGGAATTTTACAGAGTATAACACACTTCCCTCGTGTCTCGCAAGAGAATACATTATACTGATGGACGCTAAAAAAAATATTTTTCAAACATTATTTTTACAATCTACAAACTAAAAAGACGTGCGAAATAGACCATTAAATGAATATTATTTCAAACTGGGGATCACACTCCTTGCTCTGAATACTATTAGGAAAATATTTTCCCAATCCGTGAACCACAAAGTTCTGCTATCTGATTAATGTCATCTAAATGATTTTTTAATATCGGCCCTGTTTACAAAGAACCACGCTTTATTGACGGACGACACTACAAAACAGACCGAGAAAATATATTTTGAAGCTCTGAAAAATTAACGGCGCAATTTATTTGGGAAAAATTATTTCTTGGGAATAAACATTTTCACACTATGAACCACAAAGTCTCCCAACCATTTATTCCAATCCCTAGGAAAAAAAGAAGTTTCACAACTTCAATAAAAAGGAACCCGGAATCGTGTTTGAAATATATCAGAAGTCAATTTTTTTAAAGGAAAGTATCGGTTTCATGCTGATCCAAGAAAAATATTAGGACAGGTACGTTTTAAACGTTAATCGTATTATGTCTCGGAGAATTGCTGTGAAGGGATGTCTTGCTTAAAAACTTGCAGTTTGGGGTCCAATACTAGCTAGTATCGAAGACTAAATGCAAAAACGTCTTCGGTTTTAAAAGTCGGTCGACGGTGGAATATAATATAAAGTCTTGTCTCCATGTTAAAGTTAAAGAGGACACGGAATGTTAAGGGATTTCAACTCCCTCTCCTCTAACAGGTGTTGGAATTGGGCACTTCTCCAAAATTGATTCAATTTCCGCAAAGATATTTACAATGTTGTCTGCACAAACGTGATGCTCAGAAATATGACTAATGAAAAATAATAAGTGTTGAAATATATCAGAAGGTAGAATAAAATGGCTCATAGGATAACTCGAAAATGGGACAAAGAATATATCAAAGTATCGAAGAATGGGAGGTCGAATTATTATAAAATACACAGAAATGATTGATAGAATTGCATTAACAATAAAATATACTAAAATGCATAGTGAAATAACTGCAAAATGACACAAAATACATTCGAATGGATAACAAGATATTTTCAAAATGTACTGAGGTGAAACACAGACTAACTGAAGCGTAAAAAATAACAGAAAGTACACAAAAATGATAGACAGAATAACGCCAAAATTGCGCAAAGTACATGGCAATGAGAGAAAGAATTTTGTCAAAATATCTTCGAATGGAATCCAAAGAACAGTAAAATGCACGAGAATGACTGGTAGAATTGTTTCAGTACTGAAATGGGTAGTGAATAACTAGAAAATATCCAAACGTATACTGCAATGGGAGGCAGAATATCTAGAAAAGCTCCCAGAGTGCACCGTAATGTGTGTCGGAATTGCTTAAAAGTTACTAAAATATGATGAAATGGAAGGTACATTGAGTACACATTCCCAAATATACAGTGAAATGGGTAACTAAATAGGTGTAAAAATCTCGCAAAATATTATACAAGAACACGTCACAGAATTGTTTAAAAAACACTAAAATATGCTGAAAGAGTGGTGAAGTGAATGCAAAATTTCGCAATTACAGTGAAATAGAATATCTCGAAAAAGAATCACTGCAAAATCCCACAGTGAAATCCTGATTATCTGTCGAAACTGCAGTAGAATAGGATGAAGTGGCGGTGGGGGGAATGCAGATTTCGTAACATACAGTAAAATGGGTAGCAGAACATCTGTAAAATCACGAAGTGTGCATTGGAATGAATGACAGTGTTTTTCCGAAAATATGATGGAATGTACATCAATATATCTTCAAATAGATCGGAGTGGAGAATAAATATTCGTGAAAACGTTAAATATACATTAGAACGACTGCCGGAATTTCTGAAAAAGTTGGGCGGGGGTGACTCACTCGGTAGCGCGCCAGGCTCGTAATCTGTAGTTCCCAGGTTCGAGTCCCAGCTTGGTCAGCGCTGAGATTTATCTCCGCAAAGTTCCCCGCCCTGCCCACGGTCAGTAGGGGACACCGACGGCCTTGGAAAGGTCGTCGTCCGTCGGATGGGACGTTAAGCCGTGGCCCCGTGTGCGGGAGAGCCATACCCTGTGCACTTAAAGAACACGCTGCATGGCCTTGACGGGAGGCTACCATCTGTCTCCCATCAGCTGTTCCAGTGGGTCCCCTCCCCCAACCTTCTCTGAGCCTTCGGGGTCCATGTGACCTGGCCATTTAGCCCATGGTGTGCAAAAAAGTGCCGCTTAGAAGTAAAACAACCCAACGTTAAAGAACACGCTGGATGGCCTTGACGGTAGGCTACCATCTGTCTCCCAACAGCTGTTCCAGTGGGTCCCCTCCCCCAAACTTCTCTGAGTCTTCGGGGTTCATGTGACCTGGCCATTTAGCCCATGGTGTGCAAAAAAGTGCCGCTTAGAGGTAAAACATCCCAACCCAAATCTGAAAAAGTTAAAATATTCAGAAATCAGTGCCAGAATTATTACAAAATTACATTAAATACACTGAATAAGTAGAATAACTACAAAATCTCAAAAACAAAATACCAAAATGGTTGAGAGAATTCTTTGAAAATAGTAAACTCCAGCAGAACGGATGACAGAATAAATTGAACAATCACACAAAGTCATCATCATCATCATCCTCCTCCTCAAGCAGCCATGGGCTACGGAGGTCCAACCAGACCGTGCAATTTAGTTCTCCAAGCAAGTCTATCCTGAGCTATATCTACTGCATCAGGCCACTGCACACCAATTCTAACAAGGTCTTGTTTGACATTGTCTGCCCACCGCATCCTAGGTCTCCCCTTCTTTCTGAGGCCTTTAGGCACACTGTTCATAACTCTATTCGCCAATCTATAATTATTCATACGGGCAACATGGCCAAACCAACGGAGTCTCTCTCTGCACAATATGCTGCTTAAAGGAGGTTGCAAACTCCTTTGCCTAATCTCATCATTAGTTAGAAAGTTGAACCACCTAATGCCCAAGATACTGCGTAAGCATCTGGAATCAAAAGCATCTAGTTTCCTGTTATCTTGTTTACAAAATGTCCAAGTTTCACTACCATAACTAACCCTAGAAAGAACCAAACTATTATACAGTCTAATTTTAGTCTTTAGGTGTATACGCCTATTTCTCCACAATCTCCATAGGTTCTTAAAAGTCCCGGCAGAAATCCCTCTTCGTCTGTTAATCTCATGCCGCACATCACCATTATCTGTTACATAGCTCCCAAGATAATTAAACTGTGACACCTGCTCAAGACTGCAACCATTCAGATTAACTGAATCACAGCGTGCCTGACCAATTTTCATCACTTTAGTTTTCTCTCTGTTTATAACTAAACCTACTCTACTACCAGTCTCATCAACAGCTCGAATGAAAGAGTTCATCTCATCAACATCATTTGCCAAAAGGGCTAAATCATCAGCATAATCTAAATCAGAATTTTTCGTATCTCCAGCCCATTTAAGGCCAAAATCTTTCCCTTGAAGTGAATTTCGCATAACATAATCAATAACCAAGCAAAAGAGAAAAGGAGACAAAATGCACCCTTGTCGAACACCAGAAGTAATGCTAAACCAATTGCTACAAGACTTACCAACTCTCACACACGACTCAGTGTTATTATAGAGAGCTTTCATAATGTTAACTAACTTGTCTGGTATACCATATGATTTCACAATCAACCACAAATTATGACGATCAACAGAGTCGAAAGCCTTTTTGAAATCAACAAAGCTAGCAACCAAAGGTTTCTGAAACTCTAAACATTTCTCAAGAATCTGCCTAAGTGAAAATGTCTGATCTACACATCCCCTACCACTTCTGAATCCACATTGCTCATGACGCAATTGACTTTCAACCAGATTCTTAATTCTATTAAGCACAATCATGGAAAGAACTTTACCTGGAACAGAGAGTAGGCTGATACCCCTATAGTTGTCACAAGAACTGCGATCACCTTTTTTGAAAATGGGATAACAATAGCTCTGGTAAAATCCTTAGGAACCATGCCTTTATCATAAAAGATATTCAGAATTTCAGTCATCCAAGTGGTAACCGAAACATTCCCAGCTCTAAGCATTTCCGTAGTAATTTCATCTACCCCTGGGGATTTATGAAGTTTAAGTTTAGAAACAGCCAAAATAACTTCAGATTGTGTTATAGGTCCAACATTAAAGCCACCAATGCATCTATCATCATTGCAAACAATGGGAGTAGAACTAACTACATTGTTTAGAACATCACTGAAATGCTCAGCCCACCTAGCCATGACAGAATCCTCCCCTTCTATAACCTTACCTCGTTTATCCTTCAATCCTTGTATGCCTGTCCGTTTTCTACCACACAAAACATTAACTATCTGGTACAGCTCTCTGCTGTTGTGCTGTCTAACTGCTTCCTCTGCTTTGTCAGCCAAAAAATCAAGCCAAAGATTTTAGCAGCAGCTAACTGATCCTTTTACAAGTTTATTAAGGTCTCTGTAATGCTTTCTATTAGTACTAGTAGGGTATTGATTAAGGGCATTCCTGCAGTTCTTTCTTTCCGAAATAAGCTCAAGTGCCTTATCACTCAGATAATTTTGCCTCTTCTGCTCCTTTTTTCCTAAAAGAGTACTGTTAGTGTCCAAAAAAGCCTGTTTAAAATGATCCCATTCTTCCTCAACTTCAGTAGTTAGCAAACCATGACTGTCATAATGACTAAGTAACCTATCATGGTAAGCTTTGGCTATAACTGGATCTTTCAGAGCTTCAGTATTAAAAGTAAATTTTTTAACCCTAGCACAACACTTTTTAAGTTTAAGTTGCAAGACACTTTTAACAAGGTAATGGTCAGATCCAATTTCAGCTCCCCTATATGACCTGGTATTCCTAACAGAACTAGCCCATTTGCTGTTAATTAATATGTAATCAATCATATTCTTATGCAGCCCATCAGGTGAAACCCATGTGTACTTATGTATGTCGCGGTGTTTGTAATAAGTGTTAGTTATTCTGAATCAGTACCGATTTTAAAATATCTTCAAAATATAAACGAATGAAAGTCACAGCTGCTGAAAATACGTTCTAATATCCAAGTCCAAACAAAATGGGAGTCTCAACACGGAAAAAACTCTCACACATTGGAGATAAAAACCTGGTTAAAAAAAACTGGTTTTTTTGGAATCTTCAGTGATCACACATCCACATCAAATGATAATGTCCACAGTACAGCTGAAGTATTTTTTCTAAAACTTCAGCAATGACACAATGCTGAAGTTCCAGAAAAAACAGAAGAATAATGCTAAAAAGCTAGAATATACTTTTGAGGAGAACTATTAGTTTTGCTAAAATTTTATTTGAATATTAGAGAGACTTTTTAACAAGTAATTAAATATGATGAATTCCCTACCAGTAAAAGAAATTCAGTTTTATAAGTCGTCAATCTCTATCAAAATATTCTTCGAAGTCGAAATTTCTGATTAAAAAATTTAAATTATAGGAATATAGTCAACTTAGGCATTTTTTAGAAAATCATTTGCTAATTTTCCTATAATATGTACTGGATCCACGATTGTATTCACATTCGATAGTGCTTTCAAACATGAAGTTCACAGGGGTGGCTCAGTCGGTAGCGCGCCAGGCTCGTAATCTGTAGTTCCCAGGTTCGAGTCCCAGCTGGGTCAGCGTTGAGATTTATCTCCGCAAAATTCCCCGCCCTGCCCACGGTCAGTAGGGGACACCGATAGGTTTGGAAAGGCCACCGTCCGTCGGATGGGACGTTAAGCCGTGGCTCCGTGTGCGGGAGAGCCATACCCTGTGCACGTTAAAGAACACGCTGGATGGCCTTGACGGGAAGCTACCATCTGTCTCCCAAATGCTGTTCCAGTGGGTCCCCTCCCCCCAACCTTCTCTGAGCCTTAGGGGTCCATGTGACCTGGCCATTTAGTCCATGGTGTGCAAAAAAATTGCCGCTCAGAGGTAAAACAACCCAACGTTACCCATTTCAGTGCATTTTATTACATTTTACATTTATTTTTTCGGTATTCTTACTTACACTTATTCTTTCGGTTTCCGTGATTTTTTTAAGGTAGAAAATTTTTACGGTAACTGTAGAATAATGCTAAAAAGCTAGAATATACTTTTGAGGAGAACTATTAGTTTTGCTAAAATTTTATTTGAATATTAGAGAGAGTTTTTAACAAGCAATTAAATATGATGAATTCCCTACCAGTAACGGAAATGTGTTATTTGCAGCGTATTTTCAGCAGCTGTGCCTTTCATTCATTTATATTTTGAAGATATTTTAAAATCTGTACTTTGTGCGATTGTTCAATTTATTCTGTCATCCTTCCTGTTGGAGTTTACTATTTTCAAAGAATGCTCTCAACCATTCTGGTATTTTTTTTTGAGATTTTGCAGTTATTCTACTTATTCAGTGTATTTAATGTAATTTTGTAATAATTCTGCCACTGATTTCTGAATATTTTAACTTTTTCAGAAATTCCGTCAGTCGTTCTAATGTATATTTATCGATTTCACGAATATTTATTCTCCACTCCAATCTATTTGAAGATATATTGATGTACATTCCATCATATTTTCGGAAATATTCTGTCATTCATTCCAATGCACACTTCGTGATTGTACAGATGTTCTGCTACCCATTTTACTGTATGTTGCGAAATCTGCATTCCCTCCACTACCACTTCATCAGGGCGGGGGTGGCTCAGTCGGTAGCGCGCCAGGCTCGTAATCTGTAGTTCCCAGGTTCGAGTCCCAGCTGGGTCAGCGTTGAGATTTATCTCCCCAAAAATTCTCCGCCCTGCCCACGGTCAGTAGGAGACATCGATGGGCTTGGAAAGGCCGCCGTCCGTCGGATGGGACGTTAAGCCGTGGCCCCGTGTGCGGGAGAGCCATACCCTGTGCACGTTAAAGAACACACTGGATGGCCTTGACGGGAGGCTACCATCTGTCTCCCAACAGCCGTTCCTGTGGGTCCCCTCCCCCCAACCTTCTCTGAGCCTCCAAACAAACCAACTTTAACAATTTAACTTTAAAACTTTTATGCATTGTGTTTCTGTAGATTTAAAGCTTTATTAATTGTAGAGTTTTCCTTTAACCCTTACTGTACACAATTAAGAAGAGCAATTCCCTCTGGTGAATAAAGAATCCTCGTTTTGCAAAAGGACAAAATTTCCTCCTCGAAATCAAGAACTCTTAGAGTGTTGAGACCCTCTAACAGTACCTGAACTAAAAAAAAAGGGACCCAGTCCAGCCGGAAAGAAGTAAGAGGCTGAATTTCCATCTCATTATAAAATTTTCCTCCCATTTTAGAGATCTTTAAAATAATTCTTGAAAAATGCATGAAATCTATATAAAATGAATATTATTTTCGCCTCTAATTACTATTCTAATTTCTTAGTAGGATTTTCAAAGGTTCTTTGCCTCCCTGTCTAGACCTGGCCCTTCCCTCTAACAATAAAAAATAAACACTACTTAGAAATTAGGAAAATGTGAATAGTAAAATTTTATTAGTGTCTGTACAAAGAAAAGAGAATTTCAAAAATTCTCTTCAAACAGAAATTAGGGGTGGAACGGAGGACTCTTAATGCGACAACTACAATCCACTACCTAAATTTCCAGCAATGCCTAAATTGTTTTCAAGATTCGTTTTAATTTTGTTCCTTTTTCCAAATTTAGCACACTTGAACGCTGGAGGGGTTGTTTAGCACACTCGAACGCTGGAGGGGTGGCTCAGTTCGGTAGCGCACCAGGCTCGCAATCTGTAGTTGCCAGGTTCGGGTTCCAGCTGTTGAGATTTATCTCCGCAAAATCCCCCGCCCTGCCCACGGTCGGTAGGGGACACCGATGGGCTTGGAAAGCCAGCCGTCCGATGGGACATTAAGCCATGGCTCCGTGTGCGGGAGATCCATACCCTGTGCACATTAAAGAACACGTTGGATGGCCTTGGCGGGAGGCTATCATCTGTCTCCCAACCAGTTCCAGTGGGTCCCCAACCTTCTCTGAGCCTTCGGGGTCCATGTGACCTGGCCATTTAGCCCATGGTGTGCAAAAAAAGCGCCGCTCAGAGGTAAAACAATCCAACGTTAAATAACACGCTGGATGGCCTTGAGAGGAGGCTACCATCTGTCTCCCAACAGCTGTTCCAGTGGGTCCCCCAACCTTCTCTGAGCCTTCTGAGTCCTTGTGACCTGGCCATTTAGTCCATGGTGTGCAAAAAGTGCAGGTCAGAGGTAAAACAACCCAACCTAAATGTCTCTGAACTGAACTTGAAGTGGGTTCCCTACTTTCTGTTAAGTTGTTGCAACTTAACGTTTTTCGACAACGCTGCAAATTTTGAAGGTTTTCTGACCGCAGCGTCGTGTCCCAGTTTAAACTCGTATAGGAAGTGAACAGGAATATGACTCTGATCCATTGTTCCCTTTTAGCTCTTAAATCCATTTATGAAAGATCTACTGGCGAAATGGCTATAGTGTTATCGTAACCAGGCACCATGATTTAATATAACGCATCAGAAGCGCCATCTAGAGTCATTTTAACTCCTGAAAACATCGAAAACTTCATGCACAGGCTAAATCGGCCATTTGGCATAATCTAATATTACCTAATATTTTGCTGAGGAAGAATATTTGTATATGAATACTTTAAGAAGAGCAATAAATATGAAAGTATGAAATGTGTTGAACATTTTATCGACAACGGAATGCTAATAAAAATTTTAAGTCAATATTTTAACTGAAATGTTTAGCTGCGTTTGATAATTACATATTTTTTTACTTGAAACTGAAAGGTCTCCGGTTCGATACCAACCACTCATATTATTTTTTAAATTCAATTTATAACCATATCACTTTTTTATAATTCGTTACAAAGTAAATTAATACATCTAATAATATATATCAAAAATTAATATTGTAAATTTAAACCAAATAAACTACTGCTCAAGTGATAATTTACTACGAAAGGTTCAGTTTAAAATAATAAATATAAATTTATAATCGGAGCGGAATCAGAGAAAATAGTAAATCTATATATTAGACATAATTTTCACGAAAAGTTTTTTAAAGTACCGCTAGAACGATTGGTTGGGTTGTTTTACCTCTGAGCGGCAATTTTTGCACACCATGGGCTAAATGGCCAGGTCACATGGACCCCAAAGGCTCAGAGAAGGTTGGGGGAGGGGACCCACTGGAACAGCTGTTGGGAGACAGATGGTAGCCTCCCGTCAAGGCCATCAATCGTGTTCTTTAACGTGCACAGGGTATGGCTCTCCCGCACACGGGGCCACGGCTTAACGTCCCATCCGACGGACGGCGGCCTTTCCAAGCCCATCGGTGTCCCCTACTGATCGTGGGCAAGGCGGGGAATTTTGCGGAGATAAATCTCAAAGAACCTGGGAACTACAGATTACGAGCCTGGCGCGCTACCGACTGAGCCACCCCCACCCATAGAACGAATGAAAAAACACAGATATATATAAATAATTATTAAAATGGAGGGCAAAATTCTGAATTGAAGTAGAAGGGACAAGAAAGCCTTTTCGAGTTTTTCTTATGGTTTTTTTTCTGGAATTTTTTGTTAAATAATGCATTTCGAAAACGACTGAAGGAAAGAAGTACATGCATTATGGAGCATCTATTCAGTCCGATTCGAATCAGGAATCTCCCAAAAACTTTCTCCTACATCCGCTAATTTCATTCATATGTTGTAAACTACAGACTTAGCATTACTCATACACTTTCTTATGGCTTCCATAAGTTAAAAACCTACAGTTGTTGCATTTTCTCCGTTTGATAAAAACTTCCTCTTTTATTTCACAGGTTAAAAACCTATAGAGGGACTGTAAGAGGCTGGGAGAATAAAAGTGTTAGGACTAACATGAAGGAATGCTGTTAGTCATCCAAAGCGTTCAGTTTGCTTGAGCATTACACTAAAAGTATTCATCTTGAATTAGTCTCTCTGAGCCAGAATCTTGTTTCCCCAACGCTCCACATCGAGTATAAAATTCCTCTTTTGCAAGTGATGCTGAGAGGCATAAAAGTCTTTTTGTAGAGTCCTTTTCTACAAACGTACATCTCCTACGTGGTAGGTATTCTCGGAATGTGCTCTCTTCTGGCAGAAAAGACGTCACCAGAGAGGTTGAGCGTGTGGCTGACAACCGCTTTGTTGGGAGTGAATACGGACCCTTCAGGAGGTGTTCGGGAGCTGCGGGTCGCAGGCGAAATGGAGGTCGGGGAATGCAGACGCATCCGAAGCAACAGCCTATTACAGGAAGATGCTGTTGGCGGTGAGACAGTTGTCTCGAGAATTTTACCTTTTACAATGCCGAATATTTGTTTATTGGATTGCAAAAAAAGGAAAAGTTTCTGAAGCAAGAATATAATTCCTGGAAAGTTAAATTTCAAGGTGAAAAGGGGGTGAAAGCCCTTTAACCCCCTTTTCACCATCAATTCTATTGTTAGACAAAGTCAGATTTATTGACCTGACAAAGCGAAAGTCTTTTAAATCTGTTGGATGTTTTAGCATTTCTCTGCGATTTTTTGTTCACTCGCAAACGATGGGCGGGGGTGGCTCAGTCGGTAGCGCGCCAGGCTCGTAATCTGTAGTTCCCAGGTTCGAGTCCCAGCTGGGTCAGCGTTGAGATTTATCTCCGCAAAAATTCCCCGCCCTGCCCACGGTCAGTAGGGGACACCGATGGGCTTGGAAAGGCCGCCGTCCGTCGGATGGAACGTTAAACCGTTGCCCCGTGTGCGGGAGAGCCATACCCTGTGCACGTTAAAGAACACGCTGGATGGCCTTGACGGGAGGCTACCATCTGTCTCCCAACAGCTGTTCCAGTGCATCTCCTCCCCCAACCTTCTCTGAGCCTTCGGGGTCCTTGTGACCTGGCCATTTAGCCCATGGTGTGCAAAAAAAGTGCCGCTCAGAGGTAAAACAACCCAACTCGCAAACGATTGTTAATCTTTCTTTTTTAATAATTGCTTTAAATAAGAGTTATTTTCAAGTTCAAAGATGATTGGATTGGATTGTTTTACCTCTGAGCGGCACTCTTTTGCACAGCATGGGCTAAATGGCCAGGCCACAAGGTTGGGGGAGGGGACCCACTGGAACAGCTGTTGGGAGACAGATGGTAGCCTCCCGTCAAGGCCATCCAGCGTGTTCTTTAACGTGCACAGGGTATGTTCAAAGATGAACTAAGTCCTGTCTTAGAAACAGATTCCGCTGAGTTTCACACAAAAATAATACACGGAATGAATAATGAGATACAGAATAATATCTTTCAATGAAAGTGTAATATCAATTTTTAATGAATATTCGAATAGATTTTTGAGAGTGTTTATCATCACAATCTTCAATGTTTAATTTTTCGAATGGGAAATCATTTCTCACATAAATGGTAGATGCATTGTGGGGGAAAAGTATTTAGGAAATGAAATTTTTATTTGACACAATTGGATCTCAGAAATTTTCATTTAACTTCTATGTAATGATACGAAATACGTTTTTACTACTTTTACAAAATACAGTCGCTCAACAAAATATCGGAACACTATGGTTGATTACAGAATTCATAAAAAAAATCTCGCAACGATTTTTTTTAGGAATTAATGATCTGACAATCTTCGTGTCACGTGACACGAAGATTGCCAGATCACTAATTTCCAAAAAAAATCGTTGGCAGATATTTTTTCTGAATTTTGTAATCAACCGTATTGTTCGGATATTTTTTTTTTGAGCGACTGTACACGAAGATTGCCAGATCACTGATTTCTAAAAAAAATCGTTGCCAGATATTTTTTCTGAATTCTGTAATCAATTATAGTGTTCGGATACTTTTTTGAGCGACTGTACTAGGTTTAGAAATATTTGGGCATATTTACAAAGATATTTATATAAATATGAATTATAATTTGTGGACCCTAAGAAAACTTGTTCAACAACAGTTATAAGAGTCGTAATTTCTTGGTAAAAAATCACTTCTATTGGAAAACAGTGAGAAAAATTAAAAATTACACACTGCACAGTTATATCGTAAATGTAACAGTTTTAAATAAACATTTAATAATAGGACATTAATAAATAAACAAAGATGATTGTCAAGGTTAAGCTCTTTGATTCATAATTCCGATTGTTTTTTCTTTCGTAACAGCAGATTCTCATTGGTCAGACTTGTGAATTGCGATGACTGGAATCGTACGAACTGGATCTTCTGCTGATGTCCGATGCACTTCCTTTGGGAAGCTGCAGAAATAGAAACAGAAAAATAATCAAATTCATTCATCTCCGTACTTTACAGTATTGTTAGTTTTTCAAGTGGGTAAAAATTTACTTTTCAAAATAAAAAATCAGGCGAAGAACAGCATTTCAATGGGGGCGGGGGTGGCTCAGTCCGTAGCGCGCCAGGCTTGTAATCTGTAGTTCCCAGGTTCGAGTCCCAGCTGGGTCAGCGTTGAGATTTATCTCCGCAAAATTCCCTGCCCTGCCCACGGTCAGTAGGGGACACCGATGGCTTGGAAAGGCCGCCGTCCGTCGGATGTGACGTTAAGTCGTGGTCCCGTGTGCGGGAAGCCATACCCTGTGCACGTTAAAGAACACGCTGGATGGCCTTGACGGGAGGCTACCATCTGTCTCCCAACAGCTGTTCCAGAGGGTCCGCTCCCGCAACCTTCTGTGAGCTTTCGGGGTCCTTGTGACCTGGCCATTTAGTCCATGGTGTGCAAAAAAGTGCCGCTCAGAGGTGAAACAACCCAACATTAAAGAACACGCTGGATGGTCTTGACAGGAGGCTTCTCCCAACAGCTGTTCCAGAGGGTTCCCAAACCTTCTCTGAGCTTTCGGGGCCCATGTGACCTGGCCATTTAGCCCATGGTATGCAAAAAAGTGCCACTCAGAGGTAAAACAACCCAAAGAGAACTAACAGCATTTCAAAGATTTTCGTGTTCTGCGCTTCGTCAGGAAGTTAAAGGGCAGAAAAAGTTACAAAGCGGAAGTGATTGATTTCATTTCACCTTTCACATTTCCGCTCTTTGCTTTTGCAGCTTGTTTGTTTCTTTCTTTGCAGAGGTGCATCTTCTTTTGTAATCAATTAATTCAAAGGTGTTCCCTCGAGCATTCCGACGGAATATTGATTTAAAACACATCTCAATTTCAGCTGAATTAGATCCGTCAGTTTTTGAAAAAAAAAGGGCAGAAAAAATCGACTGATAACAATAAAATTTGCTTATTTCTGAATCCTAAATTGTTAAGAACACAATAAGTCCTTGCTGATTGCATAACAACATTCGGGAAGACCGCAGTGAAGGACAGGAGTGCGAGACTATAAACTAATGGGGGGAAAAGTGTGGTTAGGGGGCAACACGGTAGACTCGCTCAAAAAAGAACCCAAACACTATGGTTGATTACAGAATTCAGGAAAAAAAAATATCTGCCAAACTTTTTTTTTTTAGAAATTAGTGATCTGGCCAGATATTTTTATGAATTCTGTAATCAACCATAGTGTTTGAATATTTTTTTGAGCGACCGTACATGAAGGTTCCAAGATCACTAATTTCTAAACAAATTGTTGCCACGTATTTTTTCTGAATTCTGTAATGAAACATAGTGTTCGGATATTTTTTTGAGCGACTGTACACGAAGGTTGCCAGATCACTAATTTCTAAAAAAATCGTTCTCAGATATTTTTCTGACTTCTGTAATCAACCATACTGTTTGAATATTTTTTGAGCGACCGTACATGAAGGTTCCAAGATCAATAATTTCTAAAAAAATTGTTGCCACGTATTTTTTTCTGAATTCTGTAATCAACCATAGTGTTCGGATATTTTTTGAGCGACTGTACACGAATTTTGCCAGATCACTAATTTCTAAAATAATCGTTGTCAGATATTTTTCTGACTTCTGTAATAAACCATACTGTTTGAATATTTTTTGAGCGACCGTACATGAAGTTTCCAAGATCACTAATTTCTAAAAAAATTGTTGCCAGGTATTTTTTCTGAATTCTGTAACCAACCATAGTGTTCGGATATTTTTTTTGAGCGACTGTACACGAAGGTTACCAGATCACTAATTTCTAAAAAAAATCGTTGCCAGATATTTTTCTGACTTCTGTAATCAACCATACTCTTTGAATATTTTTTTGAGCGACCGTACGTGAAGGTTCCAAGATCACTAATTTCTAAAAAAATTGTTGCCACGTATTTTTTCTGAATTCTGTAATCAACCATAGTGTTCGGATATTTTTTTGAGCAACTGTACACGAAGGTTGCCAGATCACTAATTTCTAAAAAAAATCGTTGCCAGATATTTTTCTGACTTCTGTAATCAACCATACGGTTTGAATATTTTTTTGAGCTACTGTACATGAAGGTTCCAAGATCAGTAATTTCTAAAAAAATTGTTGCCAGGTATTTTTTCTGAATTCTGTAATCAACCTTAGTGTTTGGATATTTTTTTCAACGACTGTACACGAAGGTTCCCAGATCACTATTTTCTAAAAAAATCGTTGCCAGATATTTTTCTGAATTCTGTAAGCAACCATAGTGTTCGGATATTTTTTTAGCGACTGTACACGAAGGTTGCCAGATCACTATTTTCTAAAAAAAATCGTTGCCAGATATTTTTCTGAATTCTGTAAGCAACCATAGTGTTCGGATATTTTTTTAGCGACTGTACACGAAGGTTGCCAGATCACTAATTTCTAAAAGAAATTGTTGCCAGAAATTTTTTTCTGAATTCTGTAATCAGCCATAGTGTTCGGATATTTTTTTGTTGATATATTTTTTTACAATATCTGGCAACGATTTTTGTTTTTAGAAATTAGTTACTTAGTCATTATGACAGTCATGGTTTGCTTACTACTGAAGTTGAGGAAGAATGGGACCATTTTAAACAGGCTTTTTTGGAAACTAACAATACTCCTTTAGGAAAAAAGGATCAGAAGAAAAAATTTCTATTTCATTTAGATTAAAATAAACCTTATGGATTTGATAATATGAGTCCAAAAATATTAAAAATCATTAATAAATACCATGCAACATTTTTAACACAAATCATAAATATATCGTTTACTTTTGGTATTTTTATAAACCAATTGAAAACTGCTATTGTAAAGCCTGTATGCAAAGCAGGAGATACAAATATTTGAAATAATTATTGACCAATCTCTATATTACCTATTTTTTCACAGGTTATCGAAACAATAATGAAAAATAAACTTATAATATTTTTGAATAATTTATAATTTTTTTTATGAATCGCAATTTCGGTTTAGAGAACATAAGAGTACAGATCATGCAGTGCTGGAAATGACCACTACTCTTTTACATGGTATAAATAATTCTCAAAAAACTATGGTAATTTTTTTAGACATTGCAAAAGCATTTGATACTGTAAATCATGATATCTTATTGCAGAAACTTAGTTACATTGGTGTTAGAAGAAATACGCTAAAATGGTTTAAGTCATATATTACAGATAGAAAATAAATTGTAGACATAAAAAAATACAAAACGTTCACCCTTATTGCTTACTAAAGGAGTGCCTCAGGGCTCAGTTTTCGGACCTATTTTAGTCCTGATTTATTTCAATGATTTCTTTTTTAATGACTGAAAAGGATATCCTATATCCTATGCTGATGATACTGCTATAGCATAAAGAAGTAATAATTGTGAACAATTGAAATCGACCATATCTCATGATTTAAAAAAAAATTCAGTTATGGTTTCATCAAAATCATCTTACATTAAATATCTAAAAATTGTATTCAATATATTTCAGTCTCACTAACAAGAGTTATTTCAATGATGCATAGAATCGGCCAGGTCTAGCACCTAATGTCCGATCCCGCCTTCTCGTGGTGCAGACCGTTAGTACCTTTCAAAAGAGATACTCTCTTGTGAAAGTGAACGGAAGGGAAGGACTGCCAGATTAGTGTGGCCTACTAATCTGGACAATGGCTACTTTTCTTTTTTTTCCTACACTGCTGAGGAGTGGTCAACCACACAAGGTCCTGGTGCTGACCATATAAACCCACTGGAGTGGACAGATATATGGCTCTGAGCTTGATTATGGATCCTGATTTTGCTGCACTCGTGGGCTTCTGTGGTGAGAAAAATCTTCCGCTGTGTTTTCTGTTTGTTTGTGGGTTGACAGCCACAAGTGAATAGATTCACAGGATATGTTTATCAGCTGGTGGATAATCCTGAGCAGAAGTCATCGCAGGCACCTGAACTCTTTGCTTCTATTGGCATCGTCAAATTCTGCATTGGAGGAAGTCTTCCAGTGTAGATGGCTTCAGCCTTTAGTGGTGGGGGAACGGGTCTTTGCCCCATATCTGCGATTAGGGGTCTGTTTGATATTGTCGGCATTCCCTCTCTCAATAAACATAGTTTCTTTAAACATCCCACTAATCGTTTTCTCTTGTGGAAATGAGTTCTTGTTGGAATGTGAGGACTCTGCACGGAGCTTTTTCTCTTGATGTCCTCACACAAGAATTCCACCATTATAATTTAGATGTTCTTGGTTTGCAAGAGACCAGATGGACAGATAAAGGTCATATTCTTAAAAATAATCTTAAATTTCTCTTTTAAGGGAGGGACGACCATAAACATCACTAAGGCATGGGTCTGCTTCTAAGCAGACACGCTAGTGATGCTCTTCTAGGATATGAGTGGATTAATGAAAGGTTTCTTACAGCAAAATTTCAGACAAGTGTTAAAGATTTGAATGTTATCTGCTCTTATGCCCCCACTGAGGATGCCGACGACGATGAGAAGGATAGGTTTTATGGACAACTTCAGGATATTTTGAATTCTGTCAAGAAAGGAGATTACCCTTATTCTAGGTGACTTCGATGCCAAAGTTGGTACTGACTCTGACCTTTGGGGAGGAGTGATAGGCCCTTTTGGTATTGGTAGCTGCGATGGCAATGGGCAACATCTCCTACAGGTAAGTAAACTCAATGGTTTCATAACAACTAACACTTATTACAAACACCGCGACATACATAAGTACACATGGGTTTCACCTGATGAGCTGCATATGAATATGATTGATTATATATTAATTAACAGCAAATGGGCTAGTTCTGTTAGGAATACCAGGGCATGTAGGGGAGCTGAAATTGGATCTGACCATTATCTTGTTAAAAGTGTCTTGCAACTTAAACTTAAAAAGTGTGCTACGGTTAAAAAATTTGCTTTTGATACTGAAGCTCTGAAAGATATGTGACCTAGACATTATGACAGTCATGGTATGCTTACTACTGAATTTGAGGAAGAATGGGATCATTTTAAACAGGCTTTTTTGGGCACAAACAGTACTCTTTTAGGAAAAAAAGGAGCAGAGGAGACAGAATTATCTGAGTGATGAGGCACTTGAGCTTATTTCGGAAAAAAGAACTGCAGGAATGTCCTTAATCAATACCCTACTAGTCCTAATAGAAAGCATTACAGAGAACTTAATAAACGTGTAAAAGATCAGTTAGCTGCTGATAAGAATCTTTGGCTTCATGGCTTTGCTGACAAAGCCGAGGAAGCAGTTGGACAGCACAACAGCAGACAGCTGTACCAGATAGTTAATGTTTTGTGTGGTAGAAAACGGACAGGTATACAGGGATTGAAGGATAAACAAGGTAAGGTTATAGAAGATGAGGATTCTGTCATGGCTAGGTGGGCTAAGCATTTCAGTGATGTTCTAAACAATGTGGTTAGTTCTACTCCCATTGTTTGCAATGATGATAGATGCATTGGTGGCTTTAATGTTGGCCCTATAACACAATCTGAAGTTATTTTGGCTATTTCTAAACTTAAACTTCATAAATCCCCAGGGGTAGATGAAATTACTACAGAAATGCTTAGAACTGGGAATGTTTCAGTTACCACTTGGATGACTGAAATTCTGAATATCTTTTATGATAAAGGCATGGTTCTTAAGGATTTTACCAGAGCTATTATTATCCCTATTTTTAAAAAAGGTGATCGCAGTTCTTGTGATAACTATAGGGGTATCAGCCTACTCTCTATTCCAGGCAAAGTTCTTTCCATGATTGTGCTTAATAGAATTAAGAATCTGGTTGACAGTCAATTGCGTGATGAGAAATGTGGATTCAGAAGTGGTAGGGGATGTGTAGATCAGACATTTTCACTTAGGCAGATTCTTGAGAAATGTTTAGAGTTTCAGAAACCTTTGGTTGCTAGCTTTGTTGATTTCAAAAAGGCTTTCGACTCTGTTGATCGTCATAATTTGTGGTTGATTGTGAAATCATATGGTATACCAGACAAGTTAGTTAACATAATGAAAGCTCTCTATAATAACACTGAGTCGTGTGTGAGAGTTCGTAAGGCTTGTAGCAATTGGTTTAGCATTACTTCTGGTGTTTAACAAGGGTGCATTTTGTCTCCTTTTCTCTTTAGCTTGGTTATTGATTATGTTATGCGAAATTCACTTCAAGGGCCTTATTTGGCCTTAAATGGACTGGAGATACGAAAATTTCTGATTTAGATTATGCTGATGATTTAGCCCTTTTGGCAAATGATGTTGATGAGATAAACTCTTTCATTCGAGCTGTTGATGAAAAAGGTAGTAGAGTAGGTTTGGTTATAAACAGAGAGAAAACTAAAGTGATGAAAATTGGTCAGTCAGACTGTGATTCAGTTAATCTGAATGGTTGCAGTCTTGAGCAGGTGTCACAGTTTAATTATCTTGGGAGCTATGTAATAGATATATTATGAGATGTGCGGCATGAGATTAACAGACGAATAGGGATTTCTGCCGGGACTTTTAAGAATCTAGGGAGAGTGTGGAGAAATAGGCGTATACACATAAAGACTAAAATTAGACTGTATAATAGTTTGGTTCTTTCTAGGGTTAGTTATGGTGGTGAAACCTGGACACTTTGTAAACAAGATAACAGGGAACTAGATGCTTTTGATTTCAGATGCTTACGCAGTATCTTGGGCATTAGGTGGTTCAACTTTGTAACTAATGATGAGGTTAGGCAAAGGAGTTTCAACCTCCTTTAAGCAGCATATTGTGCAGAGAGAGACTCCGTTCGTTCGGCCATGTTGCCCGTATGAATAATTATAGATTGGCGAATAGGGTTATGAACAGTGTGCCTAAAGGCCTCAGAAAGAAGGGGAGACCTAGGATGCGGTGGGCAGACACTATATAACAGGACCTTGTTAGAATTGGTGTGCAGTGGCCAGATGCAGTAGATGTAGCTCAGGATAGACTTGCTTGGAGAACTAAATTGGACGGTCTGGTTGGACCTCCGTAGCCCATGGCTGCTTGATGATGATGATGATGATGATGATGATGATGATGATGATGACTTGTGATAATAATATTGTATGTTCATGTGCATAAATTAAACAAATTAAAACATACAAAAATTTGGGGATTGCTATGTATAATAATTCGAAGTGGAATAATCATACAAATATAATTGCAAAGCGTTTAAGATATTTCCTAATTAAAATATATCATCTAAAGAAAATTGTAGGTAATTCCTTTCTAATAACTCTTTATTATTCATGTATTCAATCTACTTTACGATACTGTTTAATTAGTTGGGGAGGAATATATCTTAATTCTTTAAATAAATTAATAACAGTACAAAACAGAATTCTGAAGGTTATTATGAGTAACAATATTACGAATTTAAAAAATATGATTATTGAAAATAAAATTTTGAATTTAAGACAATTATATATTTATAAAATCCTTATGTTTGTGTTTAAAAACGCAGATTTCTGAAAATTACAACATATAAAAATAAATCTTAGAAATAGAGAACTTTATTTTGTACCTTTTTCAAGAAAAGAAATTATCCATAAACGTTTCATGATTCTGGCTACACAAAATTCTAATAAATTACCGAAAAATATATCATCATCATCATCATCCTCAAGCAGCCATGGGCTACGGAGGTCCAACCAGACCGTGCAATTTAGTTCTCCAAGCAAGTCTATCCTGAGCTACATCTACTGCATCTGGCCACTGCACACCAATTCTAACAAGGTCCTGTTTGACATTGTCAGCCCACCGCATCCTAGGTCTCCCCTTCTTTCTGAGGCCTTTAGGCACACTGTTCATAACCCTATTCGCCAATCTATAATTATTCATACGGGCAACATGGCCAAACCAACGGAGTCTCTCTCTGCACAATATGCTGCTTAAAGGAGGTTGCAAACTCCTTTGCCTAATCTCATCATTAGTTACAAAGTTGAACCACCTAATGCCCAAGATACTGCGTAAGCATCTGGAATCAAAAGCATCTAGTTTCCTGTTATCTTGTTTACAAAGTGTCCAGGTTTCACCACCATAACTAACCCTAGAAAGAACCAAACTATTATACAGTCTAATTTTAGTCTTTAGGTGTATACGCCTATTTCTCCACACTCTCCCTAGATTCTTAAAAGTCCCGGCAGCAATCCCTATTCGTCTGTTAATCTCATGCCGCACATCACCATTATCGGTTACATAGCTCCCAAGATAATTAAACTGACACCTGCTCAAGACTGCAACCATTCAGATTAA
Organism: Ryuthela nishihirai; assembly: GCA_038380435.1. NCBI lineage: Eukaryota > Metazoa > Arthropoda > Arachnida > Araneae > Heptathelidae > Ryuthela > Ryuthela nishihirai. The sequence goes on along the minus strand of JAWZYU010000108.1, from coordinate 29,212 downwards.
CTGAATCACAGCCTGCCTGACCAATTTTCATCACTTTAGTTTTCTCTCTGTTTATAACCAAACCTACTCTACTACCAGTTTCATGAACAGCGCCCCTCGATGCGTGAGCCTGTCCGTGGTGAGGGGACCACCCTGTGAAGGTTCCGCAGGCTCGGTTACCTTCACAGGTCCTAAACGCTCGCCCGCGTGTTTGCCGTGCGCGGAGACCCGTGTCCCTGGAAAGGAGGATCCTGGCAGTTGCTCAGGGGTCCCCGTCTTCTCTCCCCAGCTCATGACTGGTGGGGGTCCCCTTTGGCCGTTTTGCCATTGGGGAGCCTGTCTGTCGCGGGGCTGGGCAGCGACTTCCGGGGCCGCTGCTACACACTGCTTTGGCCTCTGCTTCAGGTAAACGGGAGGTCCTGGGGCGGCCCCCTCAGGATCAATCGGCTGGTGGGCTGGTCCTGCTAGGGTCAACTATGCAGATCGGTGAGTAACCTTGTCCACTGTCCGGACAACGGTTTGTGAGTTTCCCCACACATTCACTAATTTTGCAGTTTTCTTTCTTTTGTGAGGCCAGCTCTTACCTCACACTTTATTGATTTGTTGCTTATTTTCTTTTGTGGGAACTCAGATGAGTTTCTCACCATTTCTCTTTTTCTTTTCATTTTGTTTTGTTGTGCGGGCTTGGCTCACTGCCTGTATGGGTATGGTGCCCGGGCAGCCCTGGCGCCCAACTGGGCGTCCCCTTGTTGGACTCCATGGTGGGTGGGGACAACGGGCACTGAATTTTCTCAAACAACCATGAGTTCCACACCTCAACATTCTTCGGTCAATGCCGCCAAGAGGGCTCGCCATGAACCCCCAAATTCTTTGTCTTTGCCTTCGTCTTCGTGTGTGTCTCCGTCTCCGAAGTTCCTGATCATCCACTCTACGGGTGATCAGGTTCTTGGAGACATGTCCCCTTTTTTTATAAATAAGGGTATTCTAGGTCTTGCGGGAGAGCCGAAATCTGTCAAGCGCCTAAGATCTGGTGACTTGCAGGTGGAGACTGCGTGCTCCAAGCATTCGGAGCTTCTATTAAAGGTTACAGCGATTGGTGGAGTGGCTGTCGAAGTCACTCGCACAAGACGCTCAATTCCTCCCGGGGTGTGATCTCCGAGTTGGGCCTCCTCAAGGTTTCTGAGGAGGAAATCCTCTCGGAGCTTTCGGCCCAGGGAGTGATCGCAGTCCACCGGGTTTCTTCACGCCGTAATGGAAAGTTAGAGCCCAGCCGGGTACTAATTCTAACTTTCAACACACCACGCCTGCCTACTTCCATCAAGGCAGGATACTTACACTGCGAGGTGCGGCCATTTATCCCCAATCCTCTGCGTTGCTTTCAATGCCAGAGGTTTGGCCATGCCCGCACCGCATGCCAGGGCAAGCCCACCTGTGCTCGTTGTGGCAGTCAGAATCACCTTGAACCTGACTGCACAGCAGAAAAGGCATGCTGTGTAAACTGCCGTGGTGAACATCCGGCGTACTCCCGCGACTGTCCGAAGTGGCTGGAGGAGAAAGAGGTACAGCGCCTGAAGACCCTCCACAACATCAGCTATCCAGAGGCGAGAAAGCTCGCTGCACCGCCTGCCCCACCTGGCAAGGTCTCCTATGCCGGTGCGGTGGTCGGAAAGCCCGTCGCTAAGATGGCTTTCGTGGCGGTGCAGACCGACATCAGCGTTCCACCAGCTGAATCTTTCTCGCCTGCTGCTAAGTACCTCTTGACGCAGGCGAAGCCAACGTCGGTGTCAATCTCGACATCGACAACGGTTTCTATTCCTGTGTCTGTGCCTTCCACTTCCACCTCTGGAAGGCCCCTTCCTCCCCGCCCACAGACAGCAAGACCTACAAAACCCAAGGGGCCCCCGCCGGGGCCCAAAAAGAAAATTTCACCTCCTCGTTCGGCGGTCTCTGATCCATGTTGCTCGGACGACTCCGAGGACATGGACACCGACAGCCCCATTTTTCCCAAACCGTCGCCAGCGACGGTTAAAATAAATCGAAAGTCGTCCGCCAATTCTTCAAAGACCTGAGATGGCCACACTCCTTCAATGGAACTGTCGTGGATTCCAAAGGAATATTGACGACATCAAGGTCCTCCTGAGGGCACACGAACCCCTCTGCGTGTGCCTTCAGGAGACATTCTTACAGACAGCCAACAATCCCACTATCCGGCACTTTTCTCTCGTTCGCCGGGATCGGGATGGAGATGGTCCAGCCCACGGAGGTGTTGCCATCCTCGTGAGCAACCATTCTCCATTCCAGGTCATTCCCCTTACCACGAACTTAGAGGCGGTAGCCATCCGCCTCTTTGTGGGATTTTCGTTGACTGTCTGTTCTGTCTATCTCCCACCCAGATGCATCATTTTCCGGAACGACCTTGATGACCTCGTCTAGCAGCTGCCGTCCCCCTTCCTCATCATGGGGGACTTCAACGGACACAGTCCACTTTGGGGCAGTGCTGACACCAACGGATGGGGCCGGGTCCTGGAGCAGTGGCTCCTGGATCCTTCTCTCTCCCTGTTGAACACCGGTGTCAGTACTTACTTTCATTCCCCAACCCGCTCTTTCACTGCCATTGACCTCACCATCTGCTCCTCCTCGATCCTTCCACTCTTTACATGGGAGGTCGAGGACAATCCATATGGAAGCAATCACCTCCCCGTGGTGTGCACCATCTCTCGTGGGGGGCCTTGCAGCCCTTCGCGTGTCTCCCAGTGGAGGCTTGATCGGGCTGACTGGAGTGGCTTCGAGCTCTTGTCTGAGCTTGATGAACACTCTGTCAGCCAGGAGCCCATCAATGTTGCAGTGGCGGAGTTGACGGACTGCATCGTTCATGCAGCTGCCTCTACTATTCCTCAGACCTCGACTCGGTTTCCACAGTTCCCAAAACCGTGGTGGAATCCCGACTGCACCGCAGCTCGTAAGGCTCAGAACAAGGCTTGGGGGATGTTTCAGAGATATCCGACGTCCCCCAACCTCGAAGCATTCAAACGCGCCAGGGCGAAAGCCCGTTTCGTCCGGCGCCAGAGCCAGAAGGAATCTTGGATGAAATATACATCTTCTATCACCCGCACGACCAGTTCTAAGGTTGTGTGGGATAAGGTCCGGAAGATGGGTGGGAAGTACACGTCCCACTCATTATCGATCCTGGAGCACAATGGACAGGCAATTGCTGATCCTCGTGCAATTGCCGACACTCTGGGGGAGTCATTCTCCTCCATCTCCTCATCTTCCTCGTACTCCCCCGAGTTTCTGGCTCAGAAGAGCAGGGCCGGACGCTCTCCGCTGTCCTACCATTCGAATGGCCTGGAGTCTTACAACAGGCCATTCACAGCGGAGGAGCTTCGCTTTGCTCTGCACACTTCTCGTGTATCTGCTGTGGGGCCAGACAATGTCCATTATGCCATGCTCCAACATCTCTGACCATCGAGTAAGGACCGACTGCTCCGACTCTTCAACCGTATTTTCATCGAGGAGAAGTTTCCGGACTCCTGGCAGGAGGCCATCGTCTTGGCCTTCCCTAAGCCAGGAAAAGATCCCAAGATTCCTTCGAATTATCGTCCAATTGCGTTGACGAGCTGCGTCTGCAAGGTGTTGGAAAGGATGGTAAATACCAGGCTGGCCTGGTATTTGGAGCATCATGGCCTTCTTTCCAACACCCAGTGTGGCTTTCGCAGGCACCGGTCTTCTGTAGACCACCTGATCCGCCTCGAATCGGCGATCAGGATTTCTTTTTTACGTCGAGAGCACCTGGTGTCCATTTTCTTCGACATCGAAAAAGCGTACGACACGGCATGGAGATTCGGCATTCTTCGTGACCTTCACAGCTTCGGCTTGCGAGGTCACATGACGATCTTCATTGCAAACTTTTTATCTTCTCGTATTTTTCGAGTTCATGTCGGCAACACTCTGTCGCGGCCTTTCCCCCAAGAACAGGGGGTGCCACAAGGCTGCGTCCTAAGTGTTACGCTTTTCGCTGTCAAGATAAATTCCATTACACGGCAACTTCCTCCGACTGTAGGCAATGCCCTTTATGTTGATGACTTTAGCATCTTTTGCTCATCGTCCAGCATGAGGGTCATTGAACGACAACTGCAAACTGCCCTGAACAATCTCTCGGTTTGGGCGACGGCCAATGGGTTCCGGTTCTCCCCACAGAAGACCGCTTGTGTGCACTTTTGCCGCAAGCGTAATCTTCATCTGGACCCCGAGCTGCGGCTCAGGGGTAACATCATTCCAGTTGTGGCGGAGACCAAGTTTCTCGGTCTTATCTTCGACCGTAAATTGAACTTTTTACCTCATATTCGACATCTCAGGTCCAAGTGCACGCAGGCATTGAGCATCATCAAGGTCCTCTTTTCCCTCTCTTGGATGGCGGACCGATGTTCATTGCTCCGCTTCTACCGTGCACTTGTCCGGTCGAAACTGGACTATGGATCCCAGGTGTATGACTCCGCCCGGGATTCGGTGGTGAAGGTGCTGGACCCCCTCCATCATCAGGCCCTCCGTGTGTGCATGGGGGCCTTCCGCACTTCACCGGTCCAGAGTCTCTATGTTGAGACCGATGAACCATCTTTATCTATTCGCCGTCAGCAGTTGTCCCTGCGAAGAAGTTTGCGAAGAAGTTTTGCGAAGTTTGCAAAATTGCGAAGAAGTGAATTGCCCTTGAAGTGAATTTCGCATAACATAATCAATAACCAAGCTAAAGAGAAAAGGAGACAAAATGCACCCTTGTTGAACACCAGAAGTAATGCTAAACCAATTGCTACAAGCCTTACGATCTCTCACACACGACTCAGTGTTATTGTAGAGAGCTTTCATTATGTTAACTAACTTGTCTGGTATACCATATGATCCCACAATCAACCACAAATTATGACGATCAACAGAGTCGAAAGCCTTTTTGAAATCAACAAAGCTAGCAACCAAAGGTTTCTGAAACTCTAAACATTTCTCAAGAATCTGCCTAAGTGAAAATGTCTGATCTACACATCCCCTACCACTTCTGAATCCACATTGCTCATCACGCAATTGACTGTCAACCAGATTCTTAATTCTATTAAGCACAATCATGGAAAGAACTTTACCTGGAATAGAGAGTAGGCTGATACCCCTATAGTTATCACAAGAACTGCGATCACCTTTTTTAAAAATAGGGATAATAATAGCTCTGGTAAAATCCTTAGGAACCATGCCTTTATCATAAACGATATTCAGAATTTCAGTCATCCAAGTGGTAACCGAAACATTCCCAGCTCTAAGCATTTCCGTAGTAATTTCATCTACCCCTGGGGATTTATGTAGTTTAAGTTTAGAAACAGCCAAAATAACTTCAGATTGTGTTATAGGGCCAACGTATTGTGTTATAGCTTTGGGTTGGGTTGTTTTACCTCTGAGCGGCACTTTTTTGCACACCATGGGCTAAATGGCCAGGTCACATGGACCCGAAGGCACAGAAAAGGTTGGGGGAGGGGACCCACTGGAACAGCTGTTGGGAGACAGATGGTAGCCTCCCGTCAAGGCCATCCAGCGTGTTCTTTAACGTGCACAGGGTATGTCTCTCCCGCACACGGGGCCACGGCTTAACGTCCCATCCGACGGACGGCGGCCTTTCCAAGCCCATCGGTGTCCCCTACTGACCGTGGGCAGGGCGGGGAATTTTGCGGAGATAAATCTCAACGCTGACCCAGCTGGGACTTGAACCTGGGAACTGCAGATTACGAGCCTGGCGCGCTACCGACTGAGCCACCCCCGCCCCTGTGTTATAGCGCCAATGCAGCTATCATCATTGCAAACAATGGGAGTAGAACTAACTACATTGCTTAGAACATCACTGAAATGCTGAGCCCACCTAGCCATGACGGAATCCTCGCCTTCTATAACCTTACCTTGTTTATCCTTCAATCCTTGTATACCTGTCCGTTTTCTACCACACAAAACATTAACTATCTGGTACAGCTCTCTGCTGTTGTGCTGTCTAACTGTTTCCTCAGCTTTGTCAGCCAAGCCATGAAGCCAAAGATTCTTATCAGCAGCTAACTGATCTTTTACACGTTCATTAAGTTCTCTCTAATGCTTTCTATTAGGACTAGTAAGGTATTGATTTAGGACATTCCTGCAGTTGTTTCTTTCCGAAATAAGCTCTAGTGCCTTATCACGCAGATAATTCTGTGTCTTCTGCTCCTTTTTTCCTAAAAGAGTACTGTTAGTGTCCAAAAAAGCCTGTTTAAAATTATCCCATTCTTCCTCAACTTCAGTAGTAAGCAAACCATGACTGTCATAATAACTAAGTAACCTATCATGGTAAGCTTTGGCTATAACTGGATCTTTCAGAGCTTCAGTATTAAAACTAAATTTTTTAACCCTAGCACAACACTTTTTAAGTTTAAGTTGCAACACACTTTTAACAAGGTAATGGTCAGATCCAATTTCAGCTCCCCTATATACCCTGGTATTCGTAACAGAACTTGCCCATTTGCTGTTAATATGTAATCAATCATATTCATATGCAGCTCATCAGGTGAAATCCATGTGTACTTATGTATGTCGCGGTGTTTGTAATAAGTGTTAGTTGTTATGAAACCATTGAGTTTACTTACCTGTAGGAGATGTTGCCCATTGCCATCGCAGCTACCAATACCAAAAGGGCCTATCGCTCCTCCCCAAAGGTCAGAGTCAGTACCAACTTTGGCATCGAAGTCACCTAGAATAAGGGTAATCTCCTTTCTTGACAGAATTAAAAATATCCTGAAGTTGTCCATAAAACCTATCCTTCTCATCCTCGTCGGCATCCTCAGTGGGGCATAAGAGCAGATAACATTCAAATCTTTAACACTTGTCTGAAATATTGCTGTAAGAAACCTTTCATTAATCCACTCATATCCTAGAAGAGCATCACTAGCGTGTCTGCTTGGAAGCAGACCCATGCCTTAGTGATGTTTATGGTCGTCCCTCCCTGAAAAGAGAAATTTAAAATTATTTTTAAGAATATGACCTTTTTCTGTCCATCTGGTCTCTTGCAAACCAAGAATATCTAAATTATAATGGTGGAATTCTTGTGTGAGGACATCAAGAGAAAACTCTCTGTGCAGAGTCCTCACATTCCAACTACCTATGGAGAGAAAATGGTTAGTGGGATGTTTAAAGAAACTATGTTTATTGAGAGAGTGAATGCCGACAATATCAAACAGACCCCTAATCACAGATATGGGGCAAAGACCCGTTCCCCCACCACTAAAGGCTGAAGCCATCTGCACTGGAAGACTTCCTCCAATGTAGAATTTGACGATGCCAATAGAAGCAAAGAGTTCAGGTGCCTGCGATGACCTCTGCTCAGGATTATCCACCAGCTGATAAACATATCCTGTGAATCTATTCACTTGGGGCTGTCAACCCACAAACAAACAGAAAACACAGCGGAAGATTTTCCCTCCACAGAAGCCCACCAGTGCAGCTAAATCAGGATACATAATCAAGCTCAGAGCCATATATCTGTCCAGTCCAGTGGGTTTATATGGTCAGCACCAGGACCCTGTGTGGTTGACCACTCCTCAGCAGGGTCACGAAGGTTGCCAGATCACTAATTTCTAAAACAAATTGCTGCCAGATATTTTTTTCTGAATTCTGTGATCAACCATAGTGTTCGGATACTTTTTTGAGCGACTGTACACCAACATTTTTAAAGTAATGAAGAGGCAAAAACGTTAAAACTCAAATCACAATATATTTCAAGTACATAACACTGAGTATCCCTGCCTCCCCTTCTACCCCTTCCAGCTCTGCCACCCCTCAGGCAACCCCTTTTCCTCCTCCTCCGCATACAGAACACGTAGAAGACGACGAGGATGAAGACCCTGACGATCCACTTCCACTGCTCGAATAAATAACAATAATGCAGCACAGTTACAATAAATATTGTTTGAATGTGTGTGTACTGTAAGTCCCATAACTGTACAGCAAGAACTGTGTGTCAGAAGTGTTTGTATTTCATCATCATCTGTACATGGTCATCGTGTGGAAGACGAAGAAAAATTTAAAAATATAAAATTATTAAAGTTTATAAAACACAATACTCTTTGTATTGTATAAAAACTATGTTTTATAACTTTAATAATTATACTGCTATCTAAATATTGTACATGTATTGCATTACACAGTTTACGTTGGGGCGGGGAATGGGAGCATTGTGGCCGTAGTTGTTGGGGAATAAGAATAGAATGAGTAAGTTAAATGAATACAATAATTGCAAATAGAATGAGTAAGTTGAAGAAATGAAATGAAGAATGAATCAAAGAAATGAAGAATGAGTAAGTTGAAGATGAGTAAGTTGAATTTTTTGCACACCATGGCTAAATGACCAGATCACATGGACCCGAAGGCTCAAAGAAGGTTGGGGGAGAGGACCCACTGGAACAGCTGTTAGGAGACAGATGGTAGCCTCTCGTCAAGGCCATCCAGCGTGTTCTTTAACGTTGGATTGTTTTATCTCTGAGCGGCACTCTTTTGTACACCATGGACTAAATGGCCAGGTCACAAGGACCCCGAAGGCTCAGAGAATGTTGGGGGAGGGTTCTCAGGTTCGAGTCCCAGTTGGCTCAGCGTTGAGACTTATCTCCGCAAAATTCCCCGGCCTGCCCATGGTCAGTAGGGGACACCGATGGGCTTGGAAAGGCCGTCGTCCGTCGGATGGAACGTTAAGCCCTGGCTCCGTGTGCAGGAGAGCCATACTCTGTGCACGTTAAAGAACACGCTGGATGGCCTTGACGGGAGGCTACCATCTGTCTCCCAACAGCTGTTCCAGTGGGTTCCCTCCCTCAACCTTCTCTGAGCCTTCGGGGTCCTTGTGACCTGGCCATTTAGTCCATGGTGTGCAAAAAAGTGCCGCTCAGAGGTAAAACAATCCAACGTTAAAGAACACGCTGGATAGCCTTGACGGGAGGCTACCATCTGTCTCCTAAAAGCTGTTCCAGTGGGTCCTCTCCCCCAACCTTCTCTGAGCCTTCGGGTCCATGTGATCTGGCTATTTAGCCATGGTGTGCAAAAAAGTTTCGCTCAGAGGTAAAACAACCCAACCCAACTCTCTCACTCTCTCTGTGTGTTAGCCTACATTGTTCATACTGTAATTTTAAATTTATAAAACATAGTGTTTCAATACAGTGTATTGTTTTACTTTTTTTGTGTGTTAAATATGGTTAACAGTATTAAGAGTTACGGTTTGGGAGGGGGGGGGGGGAGGTCCAGAGATATTCGCGGTTCTTCCACATTCGCGGCGGTCCTGCGCCTCTAACCCCCGCGAATGTTGAGGGCCGACTGTATTTCTAATATTTTTCGTATCAAATAATATTAAAATAAATTTTGTCGTTAAATATTTATAATTGTTTTAAAGTTTTAATAGCCTGTAATGCAAAGAAAGAAATGGTTTAGGCCAACGCTGTCCAACTAGCAGCCCGCGGGCCGATATGATTTTTGTGGCACAAAGATTTTTGTGGCCCGCGAACAGAATCAAGTTTTTACTTGAAATTTGAAATAAATATCTATAATCCACCTAAAATTTTTTGTCAACTTGTATTACTTTACTTGATATGCAATCTTCAACTTACTCATTCTATTTGCAATTATTTTTGCATTATGTCAACTTACTCATTCTATTCTTATTGCCCAACAACTACGGCCACAATGCTCCCATTAAATTTATTTAATATTTGATAAGGTTTAAAAAAATTATATTGGTTTATTACTCCTTATTATTTTTCGTATAAGTAAAATAATTTTTTGAAGTGACATGAACTGATTTTTCAATTACCTATCCTATTCTTTTTTTTGGCCCGCGGTCTTAATAATATTAATGGCCGCGTATCAAATAATATTAAAATTTTAATTTTGTCGGACAGTACTGGTTTAAGCCATGCTTTTCTGTTTCGATTTTCCGATATGTCAGAGAAATTATTTTCCTAACGGAGCTCTGCTCAATAATTATTGAAATGGTTTTTCGGGGTTGGGTTAGGTTGTTTTGCCTCTGAGCAGGCTAGATGGCAAGGTTACAAGGACCCCGAAGGCTCAGAGAAGGTTGGGGGAGGGGACCCACTGGAACAGCTGTTGGGAAACAGATGGTAGTCTCCCGTCAAGGCCATCCAGCGTGTTCTTTAACATGCACCGGGTATGGCTCTCCCATACACGGGACCACGGCTTAACCTCCCATCCGACGGACGGCGGCCTTTCCAAGCCCATCGGTGTCCCCTACTGACCGTGGGCAGAGCGGGAAATTTGGCGGAGATAAATCTCAACGCTGACCCAGCTGGGACTCGAACCTGGGAACTGCAGATTACGAGTCTGGCGCGCTACCGACTGAGCCACCCCCGCCCCAATAATTTCGGGGTCTTGGGTTAAAAATTTTCAGACCTAACACATCTCTATTTGTCATATATCTCAACTGAAGTGGAAAAGCAGAATTCCGTGACCGTACAGTCGCTCAAAAAAAGTATCCGAACACCATGGTTGATTACAAAATTAAAAAATATATATATATCTGGCAACGATTTTTTTTAGAAATTGGTGATCTGGTTGCCAGATTACTAATTTGTGTGAGCATTCAGCAATCGGGTTGCCGATCACTAATTTCTAAAAAAAAATCGTTGACAGATATTTTTTCTGAATTCTGTAATCAACCATGGTGTTCGGATACTTTTTTGAGCGACTGTACTAAGAAAGAAATTTACATTTGGAGCTTACTGACCCTATTTACAAGCCAAGGGATAGTCAACGTTTAACTGAGGTAATTTTTAAATTTGATAAAAATTTCCTGTTACAGTTTTAAATTAATGTTAAAGAAAATTTATTCAACAACTGTTTTTTTACAGCAGAGCTTTGTCCAGCCACAAATGGTCGAATCCTGAGTCAGAAACGACAAAACAGGCCTCAAAGTTTTTTCCACCTACAGTAAAATCTGCGAACGAGGGATTACTATATTTAAAATGGTTTTCACCCTTTTGTTATTGTTTCGTCTGCTTACAGCGTTATCAAATACGACGAAATGATCAATAGATGGAAACAACGTTTCTTTTGCATTTAATTTGCCAGGTTATTTTTATTATTATTATCGTTTACGTTATTTTTAAGATTTGATTTCGCGTAAATCTCTTTACTCATATATTGAGAAAGAGATTTAGCCCACTGTAATATTGATTTTGAATATTTACTTTTGCGTGGTAGAATGTTAAATTAAATAATAATAATAAATACCCCCTCAAGCAGCTGCTTGCCACTAGAGGTCTGACAGGAGCCGGTCAGTTTATATGCCACAGTAGATCTGAGAGGATGGCAAGACCTCAGCAGAAAACAACACGAACATCCATGCCTTACCGGGGCTCGAACCCAGGTCCCGTAGATCAGTAGCCAAGCGCGCTAACCACTCGGCCACGGACGGCTTAAATAAAAAGGAAATTTCTACTAATAATAATGCTAATCCTGTCCGATAGTGGTGCTGCGAGACGACCGCATTAAAGATGCCTTGACAAATGATGTTGATGAGACTGGTAGCAGAGTAGGTTTGAGGATAAACAGAGAGAAAACTATGGGGATGAAAATTGGTCAGGCAGGCTTGAAGAGCGTGGAGAAATAGGCGTATACACCTAAAGACGAAAATTAGACTCTATAATAGCTTAGTTCTTTGTAGAGTTCGTTACGACAAGTGAAACTTGGACCCTTTATAAACACGATTACAGGAAACTTGATTCTTTTGATTCTAAATCAGGCATGTCAAAGATACGGCCCGCGGGCCATTAGCTGCCCCTGGGGCATTTAGATGCGGCCCGCGACCTCAATTAATAACACTCAAATTTCATGAATAGTTTTTCTATACATTGAACACATAGGTACAGATGACAGATACCTAATGAACACGCACTTATCCAAACATCGATGACATAATGAAGCTGAAAAGATGTCAAGTGTCTGGATCTTCGAAATAATGCGCTGTTTTTTAACCGTTATGACTTAATGACACTTTAATTTTGATGTAGACTTTAAATTTAAATAAAAGATTTTTTTATATAAAATTAGTATTTAATTGAATCCCGTCCCGCTGATATACTTTGAAAGAAAAATTGGCACTTCACAAGATTGAGTGTGACACCCCTGTTCTAAATGCTTACACACTATCTTGGGTATTAGGTTGCAATGGCGATATTAGGCAAAGGAGTCGGAAACCTCCTTTAAGCAGCATATTCTGCAGAGAGAGACTCCGTTGGTTATGGCATGTTGCCCGTATGCATAACTATAGATTAGCGAAAAACAGTGTTAATAACAGTGTGTCTAAAGGCCTCAGAAAGTGGGGAGGTGAAGACTACGATGCGGTGGGCAGACAACGTCAAACAGAATCTTGTTAGAATTCGTCTAGAATAGCGAGATGCAGTAAATGTAACTCGAAAGAGATAGATAGAGTGTATACCCCTATCGTTTGGAGAACTAAATTGCATAATCTGGTTGGACCTCCTTGACCATGGGTGCGTGAGGATGAGGAGGTATATATATGGATGTATTATGTAGGTAGGTAGGTGTGTCTCTTAACAGAAGATTTGCAATGTAATAACTTACGATTTAACATAAAGTAGAAACTGAAGCTAAACTTTTATTTTGTTAAAGTTATTCATAACATTTGTGCTATTGTATTACTAATTGGTAAGTCAAAAAAAAATGTAAAACATATTTACATACTGTTTACCTTATTTTTATTCTGTGTTATGCATGTACATATCCTTTTTCTTTATATATGTCATTATATTGCATTAGACAAAATCATAGATTTCAACATTTCAAAACTTCTTCTTTGGAAGCTCAAATTTTTGTTCTTCAGGCAAATATTAAGTGAAAAATGGAAGTTAATCATCTGTTAGTAACAGCAATTCCTTTGTTTTCATCATATATTGTGATTTAATCTAATACGTACGAGGTTTTAATTCCAATAACCTCCTGCTAGATACGACTCTGACAAGCGAAACACAATCAAACGTAGAAACGAACAAGAATTTACTTTCGTTAAGGTAATTTATTTTAGAAATCAAATACTTTACCTGTTAAACGGCTGTTATTTCCTATTTGGTCCATTTGCATAAAAAAAAGTAGCAGAAAGGAAAATGCTATTGAATATTAGAATATTTAATACATTGAACGACATTAAGAAAAGAACAACTCATTTTGATCGATAAAGATTACGATTGTGAAAACTATCTTATTGTAGGGCAAAGTCAGAAAGACAATGACCAGCGATTTTTAGATAATAAATAAAATAGTGGGAGTAAAATTGAAACCTTAAGCATTAAGTGAATAATTCAAAATTAATATTACAGTGGGCTAAATCTCTTTTTCAATATTGAGTAAAGAGATTTAAGCGATATCAAATCTTAATGATTATTTATATAGGATATTAATAATATTTTTTATTAGTATATGTATATAACACTGATAGCCGTCCCGTGGCCGAGTGGTTAGCGCGCTTGGCTACTGATCTACGGGACATGGGTTCGAGCCCCGGGTTAAGGCATGGATGTTCGTGTTGTTTTCTGCTGAGGTCCTGCCATCCTCTCAGATCTTCTACTTTGGCATATAAACTGACAGGCTCCTGTCAGACCTCTGTGGCAAGCAGCTGCTTGAGGGGGTATTTTTTTTATTTATTTTTATATAACACTATTGTGTACTGAAAGTAATTTAAGATTCTTTAGGATAAAAAATAGTGTAAAGTATAGTGAAATAAAGTTTAATTTTATGAACTGAAATTCTTGTGGTTAGAGATAATTCAGGATTTCAAAGCCTCATTCTAAAATATCTGACGTAGAGCAAATAAAATCAATACTTCTCGGAAGAGTCTTCAATCTGGCACTCGATAAAACGAAGCTATTTAGATATCAACATAGTCAATATTTCCATCTGTTCTCTCTAATCCGACTTCACAATAAAGCGAATTTTTTAAACAAATCCATTTCTTCTGACCGAAACAATTCTAAATCAAATGAACACTTACAGGAGACGAGCATTCGCATCTATTCTCTCTAATACAACATTCAGTAAAGGAATAGTATCGACTCTCGCTAATCTGACATTTCACTACAACGGATTTTTTTTCTCGAAGTCTGTTTCTTCTAAATGTAGCAACAGAAATGAAATTAACACACTACAGTAAACCAAACTGTACAGAACTATCTGCATTCTCACTAATCTGACATTCACTAGAGCGAATATTTTTAATAGTTTTTTTCTTTTGAATGAATTAATCCCAAATCAAAGGAACGCACCTAAAGGAAACTGAAATAATCGATATATATATCCATTCTCGATAATCCGACTTTAACTAAAACGGATTTTTATATTTTCGTTATCTTCCTTCTAAATGGAACAATCTGCAAAAAGATGTCAGTATTCTTACTAATCCGACGTTTAATAAAACGAATTCTTTAAAGGTATTTTTCTTCTAAACGAAACAACCAGAAATTAACGAAACGCATAACTGGAAAACTGAATAATCTATATTTACAGTAATTCTTGCTAAACCGGTTTTGGTTAAAACAAATTTTTATATTTCTGTGTCTCGCTTTTCCTCCTAAATGCAAGAATCTGAAATCAAACGACGATATTAGGAGGAAAGCAAAAATGTCGACATTTACATTTATTTTTGTTAATTTGACTTTGGTTAACATAGATGTTAAACATCACATAGATGTTAACATAGATCTGAAATCAAAGGAACGTACTACAAGGAAGGAAAAAAAATCCCTGTAATTTTCACTACTCCAACTTTTAGTAAAAACGAAATTTTAAAGGTGTTCTCTGCAAAATAAAAGAATTGGAAATCAAAGAAACTCATTACAGGGAACCGAAATAACTGACATTTATATCTATTTTCTCTAATCCGATATTTCAGTACAAGAGATTTCATTCGAAGAATTCTTTCACACTGGCGGAAATTGAAAAAAGAACACCCAGAAGGAATTCCTTTACGAACGTCATATTATAATATATTAATAGTTAAGGGCAGCACAAACCGTGATACAAGATTGAGAGTCATTGGGTGGAATAATGACGTCACTGAGGACGACAACATGCAGATGTTCGCAGCGCGTATTTAAGGACTAAGGTGGGTTTGGGTTGTTTTACCTCTGAGCGGCACTTTTTTGCACACCATGTTCTAAATGGCCAGGTCACATGGACCCCGAAGGCTCAGAGAAGGTTGGGGGAGGGGACCCACTGGAACAGCTGTTGGGAGACAGATGGTAGTCTCCCGTCAAGGCCATCCAGCGTGTTCTTTAACGTGCACAGGGTATGGCTCTCCCGCACACGGGCCACGGCTTAACGTCCCATCCGACGGACGGCGGCCTTTCCAAGCCCATCGGTGTCCCCTACTGACCGTGGGCAGAGCGGGAAATTTTGTGGAGATAAATCTCAACGCTGACCCAGCTGGGACTTGAACCTGGGAACTGCAGATTACGAGTCTGGCGCGCTACCGACTAAGCCACCCCCGCCCCCGCCCCCGGACTAAGGTGGGAAGAAAGACGTTATTCGTCTTCTTTCACGTTGTTTAGTGCTCTTTGAAGAAGTTGCCATGCCTGAACGACACAGGCACGCAACATTTGTTCAGTTAGCGGAGTTTGAGCGTGGTCGTATAGTGGGTCTTCGGGAAGCAGGTTGGTCTTTTCATCAAATTGCACACTTCATTGGACGAGTGGTATCGGCAGTGGTACGATGGTGGCGTCAATGGTCAGAAGAACATTCGCACACTCGCAAACGTGGTTCCAGGCAACACAGTTACAGACGCACGAGACGATCGGCGTTTCAGGAGGGTGGCGGTGGCAGAGCGGACGGCTACGGCGTTTCAGGAAGGTGGCGGTGGCAGAGCGGACGGCTACGGCGTTTCAGGAAGGTGGCGGTGGCAGAGCGGACGGCTACGGCGTTTTAGGAGGGTGGCGGTGGCAGAGCGGACGACTACGGCGTTTCAGGAGGGTGGCGGTGGCAGAGCAGACGGCTACGGCGTCACAAATTCGATCATCTGCCGTACCACGGGTGTGTACAAAAACGATACGCTAATGGCGTGAATTATTCTCGCAAAAAACGCCGATTTAATCTGTGATTTGTCTCCGTTGGTGATGTTTGCTGTGGATATCCGACAGACGACGGATCACTTTTATCTTTTGGCCTCCATAAAAAATCTTTCTTCTCCTATCATCAGCAGTTATGCCACTGTACTAAATTTTGATCCTAACAAATATCACCTTCCTCCACGAATTCGTCACTCCGTTCATAAAATTACACAATTTTATTTTTCAATGCCAATTTTCCTATATTTTGCATATTGTTTTGGGAATTTATACTTAACTTGAATACTGAAATGAAAAGAAATACTTTTCGCATCATATTTTAATCTACTTGGCTTTTTAGATAAAACATCGCAATACCCCCGTTTTAAAATGGCGAAATATGATTCTACTTCTCTACTAATTTAGAAATTATATTTATAACTAATTTAGTAACAATTGCTTCTTTTAATGACTGCTGGCAGAGTTATTATTCGAATAATGAACTTTTTAATGATTGAAGATTCGAAAAATTAGTTTTTGTAGAATTAATTGCCACCTCATGCTCCGCCCCCCCGCCCCCCCTCCTCACCTGCTGATTCCCACCTCGTAAGAAATTACGTTCTCTCATAATCTTGGTAGCGATCTTTGGCTTACTACCTCGGCTCGACTGAGCTAATCCGGGGCTATCTGAAGAGAGCGGGCCCGAAAGCAGAAAACGTGACGTTACAAAAGGGTGTCTGACCAAAGAAGACGGTAAGCGAACTGTCACGCGAGTCAACACACTAAATAAATAATAAAAATAAATACCCCCTCAAGCAGCTGCGTGCCACAGAAGTCTGACAGGAGCCTGTCAATTAATATGCCAAAGTAGAAGGTCTGAGAGGATGGCAGGACCTCAGCAGAAAAACAATACGAACATTCATGCCTTATCCGGGGCTCGAACCCAGGTCCCTTAGATCAGCAGTCAAGAGCGTTAACCACTCGGCCACGGGACGGCTAAAATAAATACCCCCTCAAGCAGCTGCTTGCCACAGAGGTCTGACAGTAGCTTGTCAGTTTATATGCCATAGTAGAAGGTCTGTGAGGATGGCAGGACCTCAGCAGAAAAACAACGCATACATCCATGCCTTACCCGGGGCTCGAACCCAGGTCCCTTAGATCAGTAGCCACTAAGCGAAGAGGAAAAACTGGCATTTCGCTTTATATGAAAGTATACTGAATATAAAATTCTGATCCTCTATAACGTAATTTTTTTTACAAATAAGCTGTGAAATGATTTACTGGAGTTCTGCAATCATTGCTTATTAAGGACAAGCAGAATTAAAAAATTTCCAGTGTAGAGAAATTTATTTTGAAATACTTATATACATTAGTTAAAAGCTTCTGAAAAAAATCCATCGCCGACACGGCGGGAATCTAACCCGCAACTCTCCAGATTCATGCCAGAGCGCGCTACCATTACACCACGCATCGGCTAAGAAAATTTTTCAGAATAAAATTTTCTGTTTTGATTTTTTTTTTCAGAAGCTTTTTGAATCGGTTTGGTTGGGTTGTTTTACCTCTGAGCGGTACTTTTTTGCACACCATGGGCTGAATGGACAGGTCACATGGACCCCGAAGGCTCAGAGAAGGTTGGGGGAGGGGACCCACTGGAACAGCTGTTGGGAGACAGATGGTAGCCTCCCGTCAAGGCCATCCAGAGTGTTCTTTAACGTTCACAGGGTATGGCTCTCCCACACACGGGGCCACGGCTTAACGTCCCATCCGACGGACGGCGGCCTTTCCAAACCCATCGGTGTCCCCTACTGACCGTGGGCAGGGCGGGGAATTTTGCGGAGATAAATCTCAACGCTGAACCAGCTGGGACTCGAACCTGGGAACTACAAATTACGAACCTGGCGCGCTACCGACTGAGCCACCCCCCGCCCCTTTTTGAATCGACTTGTATACATTTTTTTTTTCTTTTCACACGGAAAGCAGTTATTGTTTGGTTAATATTTGCTGATAATTATGGTATGATCCATCAATTGAAATACAGACTGATAAGCAAAATATAAACCCCCTCAAGCAGCTGCTTGCCACAGAGGTCTGAGAGGAGCCTGTCAGTATATATGCCATAGTAGAAGGTCTGAGAGGATGGCAGGACCTCAGCAGAAAAACGACACATACATCCATGCCGTACCCGGAACTCGAACCCAGGTCCCTTAAGATCAGTAGCCAAGCGCGTTAACCACTCGGCCATCGGACGGCTTAAGCGAAATACATCTAAAAAATTTTCAAAAGTTTCTTTCTAATAAAAAAATGGATTTATTCAGATCTAACACTTCAAAAGATTTCTATAGCCAGAAGATTACCGCAAGCTGTACGTTACAAAAATATTCCAATTTTATTTCATGTGTGGCTAAAAATAAATAGTTTATTCAGTATGAAATATGGGATGCATACACAAGCTCCTTGCACATTTGCAAAAATTCGCTAGTTCTTTATATTTTTTAGGATGCGTACTGGTAATTGTCTTAAGCTATTTGAATAAATTTTTTATTTAGATGCATATTTTTTTAGGCGTACCCTTTACAATAAATTTTTCGCAACTGCTATATTTTTAAATATTTATTCTAACCTAATTTAAAACTGTCCTGTTGGCCAAGAAATAAAAATGTTTGTTTGCAAGAACTTGTGACTTCGGACTGCAGTAATGATATTCTGTCTTTCTGCTATTTCCTTTATGGTAGTCATTTTACCCATATTGAAAATACAAGGATATTAATGTAATTTGGATTTTTATACTTCATTTTTCTCTGGCATTAATATAATAAAAATATAATATTGTGCAACTTGCATATTGACCTTGGAGTTGTTTTTATAGGCATTCTCAATACTAATGTTCAGAATAAATCCAATGCAAATAGTACACTGCTGAAGTACAGTGACTTAAAAAAAATATCCGAACTCTAATGGCCGCGTGGTTAGCACTCTTGGCTACTAGTCTACGGGACCTGGGTTCGAGCCCCGGATAAGGCATGGATGTGTGTGTGTTGTTTTTCTGCTGAGGTCCTGCCATCCTCTCAGACCTTCTACTATGGCATATAAACTGACAGGCTCCTGTCAGACCTCTGTGGCAAGCACTGCTTGAGGTTTTTTTATTTTTTTTTATGATTGATTACAGAATTGAGAAAAAATATCTGGCAACGATTTTTTTAGAAATTAGTGATCTGGCATCCTTCGTGTCACGTGACACGAAGGATGCCAGATCTCTAATTTCTAAAAAAAATCGTTGCCAGATATTTTTTCTGAATTCTGAAATCATCATCATCATCATCCTCAAGCAGCCATGGGCTACGGAGGTCCAACCAGACCGTGCAATTTAGTTCTCCAAGCAAGTCTATCCTGAGCTACATCTACTGCATCTGGCCACTGCACACCAATTCTAACAAGATCCTGTTTGACATTGTCTGCCAACCGCATCCTAGGTCTCCCCCTCCTTCTGAGGCCTTTAGGCACACTGTTCATAACCCTATCGCCAATCTATAATTATTCATACGGGCAACATGGCCAAACCAACGGAGTCTCTCTCTGTGCAATATGCTGCTTATAGGAGGTTGCAAACTCCTTTGCCTAACCTCATCATTAGTTACAAACATTTGTTGCCTAACCTCATCATTAGCCAAACCATCAAGCCAAAGATTCTTATCAGCAGCTAACTGATCTTTTACACGTTTATTAAGTTCTCTGTAATGCTTTCTATTAGGACTAGTAGGGTATTGATTAAGGACATTCCTGCAGTTCTTTCTTTCTGAAATAAGCTCAAGTGCCTTATCACTCAGATAATTCTGTCTCTTCTGCTCCTTTTTTCCTAAAAGAGTACTGTTAGTGTCCAAAAAAGCCTGTTTAAAATGATCCCATTCTTCCTGAACTTCAGTAGTAAGCAAACCATGACTGTCATAATGACTAAGTAACCTATCATGGTAAGCTTTGGCTATAACTGGATCTTTCAGAGCTTCAGTATTAAAAGTAAATTTTTTAACCCTAGCACAACACTTTTTAAGTTTAAGTTGCAACACACTTTTAACAAGGTAATGGTCAGATCCAATTTCAGCTCCCCTACATGCCCTGGTATTCCTAACAGAACTAGCCCATTTGCTGTTAATTAATATATAATCAATCATATTCTTATGCAGCCCATCAGGTGAAACCCATGTGTACTTATGTATGTCGCGGTGTTTGTAATAAGTGTTAGTTATTCTGAATCCATTGAGTTTACTTACCTGTAGGAGACGTTGCCCATTGCCATTGCAGCTACCAATACCAAAAGGGCCTATTACTCCTCCCCAAAGGTCAGAGTCAGTACCAACTTTTGCAATGAAGTCACCAAGAACAAGGGTAATATCTCCTTTCTTGACAGAATTCAAAATATCCTGAAGTTGTTCATAAAACCTATCCTTCTCATCCTCATCAGCATCCTCAGTGGGGGCATAACAGCAGATAACATTCAAGTCTTTAACGCTTGTCTGAAATTTTTCTGTAAGAAACCTTTCATTAATGCACTCATATCCTAGAAGAGCATCACTAGCGTGTCTGCTGAGAAGCAGACCCACGCCTTGGTGATGCTTATTGTCGTCCCTCCCTGAAAAGAGAAATTTAAGATTATTTTTAAGAATCTGACCTTTATCTGTCCATCTGGTCTCTTGCAAGCCGAGAATATCTAAATTATAATGGTGGAATTCTTGTGTGAGGACATCAAGAGAAAAAGCTCTGTGCAGAGTCCTCACATTCCAACTACCTATGGAGAGAAAATGGTTAGTGGGATGTTTAAAGAAACTATATTTATTGAGAGAGGGAATGCCGACAATATCAAACAGCCCCCTAATCGCAGACATGGGGCGAAAACCCTTTCCCCCACTACTAAAGGCTGAAGCCATCTACACTGGAAGACTTCCTCCAATGTAGAACGATGATGTTAATAGAACGATGCTAATAGAAGCAAAGAGTTCAGGTGCCTGCGATGACTTCTGCTCAGGATTATCCACCTGCTGATAAACATATCCTGTGAATCTATTCACTTGGGGCTGTCAACCCACAAACAAACAGAAAACACAGCGGAAGATTTTCCCTCCACAGAAGCCCACCAGTGTAGCAAAATCAGGATCCATAATCAAGCTCAGAGCCATATATCTGTCCAGTCCAGTAGGTTTATATGGTCAGCACCAGGACCCTGTGTGGTTGATCACTCTTCAGCAGGGTAGAAAAAAAAGAAAAGTAGCCATAGTTGTCCAGATCAGTAGGCCACACTAATCTGGCAGCCCTCCCCTTCCGTTCACTTCCACAAGAGAGTATCTCTTTTGAAAGTTACTAACGGTCCGCACCACGAGAAGGCGGGGTCGGACATTAGGTGCTAGGCCTGGCCGGTTGTATGCATCATCACAGGGGATTGGTGCATAGCTCTCCTTCCAGTGACTACCTAGCTACCATTTACAGAACAATCAACTATAGTGTTTGAATACTTTTTTGAGCGAATGTATATTTTACGATACCCTGTTTTTTTATTCACTTATTAAGGGATAAAACAAAGGATTAGAACAAAATTATTAGTATATAACTGATTCAGCTACTAATCCACTGTCAAGTTCAAAATCTTTAATAATAATAATATCCTTCCAAATACTTTGCAAGCTCAACTCACAATCCTCGAAATCCCATATCGTCCAGACTCGTCTTTTGACGTCAGAAGCGAGAGCAGTGCCACAGGCTCAAGCTCGCTCTCTTCAAGATGGCCCCGGATGATCTCAGTGTGCGAATATGTTCAGCCGAAGATGAAATTTAGGTGGATTTTAGGATCATATTTCAGTATTAAAGGTACATAATATAAGCCATTATGTTTTGTTTATTTTTGCTTAAAATGAAATGTTTCCTGCAATATACTGAAAAGTATCTCATCTGATCTTGAGTATGAGACCATCATTCTCAATGAATTGGATATGTGAAAATTAGCATGAAGTCGGTGCTTATTTTGTTATACTATAATGTGCGACCTCACGTGATTCAACAAATTGTAACAATCTTCAACAAAAATTCCTTGGGAAGTACGTGACCATCTTTCAAATAGCCCAGAGTTCTATTAAAAAAGTTGCTATTAAAGAGAGTAAAGCTCTAATGACATAAAGACGTTGTCTTTTGTCCCAAATTTCGTGACATTCTTGATGATAGCGGCTTTGGGTTGGATTGGATTGTTTTACCTCTGAGCGGCAATGTTTTCCACACCATGGGCTAAATGGCCAGGTCACATGGACCCCGAAGGCTCAGAGAAGGTTGGGGGAGGGGACCCACTGGAACAGCTGTTGGGAGACAGATGGTAGCCTCCCGTCAAGGCCATCCAGTGTGTTCTTTAATGTTGGATTGTTTTACCTCTGAGCGGCACTTTTTTGCACACCATGGGCTAAATGGCCAGGTCACATGGACCCCGAAGGCTCAGAGAAGGTTGGGGGAGGGGACCCACTGGAATAGCTGTTGGGAGACAGATGGTAGCCTCCCGTCAAGGCCATCCAGCGTGTTATTTAACGTGCACAGGGTATGGCTCTCCCGCACACCGAGCCACGGCTTAATGTCCCATCCGACGGACGGTGGCCTTTCCAAGCCCATCGGTGTCCCCTACTGACCGTGGGCAGGGTGGGGAAATTTTGCGGAGATAAATGATGTTAGCGGCATTTCGGTTTCAAGCTCAAAATCATTTATCCGAAGAAATTAAAACCAACCCATTTCTAATTATCATTATTGATTCTCAAGACGGTCTGGGGAATAAAAGGAGTTGTTACAACTTTGCATAAAAAATTTATGGGTACAACTAAGCAAATGAACAGAGCACAACTTAGCTTTCAAATTATAAACTTAATTAATTATAAGTTCTCTCACCACAAATGTTTAAAACACTGTCTCAACCCTTACAAATTATTAATAGGCACCTGTTTCGCACGAAATCCAAAAAGGCTTGAGTAGCAAATCGATCAATACTCATAGGTAATCATCATCATCAAGCAAAAAAAAAATGTTTCACCCACCCAGTAGGAGTAGAGCTACGTTTATGCAAATTAGTATGGAAGTGCGGAACAGTAATATATGTAAATGAAAGGAAAATTGCGGGTCTGGCTAAGTTTAAAATGCGGCAGATGGCATGGATTCCGTTAGTTTTAGGGAAGATTGTCGTTAGGCAAAAGTGGACAGTGTAAATGAAAGAAACCGAACTTGACCTGTAAATCTAGTTTCCATCAAAGAGTAATGCTGTTTGTACATCGTTGGCGGATGTTTAGTGCAATCAGAACGTTTGAGCAAGGTAACATCATAAATCTATGTGAAACAGGATGATCTACGTGACGAACTGCAGTGCATTTAGGACGTGATGTGGGGCGGGGGTGGTTCAGTCGGTAGCGCGCCAGGCTCGTAATCTGTAGTTCCCAGGTTCGAGTCCCAGCTGGGTCAGCGTTGAGATTTATCTCCGCAAAATTCCCCGCCCTGCCCACGGTCAGTAGGGGACACCGATGGGCTTGGAAAGGCCGCCGTCCGTCGGATGGGACGTTAAGCCGTGGCCCCGTGTGTGGGAGAGCCATACCCTGTGCACGTTAAAGAACACGCTGGATGGCCTTGACGGGAGGCTACCATCTGTCTCCCAACAGCTGTTCCAGTGGGTCCCCTCCCCCAACCTTCTCTGAGCCTTCGGGGTCCATGTGACCTGACCATTCAGCCCATGGTGTGCAAAAAAGTGCCGCTCAGAGGTAAAACAACCCAACCCAAAAAGGACGTGATGCATCAACAGTTGGCCATTGCTGGTAGCAATGAACACAGGAAGGTGTTTCACGTTATCATTCAGGATCAAGTCATCCCCAACAGACCGGGATGGTTGGCAGATTCGCTGGATGGTTGACAGTACCAGACATGTGACTGCCTGACAGATAGATATCCAGTGACAGAATGACTGGTTGTGTGATCGACGCCTGTGTGAGGCTGGAATGCAAGGGAGACGCCTTCTTCTCTGCATACTACTCACCTGAAGCCAAAGACATGCCAGATTGTAGTAGTGCAGTGAACGAGTTAAGTGGCATGAGAAATAGGGGGCGGGGGGGGGTCTCAGTCGGTAGCGCGCCAGGCTCGTAATCTGTATTCCCAGGTTCGAGTCCCAGCTGGGTCAGCGTTGAGATTTATCTCCGCAAAATTCCCCGCCCTGCCCACGGTCAGTAGGGGACACCGCTGGGCTTGGAAAGGCCGCCGACCGTCGGATGGGACGTTAAGCCGTGGCCCGTCCGACGATGTGAAGAGAGCCATACCCTGTGCACGTTAAAGAACACGCTGGATGGCTTTGACGGGAAGCTACCATCTGTCTCCCAACAGCTGTTCCAGTGGGTCCCTTCCCCCAACCTTCTCTGAGCCTTCGTGGTCCTTGTGACCAGGCCATTTAGCCCATGGTGTGCAAAAAAAAAAGTGCCGTTCAGAGGTAAAACAACCCAACCCATGAGAAATGGCGACATATCATCTTCAGCGATGAAGCAAGCATCTGTCTGAGACAGACCGATGGCCGTATTTGCATGTGATGATGGACCAGCAAAAAAGCTTGTCCATCAAGTATTGTTGATCGCCATGTAGCGCCCACTTCTGAATCATTGCGTCCCTCATAGTCATCGAGGGTAATTTAACTGCCCAGTAGTATGTGGATACCATTCTCCACCCTGTGGTGTTACCACTCCTGAAAAGCATGCTAAATACCGCATTCCGGCACGATAATGTCAGACCACATACCACACGCATTGCTCAATATTGTCTGCAAGACATTCCGCTGCTACGGCCGCCGAATCTATCGCCGATTGTGCACACCTGGGGCGTCATGAAACCACGTCTGACATCAGAATTGATTCCAGCGTATACGATGACTGATCATCAGGTGTAAGTGCAGCAGATCTAGCAAACCATAGACCAGGACATTATTAGGAAGCTTTTTGGCTCACTTCCTAACTGTATTAGTGCTTGTATTGTCAGAAAGTGGCCACACATCGTACTGATATTACCCTATTTGTCTCACAAAACAGCCTGCATATGTCATCATTTGTTATTTATACTACTACCTTTTAACATATCGCTTTTTATAGTATGCACGACATTCCTATAGGTGGGATATATTTTTTATCAGAAGTGTAATTTATTCAGTTCTAGAAAAGTCTTTTAATCATCAGTTTCTTGAATTCATCAAGTTCTTGAGTTGAAGTTCTAACAATTGAAAGTTCTTGAGTTGAAGTTCTAACAATTGTATGTTCTTGAATTGAAGTTCTAACATCAAGTTCTTGAGTTGAAGTTCTAAAAAGAACTATTCAACGCAGAGCACTGGAAACACGGATTTTGATAATCACCTCCAGGAATGGCCAAGTTGTGGTAGTATTAATAAATCCAGTTAGGTTGTTTGGTTGTTTTACCTCTGAGCAGCACGTTTTTGCACACCACGGGATAAATGGCAAAGTCACAAGGACCCCGAAGGCTCAGAGAAGGTTGGGGGAGGAGACCCAGTGGAATAGCTGTTGGGAGACAGTTAGGTTGTTTGGTTGTTTTACCTCTGAGCAGCACGTTTTTGCACACCACGGGCTAAACGGCAAGGTCACAAGAACCCCGAAGTCTCAGAGAAGGTTGGGGGAGGGGACCCACTGGAACAGCTGTTGGGAGACAGATGGTAGCCTCCCATAAAGGCCATCCAGCTTTAACGTTCTTTAACGCCCCTTCTTTAACGTTGGGTTGTTTTACCTCTGAGCGGCCCTTTTTTGAACACCATGGGCTAAATGGCAAGGTCATAAGGACCCCGAAGGCTCAGAGAATGTTGGGGGAGGGGACCCATTGGAACAACTTTTGGGAGACAGATGGTAGCCTCCCGTAAAGGCCATCCAGCGTGTTTTTAATGTTCACAGGGTATGGCTCAAACACAGTGTGCACAATGTATGGCTCAAAAAAGTGCCGGTCAGAGGTAAAACAACCCAACCCAACTTTGATAAACAAAAGACGGCCTGAATACAGTAGAGCCCACAAATCTCTCTGTCCACAAAGTACGGAATTTCTGATTTAGACATCCCGCCTTGTCATTCACAGTGATAAACTCATCAGAGGCAACTAGAGGGGGATTAGAGGGTTGTCTAAGCCACTTAAGGAATGGTGTGGAAGAAAAAATTGTGTGTGTGTGTCGAGGGGTTACCAAAACTAAATGCAAAGGAAGTGAAGCCGAAATACGAGTCTGACAATCAGCAAAAATGACGCGAGAAAATAAACTTGTTAATTGGGAAAGAACAACATTTATCTTTTTCAAGGAGCTTAAATGACATATAGAGACAAGGACTACTTTAATAAATAAATTGGCCGGAGAACTAGCTTCTAGAAATTTCATTATTTATCTTTAAAGTTGTGTTTATTTTCATGAACTTGCTATTCCATTAAACACTCGCTCCAGAAACAAGAAAATACAAAGACACCTCTTATGAAATGATAAGACAGAGAAGCTCTAAGACGGAAAAAGTACAGTCGCTCAAAAAATATCCGAACACTATGGTTGATTACAGAATTCAGGAAAAAATATCTGGCAACAATTTTTTTTTTTAGAAATTAGTAATCTGGAAACCTTCGTGTCACGTGACACGAAGGTTGCCAGATCACTAATTTCTAAAAAAAAATCGTTGCCAGATATTTTTTCTCAATTCTGTCATCAACCATAGTGTTGGGATATTTTTTGAGCGACTGTATGCAAATATCAACACCGTAGATTGATTTATTAAAATGCTTCAACTCTCTCAATTGTGTTACAGAAAATTAATAAAAAATGTGAAATATCTATTGCGTGAAACGAAAAAAAAGCTTTTGCTATGCTTTAGCCATTTTTAGTTTGATGCTTTGTTGCATAGAAAATTAATTTAATAACGGAATTCGCCTAACTAATAGTTTTCGTCGAATCGGACTCTGTCCTTCAGCGACGAATCTCTGTATGCGAAAAGGATTATAAAATGACTGGATAAAAGACTTGATTTAACAGTTTTCGGTTATTAATGAAGTAGGTCATTCTTATTTCGTGTTATATGAGGGTGACACGACCCCATTCACCTAGATTAACCCTTTCACGACTAAGGGAAACATTTTTCCCATTTTAAAATTGGTGATTGTCGTATTTAATTATAACCTTATCTGCATTTTTTATACAGAATGTCAAAATAGAACGTATGCCGAACGCAATTACGTAAACGGGAACGTTTAGAAAACTAAAACAGAACTGTCAGGACGCATGATATATGTACTATGTGCAATGTCCATCTTTGCCTCACTACCAAAAGAAATTGCTTCGCAGAATATCATAATTAGCACATCATTTTGTATAGTAATTTTATTTCATAATTTTGTATTATTTTAGTTAACATTTTGTTCTAATAAACCAATAAATAAAAGACATTGCATAATAAGCCTAACTATAATTTGTGTTACCTTTATAGTCCATTGGGAAAAATATTTCCCATAAAATTCCAAAAAACTACACATTGTTATGTATTTTTCTTATGATTTTTATTTATTTTACGTCTAAACAAACTAAAATAAACAGTTACATACTAATATTTACTCTTAGAAACCTTATGGTCCTGAAAGGGTTAAACCAGAGTCTGCTATTAATCGGATTGAGAGTACGGTTACTTACCGAAAGAGTCGCAGTGGTGTAGGTGGAGATTCTTCGGTCCCTCCCTTTGATTAACCTCCTTTGGACGAAGGACTTCTTCATTTGAGCCATCACCTAAAGAGATAAGGAAACATTTGCATCATAAAGAAAATTTACATGAGGAAGGAAACATTTACATGATAATGAAACATTTATATAATCAGAAGAATTTACATGTGAATGAATATTTATCTTGTAATGAAGCACTTAAATCTCATCAAGAAACATTTGCATGATAATGGAAAATTTGCAAGACTGAGAAAAAAGGTTTAAATGACAACGAAGAATTTACATAATCGGGGAGAATTTACACGATGAATATTTGCATAAGAAAGGAGTGATAAACAAACGTTTAAATGATGTAATATTTTCATGGTTAAAAAGCATTTAAGTGTGATGAAGAAATATTTACGTGAAAAAGCAACTGAAAAGTTAAAAGTTATAAAAGAAATTTCATTCGTTGAACAGAACTTAGAACTTGAATTATCAGTTTGATATCAATTAATAGATAACCATGAATTTCTGGTAATTAGTCTCAATAAACTTCTAACCGAAATTTCTACAAATGGAATTGTTGTTTAGAATATTTAGAAAAATATATCTGGATTCTTCGTAACTTCTTTTAAATCACTATGAAATAAATCCATTCCAAGGTTTTGCTCCCTGTTAACTGAATTATGCTTGAATATGATTTGTCTCGGAGCTCTGTCTTTGAAAGATACTTCTATTGGGGGAATTATTATCTTATTGATACTTGTGATGGAGATGAAACCAACATTTCATGCTCTTGAGTGCTGTGTGATGATCCTTCTTCAGTTCTAACTTAGTGCATCAGTTCTTTGAGTTCATCAATGCCACATCATACCATTTATATGCACTAGAATTGTATTCTAGCCGCTACAGGATAATCTGCCTCGCCGTACCTTAATAAAATTACACCTTTTTAGGATCGAGAAACAAGATCTAATTCTTCATTTTGATTTTAGACCATATACACCAGTGGTGCGCAAACTTTTAAGTAATATTAACTTGATGCCACTGTTCAAACTTTTTAAAATATATTCAAATTATTTTCATGTAATAAGGGCTTTTATTCTTGATTTAATGATATATAAATTACTGGATAAAATACATGATTTAACTAACTCAATAAAACTTTAACTCAAGAAACTGATGCACTAAGCTAGAACTCAAGCACTAATTTACCTCAAGAAGAATCATCACCCAGCACTCAAGAATATGAAACTGATGCACTAAAGAGACTGATGCACTCAAGAAACTGATGCACTAAGCTAGAACTCAAGCACTAATTTAACTCAAGAAGAATCATCATCCAGCACTCAAGAATATGAAACTGATGCACTAAAGAGACTGATGCACTCAAGAAACTGATGCATTAAGCTAGAACTCAAGAAGAATCATC